>OX438776.1:17394914-17994914 GCA_949316455.1 Acleris holmiana | reverse complement strand
TATCCATTAACCACCTGCCAAGCAACAGTGTTCGCATTGTTGGGTTCCGGTGTGGGGATAAGACAACCGGTGAAATTACTAGCATAGCTCAGAGGCATTCCATCGTAGTCCTGGCAACGCATTTGAGGTCTTAGGATTGTAGCCTTGAGAATTCAAATGTCAATGGGTCTCAGATTCCACTTACCATCAGGTGGCCTGAGGAGTGCTAGTGTGCCTTCTCTAACATAAAATATAAAAAAATGCTATCAATAATTATGTCAACAATGACATTTATTTTATAAGAAACAACGTTATCGTATTGTTTGACATGATTCGTAACGTTGACAATACGTCAAAAGCAATTAGGTTGTAACGATTGGAATCGAGACCCGGTATCAGCTGAAAATAAAAACAGTGATCTAACACAAAAAAGAGAGCTTTGTCTAAATAAAAACGCGCGCAGCGGACTCGGGTTCTAATTTTAGTAAGGGAATGTTTTGTATGACGAGCAACTTTGTGTTTTCAATTATTGGATGTTTGAAATATTTTTTGGTCTGAAGATAGATAAAAGAAGGAATTGCAATAAGAAAAACCGGATCCGGCATCACTAAGAGTTTACCTAACGGTGATGCCAGCTTTTGGCAAAATACCTCGCGGCACGTTAAATGAATTTTGAGTTTGTTTTATATTATTTTAGTGAAACTAGTAAGACTGAACTACACGTTACGTTAACATTTTACTAAATATCTTTACCTATCTACACAGAGCTTACACTGTACCTACCTACCTACTAGATTATTATTAGTTTAAGTATACCGTCGGAAATAAAGACGATTTTATGTTTAGTTGATTTTTATTACTTTATTAACAACTTTTACTCGTACAGTGAACTTCTGGGCCTGATTGTGAAAAATGTGTATTTTTAGAGTTATTGGTATTTCTGTAGCTCTGCCTATCCCACTTTGGGAATAAAGGCGTGTTGTTATGTATGTGTACATTAATTCGATTTTCTCACAAAAAGTTTATTTTGGAGTGAAACGAAAAATTATTACGACTTTATTACCTAATGCGGCCATATGCAGGCGTATTGAAAATGACCCCGGATTGCAATCCCTAGACAGAAGAATATTAATCACTGCTTAGTACTCAGAGTCTAAGCCTGGAGCTTAGTTTGGGACTAAGTCATAATGTTTTAATCTTTACTGAAAGCGAGTTTGTAATAATTGACGTTAAAACACGTGTTAGCTTATTGAAACTCTAAGAACACGATAGGAGTTGTCATGCCAGAAAATTAAAATCCCAGAAGAAAATAACACGTAAAGTTCCCGGAAACATCGAAGTATATAATTGTGAATATACTTATTGTACCATGAATGCTTCTTTAATGAGAAAAGAATTTTATTACCGAGTTACTTAAAGCCTGCAGCTTAAAAGAAAATCTCACGTAGTACGTAATAACCCCCTAAATTATTATGAAGGCTTCCTCCATTTCTAAGTGATTTATTTCATTCGGAAAGGGCCCAGGAGGTTTCTTATGTTTCGCGAAAGTTTATGTAGGGCTTACACGTAATAGCTTAATCAAGAAAATAAGTTTTTTTTTTACTAGCCTTTATATATATTGTTACTAAAACGTTTAATAATAATCGGTATAATGTAGCAGATGGGTCATACACGGATTTAGGTTACCGTCGTGGACACACCGAAAGTTAACGTTTTTAAGGCCTAACTTTCTGGCTAAGCCCATTCCCGCAAAAACGACGTCAGGACTGCTTTAGACCTATCATATAAAAACATAACTTATATGCACACAAGCTCTTAACTATTGACCACAGGAAAGACAACTTTTGTTTTTAAGAGTGTGTATGACCCAGATAAACTTTTATTAAAACTAACTTTTTCCCGCAATTCGATTAGCAAAGGCTCGATTTTTACAGAAGTAACAAATTTATGGAAACAATGTTTTTTTAATCATTCATATAATGGCCCCGTGTGGTTGCCGGGTTAGAATAGTGCCACTGCATGTCTTCACGTGGATGTCGTAAAAGGCGACTAGGGGAATAAGGGCTTGTAGTACTAACTTACTATCTATTTAAACGCTAAACATACTCCGCTGGCGGACCGGATCCGCGTGTACTTGAGGTACGTGAACCCGTGTACACGAATCTACACTGGTACACGTGATTTAATTACACGTAGCCGAAAGGGCCATAAAACCGTTGTCGTGTAACACGGACACGACCGCGATCCCTGTTTGAGCCCCACTTCAAACCTCCATAGTCTGAAATGTCGTACAATAGTGGGTTCTGTATTTAAATCCATAACTCCCGCGGGAGGTAAATCGGCTATAACTGCTCTAAACACCTGCATGTAATAACACCCTTTCCGAGCAATTGTGATGAAAAATAGTTTTTTCTTTTTATTACATACATACCTACATCACATCACGCCTTCATTCCCAGAGTGGGGTAGGCAGAGCTACAGAAATACCAACAACTCTAAAAATACTTGTTTGTAATTCTGTAACCACATTTTGCACCATCAGGTTAAGAAGTTAACTAGTGTATTAGTGACAGGTTGCAAGCCTACACTCCTACAAGTACTACAAGCCATGAATAAATTTGTAGATAACTGCATTTACTTTTCTACAGCTTTAATAAAATATGGGTAACTATTGGTCTGTTTTGGAAAAGATCAAAGCGTAAGCTTAATTACAATATAATTTTTGTAAGACTGATTGTTACTAAATAAATAAATAAAAAAAATATATTAAATGGCACTATTCTAACCCCCGGTAACCACATTTAAATAAGCTAAACCGCATTCATAATGTCAAGCTTGAAAAATAACGTATTCCAATTCAGCAGATACAATTTACCAATGGCCGCCATCCATGATAAATGGAACGCTGGACTTTTCCCAGATACGTCGTTCACAAACTGATAAAAACCCAGTTCCATTCAAAAACGTTATCAGTTATCAGCCGTCGCGTACAGCTTATCGTGTTTGTACACTACAAAGGCTCCACGGGCGGTCCATTGCTGTAATAATTACTGGAATACTTGTACAGAGCTGTTTTTAGGGATCTGTTTCCAAAGGCTGTCAAACGGAACCCTATTACTAAGCCTACGACCGTCCGTCCTAGATTTAGAGAGCTGTATCGTTTTAACAGTATTAGATTGCGGATTGCGGCTCCTGTGTGGTTGCCGGGTTAGAATAGTGCCACTCCATGTCTTCCCATGGATGTCGTAAGAGGCGACTAAGGGAATAAGGGCTTGTAGTACTGTTAGGCGATGGGCTTGCAACCTGTCACTAATACACTGGTAAACAACTTAGCCTACTTGTGCAAAATGTGGTTACAGAATTATCAACAAGTCTTATAAGAGTTGTTGATATTTCTGTAGCTCTGCCTTCCCCACTCTGGGAATGAAGGCGTGATGTTATGTATGTAGATTGCGGATTACAAAATGTAATCTTGTCCGAGTCATTATCATTAATAAAACGAACACTGACGGCTTACTCACATAATATATTATAGTCAAGTAACGACCCGACATGTTTCATTCATGTTTTCTACAAATTTCATTGGGTTACGGAAGGCTTTCAGTTTCGTGATGGTGACTTAATGGTGAGTTTTGACGTGACGTCTCTGTTTACGAATACCGTAGACATCATACAGGTATATAGCGGAAACCGTAGACATCATACGAAGGGTCCTCATGCTTAATGATTTACCTACTGATTGCATGAAGTTAAAGGAGCTCTGTTTAACTAGTAGTTATTTGTGTATATGTATATTTATCTGCCTCACTCACAGTCATGCACACTTTGGTTGTTGTATCTCCATTAGGGATATACTGTTACTATAGTTTCGCTACTGAATTGTATACTTGCAGTTAGTTGTTATTAGTTCACTAGGTCCTGTACTCGTAACACAGGGCATCCTAGCTCAGGGCCGAAAACCGCTGATTCGTGTAATGTGTTTTGTGAAACGAACATTTTTCATTTCGTGTGGCGAGGGGAATATTATCTACAAATTGATGGAGTAGCAGTTGTGGCTAATATTTTCATGGAGGAGTTGAAGCGGAGGGCTTTGGGGTTTTTGGTAGTACGTGGACGACCAAACAGCGTCAAATTTGGGTTGAGTAACAGTGACCGTAGTCGCTAGAGAGTCGAATGCTGTCCCGCACAGTATATTATTACATTTGCAAGAGTCAGAAGGACAGAGCACTTGACTCTAGCAAGTACGGTCACTGCAACTCATAGTACGGGTACTGGATATCTAAATTGCTCATATTTTTTCATATATCTTTGTTGCAACCTCCATCGAATATTTGCAAAAGCAACTAGGTTATCTTTCCATCTTCGTCTGATCTGCCTCGGCATATGTAGTCACCTATAGATTTTATTTATAAAATTCCAAGTTACAATTCTTTGGCATGAAACATTAACAGTGAAGTTCTACCTTACAAATAACGAGATGGAAAACCGTGATCGTCGTGCATCTCTGATCCCGCTCAATCTTAACCTTTTTGCTTCATAAAATGCCATTGAAAAGAATTTAATTCCATTCAAAGGAAAGTTCTGGAAAACGCTTTATACTTACCGAGAGACATCCATAAAAGGTATAGAAAATGGGTGACGTGCATTTTGTCAAAGAGATGTTGAAAAAATGACTGCTGTGTTTGTTGAGAAGATTCCTTAACAACTGTACAGGGGGAGAAATGATGAAAAAACACTTTTGTATAATGCTTTGTTTGGAGTTGGACAACATTACAAGACACTGTGAAATTCATATAATGGCAATGCTATGAAACACAAGCACTAAAAATATAACACGTCCCAGCAGATAACAACATTAACATTTATTATTCCAATTTTGTTTAACGGCCATCACTCCTGTTAATGGTGTATTCATTTGCAAATGTCAAGTTATTTATAGACTCCCATAGACTTCTAGAAATAAGTCCCTGGATATCACATGCGAGGACAATAATTGTTCGGTAAAAAAAAAAATATCTTGTGGACTAAACCACGTTCCACGCGCTTCTGTCACGTCCAAGAGAATGAAAAATAAAAGACTAAAGAAAATTTAACACGTATAATATTCTAGCTACTGGCGTATATTATATCGCCGTCAGTTGCTAACGCAAGAAGCACATTCAGATATTGTAAAGCGCGAACAAGTACATTGGCTAGGAAATATCATAGGCACCAGCAGGCAAGGTAGCTTGATGGCCCACCGCTAGATGACGAACGCACACAACGTGCAGTATTGATTTTTAAGAGGAATGTGAAGCGATGCTTCAATCGCGTAGCTGTCAAAAATAATCCCTGAATCTAATCCGATTTCCACGATTTTTGAATGTTATATAGTTATTAATAAGTATTTTTCTGGAAAGGAAAACGTACAGAACTAGTTTTTCATAATATCTATATTATATTATTAAAAAATCGGACAACGTGTAAGGAGAGAAAACTGTTATCGCATTTTGTATGGTTTTTTTTTTGGGTCTCTATCGTTTGACCGAATTACATATGCAATAATTTCACTTGCACGAATTTCATATGACATAATTTTCAATGCCATAACCATAATGTGCCATAATATTCATTTGCCATAAAGGCATTTTTTCTGAAACCGTGAACTATTTAGAATTGTAATAAAACAAACCTAACCTAACCTATTGGGCTCTATACGATGGCATGTTAAAATTACCTGACAGGTTTACGAATTCAGAAAAAACGCCTTTATGGCAAATGAAATTATGGTAAGTATGTGATATTAGGGAAAATGAAGGTTATTGCCAGTGACCACTATGGCAAACGAAATTAGTGCAAATGAAATTATGAAAAATGAACGTATACCATTTTTTTGCTTCGCAGTCTTCTTGAACTATAAGTAAAAGGATAAAAAATCCTAATTTATTGAACGGGTAACCCCTTCATCGAGTTATAAAAAGTTATTGAAACATACTATCGAAATAAAATACGACCAAGTTTACTATTGCCTGAAGGACAATATAGTTTTGCTAATAGTTCTCTGCTCAGCCAAAGAACTAAAGGTCTATAGGGCTCCATAGGATTGGACTGGGTGGCCAATGTATGATGGACTTGTTACTCTAAATGTGCAATGGACAGTGTAAATCACACGCTCAGAATAGGTTAGGTCAGTATGTCGTAACATAACAAATACCGTCACCATAACCGATATGACACGCGTTAATGACACGATCACGAAACCATGTAATAATGATTTTTTACAAATGTGGACCCACCTTAAAGGATGATTTCCACCTAACAGCTCGCATTTTTATTTTTTACAATATTTAAACACCATTAAATCATGTTCACAGTATTTTAAGGTCCAAACCAAGCCGTCTTCCGAGACACCGAACGTACGCTGTGCTGTGACGCGCGATCGGCTCCGTCATACTCGTACATACATAACATCACGCCTTCATTCCCAGAGAGGGGTAGGCAGAGCTACAGAAATACCAACAACTCTAAACTTGTTGATAATTCTGTAACCACATTTTGCTCAATTACGCCAAGTAGTTTTCTAGTGTAAAATATAGTATAAGTGACAAAAAAAAATACAGAACACGGAACAGTACATTTAAATCATAGGTATACAACAGGCGGTCTTACCGCTAAATAGCGACATCTTCCAGACAACCTTGTAAGAGAAATAACTGAGGACACAAATCCATGGCAGGCGGTGTAAACTAATTCGTTTAGAACTCAAACTAAATAACCACATGAAACAATTAAATTATTTCAATTTTGAACAGTACTACAAGCTCCTATTCCCTTAATCGCTTCTTACGACATCTAGAGGAAGACATGGAGTGAGGAGGAAGACATTTTAATCCGGCAACCACACGGGGAATAAATAGACAATAATAATTTTAATAGATGCTATCGGCTGTCGCCGCATCCGTTCGTATCCTTTCCGATCCGATACGATGCGAGCTGTTAGGTGGAAATCATTCTTAAGACAAAACCTTTTAACACCATACAGACCCTAATAAACCAGTTAACTGCATACATCATCCATAAATAAAACCGGGCAAGAGCATGTCGGACCATGCTCAGTGTAGGGTTCCGAAGCCGTTAACTACTACAAACATAAAAAATCATCAAGTAATCACTAATAGAAATATTTAAAGTCAATTGGTGCCGTCGTAGATGATTTTAGTAGGTATAAACACTTTAATCGCCTGTATCTCAAGAACCAATGATGTCTACTTAGTCGTGATAGTTTTCCTTTAAAATTCGTTATATTCGCACTGCTATATCAAAACAGTATCAACTCAAAAAAACTGTTAGATTTGTTTCAAGTCCAAACACATTGGTATTAAAGTTGATTTAAAAATACAGTTTTATTTTGAGTTGATGCTGCTTTGATCTAGCAGTGCGATATGCTCTTTCATTTAAGATTTTATTCAGATCTTTAGTATTAGTAGTTTTGGCTGTAGGGGGGGGGAGACACTTGAGTCTAACAAAAAAAGCTTAAAATTTCATAAACGGATACTTAATTAAAAAACTATTTTCACAAACCCGTAATATTTTTGAAGGACCTATACAACGACACCCTAAAAAAGGAGGAGGTACACTGAAAAAAAACTTTATTGTACCATTTTGTTGGCGTGACTAATATGCATATTCATGCCAAATTGCAGCTTTCTAGTACTAATAGTCTTTGCACTAGGCTGCGGACGGACGGACATGGCGAAACTATAAGGGTTCCTAGTTTGACTACGGAACCCTAAATAAACAAAAAACCTTCACCGCTTTGCCTTTGATCTTGTGTATTCTCCGTATTATGCACGCATTATACACGTAATAAAAAAAAAATCAACGAACATTAAACCGACTAATTTAAAAACTCGTTAATAAAGTAAACATACTTCTGACAGGAGGTACACAGGTTATGCCTTTGCGTGGCTTATTTTTGGCCTCAAAGGGTCAGCGCTGCCCTCCTAAGCTAAAACACAGTATGTCAGATTCAATTGCCAAAGTAGATTCAATCTTCTCTTGTTAGTAATAAGGTTTTGATTGCTACAGGAGACTTATTTGACATACTGCTATTTGGCTTAGCAGGGCAGAGCGAGTTTCCATCGAATTTACATAATTGCTCCGTGTGCCCACTGGCTCAGAATTTTGGGGGGCCTTTTTTAAATAAGTACCGTGAAAGTTATGAAACGAACAAACACTTATGCGGTTTCAAATTAGTTTAAAAAATGTAGATTACCTTTGCATAGTATAAAACAAAGTCACTTTCCGCAGCTACCGTGTGGTTGCCAGGTTAGAATAGTGCCACTCCATGTCTTCCCGTGGATGTCGTAAGAGGCGAGTAAGGGAGTCAAGGCTTGTAGCACTGTTAGGCGACGGGCTTGCAACCTGTCACTAATACACCAGTAAACTTCTGGGCCTGATTGTCCAAAATGTGGTTACAGAATCACTAACAAGTCTTTTTGTACTCATTGGTATTTCTGTAGCTCTGCCTACCCCACTTTGGGATTGAGGGTGTGATGTTATGATGTTGATGACTTTCCGTAGCTGTCTGTCTGTTTATCCACTAACTCACCTTTTCTCACTTTTTCAGACTATCTTGTTTTGATATCTTAATCTGTTGTAGTTATTCATTTAACAATAAGAGCTGACATTACGTCAACCATGTGGTTACGATATAAAAGCAAGATGCGCTAAGCTAAAGGTGAATAAAAGCTCGTTGTATACTCGTCCTATTCACGAATGTAACTAACTTTCTGTTTTGTCTTTACAGCTCATTACAAGCCGTTGCAATGCGTTCCACAAAGAAAAACATCGGTAACCACAAAAACATGTAAGCATTTTTTTCATTTTGAACATCTGCTATACAAATTTAGTATCTTACAAAAAAAGGTTCAGAAATTATGCTAATGGCAGACTGTTGCAGGAAAATGAACATGCGATATATACAATATCCTTTGATATTGAATGTTACACAGCCAATGTGTTTTTTGCTTGCTAAAGTTTGCCCTAGTTCTTTATAAATGCCTCTATTCAACACGTCAAAGCAATATGGCCCCTGTGGGGCTAGTCAAGTTGCATTCGACAATCGTTAGCGCTTATGTTTCGATTGAAAAATGTATGGAATTGACGTAAGCCACCGAGATAGTCACGCTCCTAAATTTTTTCTTTTCTATCGCTCAAAATGTATGGGGTGGCAGTCGGCCATGTGCTTTATCGAAACGCACGAGAATGTCATCCCATACATTTTGAGCGATAGAAAAGAGAAACGTTAGGAGCGTTTGCATCTTGGCTACGGCTCCAGATGTGTTATGGTGTTGTTTTTAACCGCCATTACTGTCAATTAAGAGGACTATGAAGCAAAAACATTCCATACAAAATGCGGTAACGTTTTTCTCCTCTTATACGTCGTCAGATTTTTAAGATTTTTGTATATGTTGTAGATATTATGAGAAATTATGTCTGTTACGTTTTCTTTTCCAAGAAAATGGTTACTGGAAAGAAACAAATTTAAAAGACAAATACGGAAACTACTAAATATTTAAAAATCGTGTAAATCGGATTAGATTAAGAGGAAAACGTTATCCACCAGAGTTATTTTGGTATGGATTCTTTTTGACAGCTACGAGATTTAAGCATCGCTTCACAATCCTCTTAAATACCAAGGACTGGTTCTTCTGTGTATTATTTTAGTTATGGCTTTTGACGTACTCGTAGAGACCTCGTCATTATTTTTAGTTTAATGTTATAAGCCTTAGGTAATGATTTTATTTGTTGTAGCTTTAATAATAATTATTTATTACTTTATTAAGTACTTGTAACGTAACTTACAACTTACTATGAAAAAAATACCTTCTGCTGTAGTTTCTTGGCGCTTCTTCTCCGCAATGATGGTCTTATCTGAAGCGCTAGTAAATTCACTTAATATTACCGACATGTAAAAGAGCCCTATGGTGGCCTATTTACTGAACAAACATTTTGATTTTGATTTTGATTTTTAATAGTTATGAAAACGTTGAAAATCCGGAAACACGTAAAAAATAATATTTTTTTACCGTTTAGAATCTCAGCCTAGATGTAGTGAACTATAAAATGACATAGCATTATGTCGGATAAGTTTTTATTTATCGTGCTTTCTCAGTTAGTTTAGATACGGCTATAGTAGCTGGACACTTTAGCACTTGGTCACTTTAACGTCATCTTTGAATTACTGCACGAATCTCCCAAACGCGTTAAAGCGATAAGGTGCAAAAGTGTGCATTTATAAGGTTGATTCACTTGATCTCTACTACTCTTTCAGATATTTTTTTGTAAAACATGGATTCTCGCAATACTTAACTATTAAAAGAAACTTACCTAAGGGAAGTTCAATAGTAATTATACGAGCTGGTTTCTTCCGAGAGATTATTATTAATTACTTGTATGTAATGAACTCATACTGCCGTTGTCACAAGATTTAAAGACTCCCTTTGGAATCTATATTTAAATACGTAAAAAGGAACGCAATTTCTATCCCTCCCACTTTTCACAATCCTGGCGGCAGCTAGCACCCCGCCATCTTGTCATCAAGTTTAAAGAATCTCACCCCTCATCCTGTATTTATTTTATTTTGAAGGGGTTAGCACCATCTGGGTTGGGAGGGACTATACTGTCAATCTCTCGGAAGAAACCAGCTCGTATAATTACTATTGAACTTCCCTTAGGTAAGTTTCTTTTAATAGTTAATTATACTTCGCTGGTTTCTTCCGAGAGATTATTATTAATTACTTGTATGATGTTTAGAGTTAAAAAATTAAAATAAATATTTAATCTTAATTAGTTTAATTTATTTAGGTACTAGAAACTTAATACTTCCAGTGTTAACAATCCGACCATTACATATTTAATATTATTCAATAAGTACCTAGTAAGCTAAATGCTTAAATTATTTGTTTACATTGTAACTTATAGCAACAATCAATAGTTATAATCTTATACCGACACATCTAAATCACATCTGCCTGCGATAAAATCGATCTGGCATAATTTTCTTCTATCAGAGTATCATTTAAAACAGGTCTATTATAAAATGTACCGAAGACTTTAGAAGCTCCACTCCAGCCAGCTGTTTTTCTTATCAGTTGGAGATTGACTCCTAATCTCTGAGCGGCTGAAGTGGAAGCGTGCCTTGTACTGTAAGCGGAGTAAACGGATGTGTTGACACCACTCTCCTCAAGAGTACACTTAATCCACTTACTTAGTGTTTGGGACGATACCCGAGCGTGTGGCTTTTTAAAACTTACAAACAAATTGTCAACCTGCTTATCTCTTATGGCATTTGTTTTGTCCAAGTAGGACAAAAGAGTTTTTGCTGGACATACTTCCGGTCGATCCAAGAAAAAAGGTAAAATCAGAATAGGCTGCGCCTTATTCAAGCCGGATGTTTTTATCACGTCCGGTATTTTAATACAAATTTTAGTGTCATATTTTTCAATATTACATATTTTTATAATAGACAAAGTCTGCATCCTATGAGCCGTAACCAAAGCTAACAATGTAATCAACTTCTTAGATAGTACTTCTAATGATAGATTTTCATTTGGGTGTAACGTTCCTAAATGATTGAGTACAATAGACGTATCCCACGTTAAATTATACCTAGGCATATTTGGATTTCGTCTGAAAGCACCTTTCAAAAATCGAGAGATCAAATCATCATTTATCTGACTTCCCAGTAGTAAACTGAAGGCAGATTTATGTGTATTTAGAGTACCATATTTTACACCTTTGTTATAAATCGATGTAAGAAAACTCAGAGTAATCTGAGTAGTTGTATTAAAGTAATCATATCCGTGACTATTACAATAGTTGTACCATTCCTTCAAACAGGACTGATACTGTTTGAATGTATTTGGGGACACAGAGTCCAACAAAACCTCTACAGCTTCAACCGGGGCTCCTCTTCTTATAAATGCTTCCCGCACAAAACACCGGCCATTAAAGACAGAGATTTGTGCAGAGGATGTTGATCTCTGGAAGGAGAGGAAAGTAATTCTTTATTAGCCTTTAAAACTATTAATTTTGAAATTAATAATCGTTTATATAAAGGGAACCACGGTTGGTTGGGCCATTTTGGCACTACCACAATACCACAGGATTTTTCTGTCACTACTTTTGACAACACTTTTAATATCAGACAGAATGGGGGGAAAGCATAAAAGAAAAAATCGTTCCAATTTACAGTAAACGCATCAATAGCAAATGAATTCGGATCACCATGCCAGGAAATATATTTGGGGCATTTATTGTTCAATCTACTTGCGAATAAATCGATCTGTGGGGTTCCCAGGTGCTTTGATATTTTTTGAAAAGCTATATCATTTAATTGCCATTCCGTATCAGTATAACACCGTCGTGATTCAAAATCAGCGATATAGTTATCAGCTGATGTAATGTATGAGGCGAAAACAAAATTATTTTTTGATTCGCACCACTCCCATATATCTCTAGCTACTTGATTTAAGTGTGGGAACTGTATTCCACCCATTCTGTTAATGTAAGCTATCGCAGTTTTATTGTCAATGCGAATGAGTATTTCTGAGCTGTAAATGTCCTTTCCAAAAATTTTCAAAGCAAAGAAAGCTGCAAGAAGTTCTAATTCATTAATGTGTTTCTTGGCTTCGTCGGCTGACCAAAAACCACTAGCCCTTTGACTTCCACAGGCTGCCCCCCAGCCCGTTTTTGAAGAATCCGAATAAATTTCTGTTATATAATTATTTTTTCGTATAAAATTAACTGAAGTGTCAATATGGTTTAACCACCAATTCAGATCACTTTTTAAATTTATTGGTATTTCTATATATTTATCGTAATCATCGTCATCTTTTAAGTGTAAAAACTTAGCTCTTTCAAATAATTTTGTGTGAACCCAGCCATAAGTTATTGCCGGACAGGCAGATATAAGGAGGCCAATAACACGTGCAAAAGCTCTAACAGAGCACCTTGAAGTTTCGTTTAAGCGTAACAGTTCTGATTTAATTAAAGATCGCTTAGAGTCCGGTAGAGAAATCGTAAGGTTTGTAGAATTGAGTACGAAGCCAAGAAACTTACAAGATTGTTTTGGAATTAGTACACTTTTCTTATAGTTTAGGATAAACCCTAACGATTCATAAATTTGTATTGTAGACCACAAATTAGTTTCACATATTTCATATGTGTCACCTAATAGAAAAGTATCGTCTAAATAAATTACTGATAAATGGCCTTGGTTTCTCAAATACTGTATAACTGGTTTCATAATTTTGGTGAAAACAAACGGTGCAACATTTAATCCAAAAGGAAGAACAGCGAATTCATAAAGCTGAGACTTGTATTGAAACCTAAGATATTTTCGATATTTTTTATGTATGCTAATAGAAAAATAAGCATCTTTTAAATCTACGCAGCACATGTAACAATCCTGTGATAATAATTTTATGGCCGTCCTGAAATCTTCAATTTTAAAATGAGAAGTGTCTATAAATGTATTTAAATCTTTTAAATTCAGAATCAGTCTTTTATCTCCGTTTGGTTTATCTAACAAAAATATCTTAGACACAAATTGATTGTTACATGGAGAACATTTTGTAATTGCTCCAATCAAAATCAGTTTATTAATTTCGCTGGAAAACTGTTTATCTTCCTCCATATTATGAGGTCGTGTAATAAAAGGTTCAACTTGATACGCTCTCCTAGAAAAAGGGATTTTAAAACCTTTAACCCACGACAAAATAGTCGCGTCATCGGTTATGTTACGCCAATGAAAATAGAAATGTTTTATTCTACCAGTAGGTAGAATTACCTGATCGTCCGCTAAAAACGTTTCGTTGGCAGCGGCGGTGCGCGCTGGCTGCGGTTGGGCGGCGGCCGCCGCGGCACTGGAGTCGGCGGCTGGCGCCGCTCTCGGTACCCGCCCGCCGTCATCGCAGAATAAGTTGTCCGACGCGACGGGCCCTGCCAGTTTAAAGTATTCGGCGAAAACCGCTGTCCGCTGGGGCCGGCAACGCTGTCATATGTATTACGACGTGTTGTCGGCTTGAAATTTTTCACTTTCAAATCTACAGCCGACTTCGAACAAGCTTTAACAGCTTTAAGTTTGTCAGCCAAAGCTCCTCCGAATAAAAGATTGTCTCTCGTCAAGTTTTTAACAGCATCTTTAGTGTTTTTATTAAGACTTTGTGATAAAAGAGATCGTCTAGTCATTGACTCTAAATTGTGTAAATCACACAAGATTTGACCTCCGTCTCCGAGGTACTTAACAATTTGGTCACGAATTTCTTTTTCGGGTATTTTTAAAGCGATCTCCAAAGCCTTACCAACGCAAGTTACGCCTGAACCAAGCTGTGCCTGCTTTATTTCTAATTTTTCGTCGCGTTTTACCGCTGATTCTGGTACAGCCGCTCTTATTTCTTCATTAAGTTTAGGTGCTTCTAAGAAAGTACAATTAGCGGGCGGCAAGTATTTTTTAAGTAATTCAGTTCGCTGTTCTTTTTTGACCCCATTTTGTAGTATGTGGTTCCATCGTACCGCTACATGAGAGTGAATGTCTTCGCCATACTCCGTGTTTAACGTCGGGTCTTCTCCCAAAAGGGATATTACCTCATCCAAAACTGGATTAGTTTCCGATGGTATTGTCGAATTATTTTCATCGGTTATTGTCAGATTATTCTCTGCATCTGCTACTGAACCGATTGTGGCAACTGAAATATATAACAAGAATAATAATTATATTATGTGGGTAGGCAAAATATGTATATCGCTGCGCGAGACACTCGGTCGTCGCTTGCAACGCATACTATTATTAAATATCAGGTTAAAAAATTCTTGTGTGCGGGTAGGTATATGCCTGCCGGTCATTGCGTGGCACATTCAGTGCGCACTTGCAATGCCAATACTTTTATGATTGCGTATGCCATCCAGACAATACTTGCAACCTAAAACTTCGATCGAAAAATTGTTTGAACATACCTTCGTTATTTTCGTTGACTGGCTCAGATTCCGCTGACCCCGATGAAATAATCCGACGACGCCGTTTAGAAGATAGTGTTCGCGTCCGTTTTAATTTTTTCTTGAGGTAGTGTATTTTTCGTCTTATTTCTGACCTATCCATGGTGTGTGTGAGCAACGGCGCACAAGAAAATATAATGACAAGATGGCGGGGTGCTAGCTGCCGCCAGGATTGTGAAAAGTGGGAGGGATAGAAATTGCGTTCCTTTTTACGTATTTAAATATAGATTCCAAAGGGAGTCTTTAAATCTTGTGACAACGGCAGTATGAGTTCATTACATACAAGTAATTAATAATAATCTCTCGGAAGAAACCAGCGAAGTATAATTAGCTATTTTAATAACTCCGTGAGAGACCCGTGGGCCTTACGTGCTGCCACGGGAACTAGTGTCAAATACGTCGAACGGGAACTAGTGTCAAATACGTCGAACGGGAACTAGTGTCAAATATTGTATTGACAGCCACCCGGGGATTAAGTTGCTTAGTAATAAAATAACTCAAGTCACACAAAACACACTTTTATTTTAAACCTTAACAATTCATTATTACGTTGGAATATGGAATAGACGAATTAAAGTCCCGAGTCTATGTCAAAATCTTCTCCCGTGGCAACGTGCTAGGACTACAGAACCGAGCATGTTTGAGGTTAAATGGATCATACACAGATTTAGGTTAGCGTCTTTCCTATGGACACGCCGTAAGTTAACGTTATTAAGGACAAATTTTCTGGCTAAGCCCATTCCCACAAAAACGCCGTCAGGACTGCTTTAGACTTATCATATAAAAACAAAACTTAAATGCACACAAGCTCTTAACTATTGACCACAGGAAAGACCACTTTTGTTTTTGAGAGTGTGTATGACCTAAGATTAATCCCACAAGCGAAGAAAACTCCTACAAAAGCTTTTCAACGTTAAAATCGTTTTCATAAACAAATGAGATTAAAAGAAAACAAATAAACAAATGTTGCTTTTGGGTATATGTGAAGTAGCAGCACTAACGCAAGCTCATTGAGCTCAAAGGAGTGGCAAAGTAACGCGGTATCGTAAGTGAAAATCATAAAATTTTATATCCCTCGAGATATACTCTCGGAAATATTTCCAATGCGCAAACTTCAAGGAAGCCATATTCGTGAGACTTTCGACATTCGGTATACTTGCTTCAAGGTAAGACCGAAGGCCCTGAGAGCCAACAGGTCTAAACACGATGAATATTGATAAATACAGTTTTAAACGTTTTTTTTTCTTTTTAGGGTTCCGTAGTCAAACTAAGAACCCTTATAGTTTCGCCATGTCCGTCCGTCCGTCCGCAGCCTAGCGCTAAGACTCTTAGTACTAGAAAGCTGCAATGTAGCATGAATATGCATATTATTCACGCCAACAAAGTAGTACAATAAATGTGAAAAAAAAACTTAGGATACCTCCCCCCCCCTACAGCCAAAACTACAAATACTAAAAATCTGAAAAATATCTTAAATGAAATAAGATATAAAAAAATTTAGAGGAAAACTATCACGACTAAGTAGACATCATTGGTTCTTGAGATACAGGCGATTAAAGTGTTCATACCTACTAAAATCATCTAAAACGGCATCAATTGACTTTAAATAGAAAATTAGTTATTACTTGTTAATTTTTATGTTTGTAGTTCTTAACGGCTTTGGAACCCTACACTGAGCATGGTCCGACATGTCCGGTTTTGACTATCTTCATACACATAAAGTCACGCCTTCATTTTCAGAGTGGGGTAGGCAGAGCTAGAGAATTACTAATAACTCTAAAAAACTTGTTGATAATTCTGTAAAACCACATTTTGCATAGTCCATTTAGTATGTTAAATAGCATATTCGCAAAACATGACATTTTCAAAACATTTTTACTAACAAGACATCAATTAGACAGAGTCGACGGAGCTCCGCTGTCGCGGAGCTCCTATTTCTGGGTGGTTTAGCCCTCCGGGCCTGCTGTAAAACTAACATAACCTAATTCCACTATTTGCAAATATCATGTTTTGCGAATATCATGTTTTGCGAATATGATATTCTACGAAGTATGGAAAAACCTGACGTCGAGGAGTGACCATGATAATTCGCAAAACAAGATATTTGCAAACATATGATATTCGCACAACATGTTTTTTTTTTTAATACTGCAGTTAGGGTTTAGAATCATAGGTAGGTTAAGGTTATGTTAGTTTTACAGCAGGCCCGGAGGGCCAAACCACCCAGAAATAGCCACCACTGTCTAATTGGTGTCTTGCTAATAACGATGTTTTGCGAATATATTTTATTATTATTATATATATTTATTGAATATCATGTGTTAAAATACCTAATGGAATTATCACAAGTGCGCGACTAAACATATTGAACTTGAATAGGTTTCGTATGTCAAACGCATTGTCATTTAGGACACCTATTCGAGCTTAATATGTTTGATCCTCGAACCTCGTATCGTATCTACTTGATTAGCAGGAAAAGCACTTATGTATCAAGAAGTTTAAAGACTACTTTTATCATACCATTCGATCAGATAAGAGGTGGAGAAAGTAAAGGGACTCAAGGCAGGGAGATCTCAGATGAAAACTCCTGTAGCAATAGCAACCTTATTACTGAAAGAAGAGGATTGAATCTGCTTTGGCTTATTGAATTTTATATATTGACTCTTGGCTTTTGAGTGCAGAATACAACAAATGCGTTGCTAATCCTGAGGCACAGTAATACGGTAACTCATCACTTCATCTAATTTCACTTCATCGAATGTATCATTGCATCGAACGCTATTTTCTGCTGAAACCATATCGTTTATGATACCCTGAAAACTTTATGGTTTCAGCAGAAAATAGCTGCAATAGATGAAATGGTAGACACCCCAGTAATACGCATGATTAAGTATCTACAAGTTACATTTTTTAACGGGCTAGTAAACTAAATATTTGGTCATCCTAAAACAGCATCATCCCACAATCACAAATAATTTTAGCCTGTTAAATGTTGTGCAGTGCTTCACATCACACCTTATTTTGGTTGTAATTTAAGTCACACACATGCGGCATGCTGCGACGCACATGCGATTGAAATTGTTTCTAGTTTATACGTTTCTTTGATATTGTGGTTGCCGGGTTAGTACATATAGTGCTACTCCATATCTTCCCGTGGATGTCGTAAGAGGCGACTAAGGGAATAAGGGCTTGTAGTAATGTTAGGCGATGGGCTTGCAACCTGTCTACACTAGTAAACTTCTAGGCCTGATTGTGCAAAATGTGGTAACAGAATTATCAACAAGTCTTTTAAGAGTTTTTGGTATTTCTGTAGCTCTGCATACCTCACTCTGGGAATGAAGGCGTGAAGTTATGTTTGTGTTTATATATCTAATTACAGAAGGCACTTAGGTAGGTCGAATGTGCATAGGTACTTTGTGTTTCCCGTTCTAGCGCATAATTTGCATCCATTCCCGCTCAACCCACCCCATACTAAAGTCTCCTCCGGTATTGAAAGCCGATGTACGATAATCTTAGATTGGCGCCTGCGAAGTGCAACGGGTCTACCTGAGAACTAAGAAGAAATGCTTGCACATATGCTAGTCAATTGAACGGTTGTCTCAGTTAGTCATAAAACATGTTAACATTATATCGTCTAGATGGCACAGTTTCTGTGGATTTATCAAAACTTTATTTAATGTGGTTGACTTGCACCATCATAAGTAAGTATAATATTTATTTTCTGGTGATCATTCTGACTTTAAACACGTTTTCCTGAACACGAGTTTAATGGTTAGGTGGTGGGAGTTATCCGAACGCAATCTGCACAAGGTTTTTTTTTATGTTAAGGAGAAGGAACACGAGTACCCAGGCCACCTGATGGTAAGTGGAATCCGGGACCCATAGACATTTGAATTCTCAAGACTATAATCCTAAGACCTTAAATGCGTTGCCAACCCTGAGGACTAAGATGAATTTCACCGGCTGTCTTATCCCTACACCGGAACACAGCAATGCGAACACTGTTGCTTGGCGGGTGGTTAATGGATAAGATGAGGATAAGGAGAGAATCTTACCACCTTATACACTTCACTGGTAGTATTTTGCCAAATACCGGTCTTACATCTCTTACTTTTGACATGCCGAAGATATGCAATGAAAATAACAGCCAAGTGGAGTGCCGGCATTAGAGTATGTCCACTCAAATATATGTCCACTAGCTGTTGCAAATATATCCGCAAAGAAGCTTACGCGGATGTATTTGCAACAGCTAGAAGACACAAAGCGTAGAAGTCGTTTATCGCTCTTCACTCGGTAATCATCTCACCCCAAGTAAATTCAACTGGTCTCCAATCTTTTACTCAGCTTTGCTTTAGTGAAAACGTACCTTAACAATCCCATCATCACATAACACATCCAACGGTGCATTGTAAATGCACGTTGCATTAACAGTCGCTTTGAGCTGCTTAGAGGCAGGTAAAGCCTGGGAGCGTGGCTCGTTCTGTAATCCGCTGAGTGTCGCGTGACACGATAAGACCGCCGAGCTGTGAATTTGTGTCTTTTAGCCGTAGATAGTTTGTCGTAGATCGCTTGCGCAGGTCACAAATACGAGAAAGGGAATAACCAAAGGGGCAAGAGCATGTAGGACCATGCTAAGTGTAGACACAAAAAAAAACGACAATTTTTATTGTCGTAATAATTTTCCTTTTAAATTCTTTATGATTATGTTCTTTCATTACAGATATTTTTCAATACTTTTTCTTGTAGTTTTGGCCGTAAGCAACACTAGCGAAAATGATATATTACGACACGAAGTAATGATGTTATATAATTACCATTGAATTCAAGTATTATGGGTGGCAACATTTTTAAATATTTGATTCCCAACATATCACTGTCGCCGTAAATAAAAATGAATGCGAAAGTACAGGGCCTCTATCCAACTGCGTTATAATGATATCGTGTTTGACGTGTTTTAGAATCGTTTATGTCACAGTCGCCATTATTGTAAATGACATAAGAGTTATCAAAACGTTGACAATACGGAAACACGTCAAAAACGATATCGTTATTACCTTGTAGAATCCCAGCCGTGGTTTGTAGTACAGTCAAGTTCAAAAGTATGTATACACTTTAGTACCTGGTCACTTTAATCGCTTGGATAATTTCATATGGCAGTTTAAACATGACGTTAAATAGACAAGGTACTAAAGTGTATACATACTTTTGAACTTGACTGTACCTACCGGAGTCTCTGAATCCTCTATTTTGACTTCGGAACCCTTATCCACCAGACTTTATCAACGCATTTAATTAACTGTTACAAAGAATTATGGCGCAACAAGCTTCGAATACGCAGAAGCTCGGTTCCTTCTTTTTGCACTGTTTGCGTTCCAAGTAAAAAATGATGAATGCCGCGAGCGCTTCGCCTTTTTAAACTCCCGAGCCCCGTCTATTTTTAAATGCTTTCTGGGCCCTGTTTTATACCTCGTGTGTTCATAAGTTTTGAGACGAAATAAATATTACATAAAAAATTAAATCATAAAGCTGTATTTATAAAATTTACAGATAATGGTAACTAGACATTAACTAACAACTACAAGCAATTACTATTCAAAATGTCCACCCCTATTTTTAATACAAGCTTTTAGTCGTTCCGGCCAGTCATCGATCGCGGCACGAATCTTCTCCAGTGGGATATCCTTCGCTGCTTTGATGAGGGCTCGCTTTAAAGAATCTAAGTTTGGGTGGGACTTTTGGCAGGCCCTGAGTTCCAATTCAGTCCACAAAGAATAGTCCAGTGGATTGAGATCAGGGCTGGAGGATGGCCATTCTTCCGCCGCGATGAAGCCCGGCAAATTTTCCCTTAACCAAGCTTGAGTCGTTTTAGCCTTATGTGCGGGTGCTGAGTCTTGCTGGAAAATCCATTCTTTGTTGTGAAATAAAGTATTAGATAGGGGTTTCACTACAGTATCTAAAATGTCACTTTGATAATTTTTTGCTTTAACCTTGACACCTTGTTGGCAAAAATGGAGCGGAGTGACACCTTCGTACGAAACCCCCCACCATACCATCACACTCGCCGGATGATGGGCACGCGAGACATTTCGTGCTGTAGCAGGAACATCTTTGCTGCTTTTGGCATAAACTTTATTATTTTGCCGGTTAAACTTTTCTTCGACCGTAAAGATTTTTTCGTCGGTGAAGAGTATCTTTTTCGCATCGTGTCTCTTAAGCAGCATCGGACAACGTTCGCGACGTAATTTACGAAGGCGATCATTTAGAAAATGAACTTTTCTACGGCTGTAAGCCTTTACTTTCAGATCGTATTTCAATATTCTGTTGACTGAAATACGCGAAATTTTAGTCTGCAGAGCGAGTTTTTTCTGGGTGCGACATGGATTTCGGCGAAGTCGCTCTCTGATTATTTTGATGTTAGCAGCCGTCCTTACAGACCGCGGGCGACCACTCCTATGTCGATCTTTCAAAGAATCAGTCTCCTTGTAGCGTTTAATGGTGTAATATAAAATGTTTTGGGGTAAGCCCAAAACATTTTATGTCATGGAAAATTTCCATTGGTTTTTTCCCCGCCATATGTAGTGAAATGACAGTCGCACGCAATTCTTTCGTTCCCTCCATCACAAGAAAAACAAAAGAAATGAATTTTCAAAACATACAAATAGCACACTAACATTCCAAATTCAAAATTGAAAAGAATATAAAATAGGTGCCAGTATTATTTTCTTTATTTTATAAACTAAAAAGTTTGTCTCAAAACTTATGAACATACGAGGTAAAGCCGCAAATTACAAGCAGAAATCTCTTTCTAGCAAAAGGAGTTAGAAAGAGAATATTGCTTGTAATTTGCAGCTTTATAAAAAAGGGCCATGGAATGATCAATGAACGTTGGCCCGCCGAGGATGACTTAGAGTATTCGTTGCTAGAAGGATCTACGTAATGCTATCGTCTGGATCGTTCCGCGTAATGCTGTCTCTTTTCTAATCGTGTTACCTCTTTTACACTTATCTGGATTGTTCTCAATGTCGCTGCCTCAGTATCATGCTTTCCCTTTCGGTCTTACTGAAAAAGTGCATTAAACGTTATAGTAAACTGATGCGCCTGATAAAAACGGCAGGTTGGTTGGAATTTTGATATTTTGGTAAGTGATAGAGGATCCTCTATCATCATTACTTCGTGTCGAAAATACTGAACTCGTAATGTGTCATTTTCGCTAGTGTTGCTTACGGCCAAAACTACAAGAAAAAGTACTGAAAATATCATAAAGAATTGAAAGGAAAATTATTACAATAGAGTAGACTTGTGTATTGATCTAATTAACAATCGTAATTGTTTGGTGGTTAGTAATTTGTCTATAGTAATGTTAATATGCCAGTGGCGTTGACGCTTATCAGACAAATGGTTCATGGGTCATACACACTATTAAAAACAAAAGTTGCCTCTCCTGTGGTCAATAGTTAAGAGCTTGTGTGCATATAAGTTATGTTTTTATGATAGGTCTAAAGCAGTCCTGACGGCGTTTTTGCGGGAATGGGCTTAGCCAGAAAATTAGGCCTTAAAAACGTTAACTTTCGGTGTGTCCACAGGAAAGATGGTAACCTAAATCTGTGTATGACCCTAATACTTCGTCAACGAATTAAAATGCTAGTTGCTAAGGATAATAATACCCCAGGCTGATTAATGGTAAGGGTAAATATTTGTGTGATGAGCACGAGTATTTATTCTTGACTCTTGGATGAAATTTATGTATTTAAGTATATTTTTTTATATACTTGTAAGTTTATAGTTTTCTAGAACCCATACTACAAGCCTAGAGCTTAGTTTGGGACTAGGTCAATTTATGTGACACTGTCCCGTGGTATTTATTTAGTATTTATTGTCTTTCCGTGGATGTAGTAAGAAGGCTTGCAGTACTGTTAGACGATGGGCTTGCAACCTGTCATTAATACACTATTAACGTTCTTGGCCTGATTGTGCAATATGTGGTTACAGAATTATAAACAATTCATTGTAGAGTTGTTGGTATTTCTGTAGCTCTGCCTACCTCAATCTGGGAATGAAGGCGTGATGTTATGCATATATTTATTTATTTGGACAGGCACGTAACCACATTGCTAAAGTATCTCCTAATATCTAATATAGTTGAGAAACTTCGCTCATTAAATCGGCCGCGTACGGGCCTGATAATAATTTCAAATATGTATGATTTTGACTGTAGACATTAATCAGGTATTAGGTACGAAGTATTGGGTATCCGTGTGAAATTTAGATTATAATTCAAATAGGATATGTCCAGATTGGGAGTCTATTTTGAGAACGTGTTGTGTGATTTATTTTCATTTGATGCAATGGCAACTACTTAAATAAATAAATATCACAGAACCATGTCACACAAATTTATCTAGTCCCAATTTAAGCTCTAGGCTTGTATTATGGGTACTCGACAACGATAAACTTACTTATATACAGAAATATAATATACTTAAATATATAGAAAACATCCAAGACTCGGGAACAAATACTCGTGCTCATCTAGAGACTAGGACTAGGACTAGGACTAGATCAATTTGTGTGAGATTGTCCTGTGATATTTATTTATTTATTTATATTTATCATCTAGAATTAATAATCTTTATGCATAACAAAACAACAACAAACAGACAACAGACAACAACATTGTTTTCAACAGACATGAAAACAATGTGAAATATTAAAGGTTCAAAATATGTACAAATAAACATGAACATAATGAAAATTACTGAACAGTAAAAAATACACTTTTCTAATTAGTAGTTACTTTCGGTTGTACACTGTTTTACAGAAACTCATACATACATACATAACATCACGCCTTCATTCCCAGAGTTGGGTAGGCAGAGCTACAGAAATACCAACAACTCTAGAAAGACTTGTTGATAATTCTGTAACCACATTTTGCACAATCAGGCCAAAAAGTTTACTACTGCATTAGTGACACAGAAACTCATTTCATAGAATGTATCTCTTCTAAGCTTAAAGTAATGTTTTTAGATTACTTTTTGGTGGACACAGGCCTAACCTAACCTAACCTACGTAACTCATGATAATCTGAAAACAGTAATGTTTCAGCAGAAATTAGCTTTGTTCGAAATGAAAATTCTGCGAAGTGATACATTCAATGAATTGAGTTTCTGTAAAACGAGGGAACACCAGTATTCTACATTACCACCAACGTGAAACAGTATAATTTCAGATTAATGGAAAGATGGATTTGGATTTTAAACCCGCTGTCACGGCTTAACGAATTTGGACGAAATCTAATAAACAGATAACGTCTGTCACGGTACTCCAGGTTTAGATTGGATTTAACAGCAGGAAATTAGACTGTGTCCGAGGAAAAAATGCGAAAACCCAGTAAAGAATCACGTTTAAATTAACGGCACGGATCCTCGTACAGTTTCCTCAACCAGGACAATTGGGAGAGATCCTTTAAAGGGATAAGGTCGCCATTTATATACATTAATCTTAAGTTTACTTATTGGAACATAACAGTCACAAACAAAAGTTAAAAACCGGGAAAGAACATGTCGGGCCATGTTCAGTGTAGGGTTCCGAAGCCGTTAATTACTACAAACATAAAAATTAATAAGTAATAACTAATTTTCTATTTAAAGTCATTTGGTGCCGTCTTGGATAATTTTAGTAGGTATAAACACTTTAATTGCCTGTATCTCAAAAACCAATGATGTTTACTTAGTCGTGATAGTTTTCCTTTTAAATTCGTTATATGCGCTTATATTTAGGTTTTTTTTTGGATTTTTAGTATTTATAGTTTTGGCTGTAAGGTCCTCCCCCACTTGACTCTAACAAAAATTGGCGCTATAAAGCTTTATAGTTCATAAACGGATCCCGTAATTGAAAAATGGTTTTCACAAACCCGCAATATTTTTGAAAGATCTATCCAACGACACACCATGGGGTAGACGAGGAAAAAAAAATATCCCCACGTTCGTGTAGGGGAGATATATTAAAAAAAATGATTTCAAGGTTGTTGTTATACAGGGCGTCCCACGGCTATGCCACATGGAAGGAAAGTACCTTGAATATTGTAGATGGAACATTTTACTGAAAGAAGACATTATTTTAATTTAAAAAACAATTTAAACTGCATTCATACATATTTAAATAATTACATTGTTGAACCGGGAATCGAACCCGTTACACGAGGTAAATAATTACCCTGTATCTTTATCATACCGATCGAAAGTCTTCATCATAAGGATTATTTTTTGTTAAATAACATAGTGTCAGAAATAAAAGGAAGACCATGAATTTTAACATTTGATGTGAAATTTTGTTCAGAAAAATTATAAGCTATCGATAGAGAGATAGATAGATTTAGATTTTTTTATGGGGTTATTTCAAAAAATTAGTTCACAAGAACCAGTATGAAAGTGTCCACGAGCTACAAACAGAAGTTAGACGTATTATTCTACATATCCGCCACAACAAGATTAAAAAATCGTCAGGGAGCGAAATAATCAAAAGAGTGCGACTTTGTATTCAACAGGAAGGGACTCATTTTGGGCATTTGATAAATTGATTAATTTTGTATTAAAAATGTTAAAATTCATGGTCTTCCTTTTATTTCTGACACTATGTTATTTAGCAAAAAATAATCCTTATGATGAAGCCTTTCGATCGGTATGATAAAGCTACAGGGTAATTATTTTTCTCGTGTAACGGGTTCGATTCCCGGTTCAACCATGTAATTATTGAAATATCTATGAATGCAGTTTAAATTGTTTTTTAAATTAAAGTAATGTCTTCTTTCAGTAAAATGTTCCATCTACAAAATTCAAGGTACTTTCCTTCCATGTGGCATAGCCGTGGGACGCCCTGTATACCACTTTGTTGGCGTAACTAACATGTATATTCTAACCAAATAACAGTTTTCTAGTACTAAGAGTCTCTGCGCTAGGCTGCGGTCGGACGGACGGACGGACATGGCGAAACTATAAGGGTTCCTAGTTTGACTGCGGAATCCCGAAAAACCATTTTCAAGTACGATTGATCATTGACAAATTCACGGCTGACAATTCTGTATGACAAACATAATAATTAACAGTCCTCCTAGCCTGTAGCGTACTTAAATGTAATCAGTGGTGCTAGACAAGTTGCATTCGACAATCGTTAGCGATTATGTTTCGATTGATATATGTATGGAACTGACGAAACCACCGAGATAGTAACGTGACACTTACGTCAATCCTATATATTTTTCAATCGAAACATAATCGCTAACGATTGTCGAATGCAACTTGTCTAGCACCACTGTTTTTATTTATTTATTTATTTATTTAATCTTTATTGCACAAAAGAATACACTTAGTATACAAAAGGCGAACTTAATGCCGTAAGGCATTCTCTACCAGTTGACCTTTGGGCAAAGCAGAGATTGTAGTGACGGTGCAACATAAGGTGTAACTAATATACATACACTTACATATCAATAAGCTATAATAACATAAATACATATATAATATAAATGTATAATATATAATAATAAGAGGATAAACAAAAAATAATTCAGATAAAGCAATCATAATATCAAGATGATGACAATTCTACCTGCTAAGAAATTCTCGAACTTTCTTTTTAAAGGAATACTTGTTAGGAGCTTGCTTGATTTTAAGGGGAAGGTCGTTCCAAAGTCGTGCTGCTTGAAGGGCGAAAGAGGTGGACATAAAGCCAGTTCGGTGAAGAGGGATAGAGAGCGTGAGATTGTCAGTGGATCGTAGCTGACGATTGAAAGTAGAACCCAGAAACTTAAAAAGATGTTTTAAGTACTCGGGGGATTGTGGATCATTATAAAGGAAACAAAGAAATCTAATTTTACGACGTTGACGAATAGGAAGCCATTTAAGTAAAAAAATAAATTAGTAGTTGTTTTTAGTTAAATAAAGACTTAATTCAAATAATTCTTAAGAAAACACCATACTCTTCATAAAGCCAGTAGCTTTAAAGTTAAATAAGCACCCGTAAAAATTGGTATACCTGAAAAGTAAATACCGGTTTGTCCCGCGGGAAATACGCTCGGCCGCGGCTAGCAACCGCTTGAAGACTCCCTTGTACTTCAGAAAGAAAATAATTCTCTTCTTTGAGTATGATCCGAGACTATTACGGGGTACTATGAAAGTAGACATTTAAAGATGGTGCCGAGCGCACAGTGGCGCCCTATTACTACTATTGTGTTTATAAAAAACCAAAGTATTATCTTGAAATGAAAGAATTGTTTTTCGTTGTACAAATAAATACACAACTTATAATGTATATGACATAACTTAATAACAGTTATGTTATGAGGAAGTTAGGTATAATATTAATAATAAATTTATAATTTTTGAAATGAACTTGACATAATTTCCAATATTTGAAGAGGTTTTACTTATAGAAGATTTATTTTTATATTACAATAGTAAAAATTTAAACCAAAACCAAAACTAATCACGCCTTCATCCCCAGAGTGGGGTAGGCAGAGCTAGAGAAATACCAACAACTCTAGAAAGACTTGTTGATAATTCTGTAACCACATTTTGCACAATCAGGCCAAGAAGTTTACTAGTGTATTAGTGACAGGTTGCAAGCCCATCGCCTAGCAGTACTACAAGCCCTTATTCCCTTAGTCGCCTCTTACGACATCCACGGGAAGACATGGAGTGGCACTATTCTAACCCGGCAACCACACGGGGTAGTAATTCTTATTTATTTTATTTATTAAAACTATTATATTCTTCTTAACGCTCTTGCTATCGTATTTCAATATTAGGAAAACTCTTTTACTTGAGTTGAAAACAACATAAATGCAACACGGGAAAAGTGAATCTATAGTTTTATACTAATATTATAAACAAACAAGGTTTGTATTGTTGTATTTTTGTATGTATGCAACTAATATTTCGTCATTAGAATGCTATATTATCACTGAGTAACATGTTTTAATTTTTACGCGGACCAAGTTGCGGGTAACAGCTAGTATACAATAAGGGCTCGGCTTCATCAAATGATCATAAATAAATATACCATCCTACAGCGTAACCCACCCAGGGCCTCTATTATTTCGTTATTTTCTGGTATTAATAAATAAATAAATTGCAATAATATTCTTAAAGACCCTCAACGATAATAAGATATGAAGTAAGAGCTATCATAATGCGAACAAAACGATAACAATTAGGGAAAAGACAAAGTGGAATATAAGCCCAGGAAATAATTATGTTTATTCATGCTCCCGCAGTTCAACCATTGGCAGACTTGCTCATTATTATTCATGTTATACGTTCACTGCAACCGACCTACATTTTGCGTTTACCAAAACTCACAGCAAGTTTAAAAAACTGTTAAAATACACCATTATTAGGTTAAAATCCATTTTGGACGTTTGACAGTTTAAAGCAGCCAAACATGCGTGATAAGATTTTAACAGTTTTATAATAGTTCATAATTAAACTGTCACATAATGAAGCCTCCTATGATTGGAGTGGTTTAGGAACAATCACGACGCAATTAACCAAAACACACAGCAAGTTTAAAAACTGTTTAAATACACCATTATTAGGTTAAAATCCATTTTGGACGTTTGACAGTTTAAAGCAGCCAAACATGCGTAATAAGATTTTAACGGTATTATAATAGTTCATAATTCAACTGTCACATAATGAAGCCTCTTATGATTGAAGTGGTTTAGGAACAATCACGAGGCAAAAATAGTATAATTATCGTTGAATTGAAAATTTTATTCACGATTGAGTTGTTATTACCAAAAAAATTGCATCACAAAAGTACATGAAATTCAAAATCGGCCTAAATTTATATGATTTTTGGAGATTATTTTTTTGTGGCTGTAATAACGACAACAGACCATACATATTTTTTTTTGGATTAAGAAAAGCTGCTAAGAGTACCTAATACGAACCCATTGGTTTGCTCACCCTGTATGTATCCACCGTACAAAAATTATACATAATACGTTCATTAAAATGTAGTCCTATTGCAATGGAAATAAAATAGGTTTTTCTTTGTTTTTATAAGTGACAGTCAAACTAGAAAATGGATGAAATGTATTTATAATAAGTTAATGTTCCATGGGCAAATTTCGTTGTATGGTGGGTCTTAGGAGGTAGGTATAGTTGAGATCTTAAATATTTGTACTTATTTGCACCTAATTTCAATAGGATAAGGTCCAATAGTGTGTACATCAGAACTTGGCTGTTCTAGCGGTGCAATTTAGTTAGCGTTAATTAATAATTCAATTGTAGTTACAGTAAGCCTTATTAATTCCTATCATAACAGTATGCCGCAATAGAGACGATAGTAATTATTTAAATCTTAAGATCTTGTGCAATGACGACACGTTGGCCTAGTCGGGAGTGACCCTGCCTCCGAAGCCAGCGGTCCTGGGTTCAAATCCCGGTAAGGGCAGATATTTGTGTGATGAGCGCGAATATTTGTTCCTGAGTCTTGGATGTTTTCTATATATACATATTTAAATAAATAAAAATGAATAAATATCACGGGACCACACACAAATTGACCTAGTCTCAAACTAAGCTCTAGGCTTGTACTACTACGACACTACGGTACTAGACAACGATAAACATACTTAGATGGAGAAATAAATACTTAAAAACATAGAAAACATCCAAGACTCTGGAAATACTCGTGCTGATCACACAAATATCTGCCCTTACCGGAATTTAAACCCAGGAAACTAGGCCAACTTGTCGTCAATTTAAGTATGTATTTATCCATTTAAGTATAAGTATGTTTACCGTTGTCTAGTACCCATAGTACAAGCCTAGAGCTTAGTTTGGGACTAGATCAATTTGTGTGAGATTGTCCCCTGATATTTATTTATTTATTTATTTAATGATAAGTCAGAGAAAGCTCAAAAAATACTCACGAATCTTACAAAACATTTCTTACTTATCTCTGCGTCCAAGAAACAGAAAACAGTCTACAAAACTTCGTGGACTCCGTAATAATGTTGCGAAATAAATTTATTCGCTAAGTTATTCTTCGGCAAACGACCAAATGTAGTTTCCTGACGAAAGTACACACTAACTGGTTTGCCAAAGCGATACTGTTTGTTGTTTATAAATCATGTTATTGCCAAATGATGTGCAACAAATTGACTGGCAAAATAATCTACACTAATAACTTTATAAAGAGGAATGATTTCAATTTTGTATGTTTGTAACAAACTCAAAAAGTACTGAACCGATTTCAAAAATTCTTTCACTATTAGAATGCTACATTACCACAGAGTAACTTAGGCGATGTTTGATCTACGCGGCTGGAGTCACAGGCAACAGCTAGTATATTGTTAGAGCAAAATATGTGTGGGCGCATTACGAGTTAAAGACTTGATGGAAGACAGCTGACTTATTTCTTTTAACAGACACTTGAATATTTAGCAAATCAATTAATAAATATCACAGGACAATTTCACACAAATTGACCTAGTCCCAAACTAAGCCCTAGGCGTGTGTAACATATCTACATACATATATAGAGAAATATATACTTGAACACATAGAAAACATCCAAGACTTAGGAATAAATACTCGTGGTCATTACACAAATGTATACCGTTACCGGGATTAGACCCCAGGACCGCTAGCTTCGAAGACAGAGTCACTACCAACTACACCAGCCTGTCGTCGATTATTTCGTATGTTGGCCGGCCGCATTCGAGGTATATTTATTTAATATAAGTTTATCCACATCGTATATATATTGTAGCACTTCGAAGCACTTCTTATTCTGATATACACGAAAATTACGGAGTACATTCTCCATGGAGCAAGAGCAACTGTGTGAAACTAATCTCATTATCTATTGAACGTATTTTGGTGTAACTTTTTTATATTATAACTATAAAAACAACTACAAAAAATAATTAACAAGATTTGAATGCAAGTGACAATAAGTGACTAACTAACAAGAGAGTTGATTTTGAATTTGAATGTAATGAGACGGTCATAGTAGATAATTAAAAAAATTCTGGCTTGACTGTATTTCCTAAATATTGTATGAACTATCCAAATGTTGATTTATACATACATATATGTAGTTTATGTAAGTTTAAGTATGTTTATTGATGTATAATTACATGTCTTTCTATCTATTTATGTAAGTATTTGAATGTATTAGATTTGTTTTTTCTATGGTTCTTTTTTTTATGGTCTTTTTGGTTAGTTTTTGTTTTTTGGGTGCTCTAAATAAATTTGTATACCAGTTTACTCGATGCACAACCTTTCACTTTTCTCAATCTCTCAAGGGTTAGCTGGAAGAGATCCCTTAAAGGGATAAGTTCGCATTTGTACATCCTTTTATTTTTATATTGTATTGTTTTGGTTTTCTTTTTTACAATAAAGTGTTTACATACATACATACATACATCTATCGAGTTGTTTCTGTTTACAGCAGCATTATAATGTTTACAAACTCGTACCGTTGTCGACTGCGCTCCAATGTTAGTTCTAGTTAAGGGAATGGAAAATGTATGGATTCGTGAAGACTATGTCCAGAATTAATTTAAAGTAAATCTATCAGTCACACTTTTACGGTTAAACGCCGCACTAATTTCCATAAAATGAAGTATGAGAAAGCTTAAGTCCCTAAGAAGGACTTAGAGTACTTTTGAAATCGGAAAGTTTAAAAGTTTCCGAGGGATCAGCGATAACTGACTCTTACGCGGATGGAGTCTTGGGCAACAGCCAGTTTTTTTTAAATTTGGGGAAATTTCATTACATTAAGGTCTGACGACACGTTGGCCTAGTTGGGAGTGACCCTGCCTCCGAAACCAGCGGTCCCGGGTTCAAATCCCGGTAAGGCCAGATATTTGTGTGATCAGCACGAGTATTTGTTCCTGGTGTCTTGGATGTTTTCTATGTGTTTAAGTATATATTTCTCTATCTAAGTATGTTTATCGTTGTCTAGTACCCATAGTACAAGCCTAGAGCTTAGTTTGGGACTAGGTCAATTTGTGTGAGATTGTCCCGTAATATTTATTTATTTATTTATTTATTTACTAGGCGATGGCGATAATGTGACATAATACTACATCACTCGTCCATCTGAAGGTAGCCTATTCAGTCTCAGCAAAAATGTATTTATGATATGTCTAAGTTATTATATAATCGGCCTAGAATTAAACCTTCCGTTAGGGCCCCGACCTAAACAATGACAGTTAAAGACTAAACCCATTACACTTTTCTGTGTGTCACTGGTTATAGAAAATATGCGACCTGGGAACCCTTACAGTTTCGCCATGTCCGTCCGTCCGTCCGCAGCGTAGCTGTAATTTGACCTTAATATACATATTAATCACGCCAACAAAGTGGTAAAATAAAATGATGAAAACAATTTTATTTTAAGGTACCTCCCCTACACGTAACGTGGGTTGTATTTTTTTCTCGTCTACCCCACATTTACGGGTTTGTGAAAACAATTTTTTGATTGAGTGATCCGTTTATGAAATAAGCTTTAAAGCGCTAATTTTCGATGGAGTCAAGTGTGTCCCGTCATTTTCAACGTTTTTAAGGCCTAATTTTCTGGCTAAGCCCACTCCCGTATAATCGGCGTTAGGACTGCTTTAGACTTATCATATAAAAACATAACAAGGTTTTAACTATTGACCACAGGAGAGATAACTTTTGTTTATAAGAGTGTGTATGACCCACCTACTAAAATAGTCTAAGACCGCACTTTAAATAAATAAATCGTTATTACCTTGTTGATATTTATGTTTGTAGTACTTAACGGCTTCGGAACCCTTCACTGAGCATGGCCCGACATGCTCTTTCCCGGTTTATTCTTATAATACGTCTTACAGCATTACTCCTTGAAGATTCTAATACCTTAAGGGTATCAAATCATCAAAATCCCCCACCGATGCAAATCAAATGAGATTAACAATTAAACTCTGAACGTATCTCCATTTCGCAACCATTCGCAAGATTACCCAGAGGTAGATAAATAATTAATAAGCATTACGTTATGCATTGTCTTTGCGGAGATTAACGAAGCGGAATGGATCTCGATGCGATATTGCGGAAAACGTTCCATGCCCGAGATAGATTTTTCTATAATAAGTAACCTCAATGGGGAGCTCGTGGCACTCGGTACACTGAGAGTTTTAAGTCGTTTGTTGTGTTAGATGCTAATGCACGATTTGGGTATAAGATTACATTAGGTACGATAAATAAAAGGATTTAATGTGGTTTTAAGGAATTTCCACGTTTTCAAGATATTTGTTTTTTTTTATGTTAAGGAGAAGGCACACGAGCACTCAGGCCGCCTGATGGTAAGTGGAATCTGAGACCCATAGACATTTGAATTCTCAAGACTATAATCATAACACCTCAAATGCGTTGCCAAGTCCTCAGGGACTAAGATGGAATGCCTCTATGCTAGTAATTTCACCGGTTGTCTTATCCCCACACCGGAACACAACAATGCGAACACTGTTGCTTGGCAGGTGGTTAATGGATAAGATGGTGGTAGCGATCCGGACGGACCCTGCACACCCTGGACTTGTTTGCGTCGATCGAATCCGTTGTTTAGAAATATATATGTATATTCATTGCTCGTGATTTTCTTCATGTAGGTTGCAAGCTTTCCTTTTAATAGTTCTTACTTGGGAGATATCAAACTTCCGGGATGATAAGTAGGTATACCTTTATTTCAGCGGTTTTACGGTAAAAGCGTAACCAACGGACAGACAAAGTGATTTCGGCATTTTGATCGAAGACTAGAAAGATTTACTTGTGGTAAGTGAAGGGTAAAAAATTAGTAAGTTGCAAGATAGCTAAAATCTAACAGATGTTTGAGCAAACAGACGCATAAAACTTTAACAATCGAGAGAATTTATCTGTCTTTAACGATTATTTAGAAACTTTGAACTGCTTGGACATAAAACAGAGACAAACATCCATCAACCAATTCATTCCGACCGCAATCTGTGAATATTCCGTTAGTTACGTAAAAGTGTGAAATAGTTATTAGTGCAACAAGAGAGCTAAGTTGTTTTTTGCTGCGAGGGTTGATTTTAAATCCCGAGCAAGCGAAGGATTCTAGAATTGAATCGCGAGCGTAGTGAGCGATTCTAGGTTAGAATCCTGAGTGCAGCGAGGGATTCAAAGCCACGAGATACAAATAACTTTGGTCTCGTATTGCATATACAATTTTTCACCTCGGCAGCGAGAAAATATAACCTTAAAGTAAATTAGAAATTAAAAAAAAAACCCCGACTAAATAAGTATTCTGTAAAAAAACCTTTAAAAAGTTAAAAATAATAAGCAGTGGCCCTAAGGGCTGATTGTTTGATAAGTAGATAGTTAACTGAACACTGACACTAACTAAACTGAGACTATTTATTTAGTCGGGGGTTTTTTTTAATTTCTTTTTTATTTTTATATTCCACGCTTTTTAAACTTCTTCGTATGAGTGTCTGTTTGTGGCATTGTAGCTCCCAAACAGATGAACGGATTTGGACGCATTTTTTTTAATAAAGCTACATTAATCAGGATTATTCTTCGCAAGATTTCATGAAAATTGGTTAAGCAATTTAAGAGATATCGGCTCTGAAAGTAGGTGTCGCCGTTACTTTGGGGGCATTTTACCCTTTAAAAGCTTAATATCTCAAAAACGCCTGAAGCGATTTTGATGAAACATGTCTAAGAACCACCGCTAAAAAACCTGCATTCATTTAAAAAATAACCTCATTCAAAACGTTCACCCATTTAAGAGCTACAGTGCCACAGACATACACAAATACACACACACACACACTTACACGTCAAACTTATAACACCCCTCTTTTTGTGTCGGGGGTTAAAAAGAAAACATCGCCCAGCCGCCCGCGTATTTTTCACCTCAGCCAGCACGTAGAAAGGGCCGGCTTTGCTGTTTAAAGACAATGAGCAAAATTCAATTTTGCTGCGAGCGTGAGACAAAGTAATGTTTAAATTTATTTTTCACAATATAGTGGAGACACGCTAGCCTAGTTGGGAGTGACCCTGCCTTCGAAGCTAGGGGTCCTGGGTTCAAATCCCGGTAAGGGCAGATATTTGTGTGATGAGCACGAGTATTTGTTCCTGAGTCTTGGATGTTTTCTATGTATTTAAGTATATATTTCTCTATATAAGTAAGTTTATCTAGTACCCATAGTACAAGCCTAGAGCTTAGTTTGGGACTAGGTCAATTTGTGTGACATTGTCCTGTGATTATTATTATTATTATTATTATTATATAAAGGGGATGGTTGTGTGGCGCCACGTGGGTGATGTCGTTTAATGTTCACCACGTTGTCTTTTTTGCCTTAAGGTAATATTTTCTCGATGTAGTTGAAGGGTCATACACAGATTTAGGTAAAGCAGGCAGGCAGGTCTTTCCTGTGGACACACCAAAAGTTTACGTTTATAAGGCCTAATTTTCTGGCTAAGCCCATTTCCCCAAAAACACCGTCAGGACTGCTTATCATATAAAAACATAACTTATATGTTTAACGTTTATTTGGGCACAAACGGTACAAGTAAAGAAAAATTATTACAAAAAAAACTTACATTATACATTGACCAGTGAAGTTACCACAGTTAACTAATACAATACAGAGTAACACGTTAAAAATGTGTGTTGTATGTTATACTTAGTATTAAATTCAAGTACAAATATTTAATTTAAAAACAGACAACACTTAATGTTTAGACAACGCTATCTTAAATCTAAGAAGGGAAAGACTAAATATATCTAAGTGAGAAAACGTACTATTATAGTTTTTAAAAGTTCTACATAAGAATGAATTCGATGCATATTTGTTACGAGTAAAGGGAACATGAAATAGATTGGTATTACCTCGAGCATTAATGCGAGGAGCCCTAAGGCCAATTTTACCTAGCAAGTGCGGGGAATCAATCTCACATGAAATAATTTTATGCAATAAAATTAGGTCTCTAAGTTTGCGCCGACTCTCAAGCGAAACGACATTGCCGCGGCAGAACGAACAGTCCGACCGCTTAGATTTCCACTCTAAGTGTTTGAATAATTTGTCTTGAAGTTTTTCGATGGAATCAATATAAATATTGTATTGAGGGTTCCAAACAGTTGAAGAATACTCCAAAATCGGCCTGACTAAGGAATTGAAAAGAGTTAAAATTGTATCTGCGCGCCGAAATTCTCTTCCCATTCTTAAAATAAAACCCAGCAGTCGAAAAGCCCGACCAGTAATATAATCAACGTGATTACTGAAGAGCAATTTGCTATCCAGAAAAACTCCCAAATCTTTTACAAGTGATGTTCTCTTAACAATTGATGAATATTGATTTTCTTATAAAAGTAATAACATTACATTTCCCAATGTTAAGATGTAAATGGTTATCAGAACAATACCGGTAAAGCTTATCTAAATCATCTTGCAGAAGATAACAATCATTGATAGTTCTGATAACTTTGAAAACTTTTTTGTCATCTGCATAAAGTAAACAATAATACTAGAACTAAATATTGAGATGACGTCATTAACGAAAATATTAAAGAATAAAGGACCCATATGCACACAAGCTCTTAACTATTGACCACTGGAGAGACAACTTATGTTTTTAAGTTTGTATGACCCTGAGTGCTTCTAGGTTAGAGTCCTGAGTGCAGCCATCCTGGCTGCACCCAGGATGGCTGCACTCAGGACTCTAACCTAGAAGCACTCGCGAGTTATTAAATTCTAGAATCCTTCGCTTGCTCGGGATTCAAAATCAACACTCGCAGCAAAACACAACTTTGCTCTCTTGTTGTACAAATAACTATTTTCGCTCTCTTAAAAACCTCTGTTTTAAGGGTGAATTGCAAAAATATTGTACATAGTGAAGGCCCTAATTGATGTCAATGTTTAATTGAAACAAAATATTTTTCCTTTGTGTAACGAAGATTAACCATACAATTGTGTGACTAATTTTCGTTACACAAAGAAAAAATATTTTGTTTCAATTAAACATTGACATCAATTTATTAGGGCCTTAACTATGTACAATATTTTTGCAATTTACCCAAAGTTATTATTTTAATCGACGATCGATGTAACAACTCAATATTGATCGGTTCGGGTTTTTGTTTTTATGTAAAGGAGAAGGCACACGAGCACGCAGGCCACGTGATGGTAAGTGGAATCTGAGACCCATAGACATTTGAATTCTCAACACTTTAATCCTAAGACCTCAAATGCGTTGCCAACTCTGAGGACTAAGATGGAATACCTCTATGCTAGTAATTTAACCGGTTGTCTTATCCCCACACCGGAACACAAAAATGCGAACACTGTTGGTTGGCGGGTGGTAAAGTCGGATTGACTAGCATGAGAGCGTATGAAAGCGAGTGAGAGAGAACAAATCCGAAGGTAATTACAAAAGTTGAGAAAAATGGGAGCGAACCTCCAAATTATTATAACATTAAAATAAAATGAAGATGTGACGACTCTCTAGGATCAAAATCTCTGTAATAACGAAAACTTTTACGTAAAGTCAACAGCAAATGCAATAGATTATTATCTTTGTACCTTGTCACTTTCACTACTTTGCCACATCCGAACTGTCGCAGTACTGTTACGTTAGTGCGATAAAGTACTAAAATGATCAGATCTAATTTTGCAGATGCAGGTACCTAACCTGTGCAATATGCGATATCAGTTTTTATTTACATGTACCGGGTGTTGCCTGTAATAGGAGCAATAAATTTAGGGATCGTTTCCACACCACAAACGTAACATTTATTCTAAAACTTTTGAAAATAACTTGTTTACTAAATATGAATGAATTTAGATTTTCCAAGTCAGAAATGTATTGCGAAAACTACGAAGTTTGTAGGCTGACAGTAGATGTCAACTAGACTATTGAATGGAGTACATTGAAAATGCTATTTAGTTTGCTCGAAAAAATCCCAAATAATAAATTACATATTTTGTCAAAGTTGTAGAACTAATGTTGCTACGTTCATACAGTAGAAACGATTTTATTCCTCCTATTACAGGCAACACCCAGTGTAAAAGTTCTTAATAAAAATAAAAATGAAGTCTCTTTTATGATTGCATTTGTATAAAACAGCTTCAAGTTTTAATCAAAAGCTCTATTTAATATACGTACAAAAACTGAATAAATTTAATATCCATAGAGGAAATATGAGGTGAACTTTATCTACTTTCATATTCGTAATAAAATCATATCTCTCATCGTTTATTGCTCGTCCTCGGAAGTTCATACGTTAGAGATTCTGTTTTAAATTCGACGTTAAATTTGCTTTCATATATTGAAATTCATCGCACTGCTAGATCAAAACAGCATCAACTCAAAATATAACTGTATTCTTAAATCAACTTTAATACCAATGTGTTTGGACTTGAAACAAATCTAACAGTTTTTTTGAGTTGATACTGTTTTGATCTAGCAGTGCGAATATTGTGACACTGTAAGTACATGATATTATTTCCTGTCTAGGAAAACCATGGATGAGACATTTTAGTGGTGGTAGGACCCTGTGCACCCTGCACAGGGTCCTACCACCCGTCCGGATCGCTAGCACCATCTTATCCATTAACCTACCGCCAAGCTAGTGTTCGCATTGTTGTATTCCGGTGTGGGGATAAGACAACCGGTGAAATTACTAGCATAGAGACATTCCATTCATGTGTGTATTTTACATGTACGTTTATATTAGTTTGTGTACTTGCTAATTTGTTTAAAATTTATTTATTTATTTATAAGTATTATATAAACTTGTATGTGTCCAACCCCATGCATTGTCCTTACTCATTTGCTTCAGTGTTAGCTGGAAGAAATCCCATTTAGGGATAAGTTCGCCTTTGTAGATTAATTAAGTATTATAATTATAATATTTATATTTTTGTGCAATAAAGAGTTTACATACATACATACAAATATATGCCCTTACCGAAATTTCAACCCAGGACCGCTGGCTTCGGAGGCAGGGTCACGTCAAGTATGTTTATCTTTGTCTAATACCCATAGTACAAGCCTAGAGCTTAGTAGGGACTAGGTCAATTTGTGTGAGATTGTCCCCTGATATTTATTTTAAAGCAGTTTGGGCTGTGCCATATGTCAGTCACTCACTCACTCAATTTCTTCTATTATACAGGGTGTTTGCCAGAGGGTTGTCCAAACTTCTCGGACTAACTCATCAACACAACTGGATCCAGTGGCACTGAGAAGTGATGTTGCTTCCCTCTTTGTCTTTTACCGAGTTTTTTTTTTTTTTTTTTTTTTTTTTAAGGAGAAGGCACACGAGCACTCAGGCCACCTGATGGTAAGTGGAATCTGAGACCCATACACATTTGAATTCTCAAGACTATAATCCTAAGACCTCAAATGCGTTGCCAACCCTGAGGACTAAGATGGAATGCTTCGGCTTAATACCAGCGCCTGGATTCGACCATCCTACATCTCCTACCAAACTGTCATTTCATCGACACCATCTTGATAGTTGGGAATCGTCCACCGTGCATTTTTTGTGAGCCTTATTGCCTCGCACCTTATCTTTGTGCAATCAGCTCTCGGCGTCTGTGTTTCCGAACCATTACGACTTAGGGACCTTCAAAAAACGAGTCTACTCTCTTCTCAAAGGTCGGCACAAGGAGGAATCGCAAGTTGCAGCACACTTGAAATTTCTCTGGTCTGGCGGGTCTTGGTGGTCACAGTTATCACTCACCATCAGGTGACCCGCTTGCTCGTCTGCCACCTTTTACCATAAAAATAACTTTTATGGTGGGACTAACATCCGAACCGCTATTAAAATGTATATTTAGATTAAACAGGGCTGGGATTCTACATGGTAATAAGGATATCGTCTTTGACGTGTTTCCGTATTGTCAACGTTTTGATAACTCTTATGTCATTTACAATAATGGCGACTGTGACATAGCAATTCTAAAATACTTCAAATGCGATATCGTTATAACGCAGTAGAATGGAGGCCCAGGGGTTGTACACTGTTTTACAGAAACTTATTTCATAAAATATCACTTCGCAGAATTTAAATATCATAGAAAGCTTAAAATAACCTGAAAACATTAAGATTTCAGCAGAAATTAGCTTTCTATGAAATGAGCATTGCGAAAGCGAAGTGATACATTCTATGAAACGAGTTTCTGTAAAAGAAGGGGATACCATTTAACAGGAATTGTGAAGCAAACAATTTCCATACAAAATGCGATAACGTTTTACTCCTCTTAAACGTTGTCCGATTTATACGATTTTTGAATACCTGTGTTGTTGATATTATGTTAAACTAGGTCTGTACGTTTTCCTTTTTTTTTTTTTAAATCCCGGTAAGGGCAGATATAAGTGTGATGAGCGCAAATATTTGTTCCTGAGTCTTGGATGTTTTCTATATATTATATTTAAGTATGTATTTCTCTATTTAAGTATGTTTATCGTTGTCTAGTACTCATAGTACAAGCCTAGAGCTTAGTTTGGGACTAGGTCAATTTGTGTGAGATTGTCCCCTGATATTTATTTAAAGAAAAAACAAAAGCGGAAAAATACACACCTAGTTTTTCATAATATCTACAACATATTTAAAAATCATGGAAATCGGGTTAGATTTGGGGGGTGTAAATTTGTATGGATTATTTTGACAGTAACATTATTTAAGCATCGCTTCACACTCCTCATAAGCGAAACAAACTTTCCTATTTTCATACAATCTAGTACAATTATTGAAACTACTTACTACATTAACGTGAAAAACAATTCCAAAATGCGCTTCGTAAAACATTTGTCGTAGATTTATACGATGGTTTCTCCGTAATAGCATTCCGCGGATGAAATGTAGTGAAAAACATTTTCAATTACCGCTGGTCATGACACTAATGGAATATTTTATTCCTTCATTTTTGTGAGAGTAAGTTATTTGTGGCTTGATGAGTTTGTTTTGTTGCAATTCGCTCGTAATTGTATTTAAAAGTAATACTGCCCGCGTGATTGCCGGGTTAGAATAGCGCCACTCCATGTCTTCCCGTGGATGCCGTAAGAGACGACTAAGGGAATAAAGGCTTGTACTGTTAGGCGATGGGCTTGCAACCTGTCCATTTTGACAAGTTACGCAATAACCCTGACTATATACATGTCCCAGCATGCTGTTATGATGTATTTCTAAAAAGTTAGTTTTTGCACAAGCGTGAGACCGCATAATAAGCGAGTTGGCAGAAGTTCAGCGGTTAAAATGCCTTATGCCCATATTTTCTTCTTTATAGTTCAGAAAATGTTAAAAAACACAAAACATGAATAATAATTATATAGAATAAGATTATTGAACCGTCAAACGTGGGTACCTACTTGGGACTTTTAGAAATTACACTGGCAACACTGAGACCCTTTAGTCTATGGTCGCAACGCATTGCTATGGCAGTTGGACCATTTGACTCTAACAAAAATTAGCGCTTTAAAACTTAATATTTCTTAAAAGGGTCACTTAATCGCAAAATGGGTTACATAAACCCGCAATATTATTAACATCTTTCCAACCAAATCCCCACCCCACACTATGGGGTAGACGAGAAAAAAAAATCCAGGGAGGTACACTAAAAAAAAATCATTCAAGATTTTATTTTACTATTTTGTTGGCGTGACTAATATGTATATTCATGCCAAATAACAGCTTTGTAGAACTAAGAGTGAGCTAGGCTGCGGACGGACGGACGGACGGTCATGGCGAAACTATAAGGGTTCCTAGAGCCCTTAAAAGCTTCCATTTTTAGCAACTAGAAAATATCAGCACCAGCATTCCCCGCACAAATATCACAAACGACTCCTTTAAACCCCGGATCATCTATCCCGCGAATCGAAACCGGGAATTTCAATCACGCCGGGATTTTACTGTTAACCAGTTATTGAAAAAAACATCCCTTGAGTAACAACTGACCGCCAACATACACTCTGCACCAGACAGATTAAATTCCAACATTATGTTGGTTTTTGTTGGACAAGTATCCAGAAATGTTCGCGGGTTGTACTGGCGGTGATTTATTCGGAAAAGCTGAAAATAACCGGTGAAATTGGTTAAGTGGAAAATTAACCTTTTTTATACATTCAGTGGCGATGGATTGGGGTCGACTTTATTTTAATAAAATTTGGCAGCGTGGAAGGACTGGGAGGCTAAGTTTATGAATAGCATAAATACGTCGTTTCCGTCGAAGTCTCATTCTAATGTTAATGAATAGCTTTCACTCATGTTGAGGTGTTTTTTTCCAATGTTATACATACTATCACATAACATCACGCCTTCATTCCCAGAGTGGGGTACAGAGCTACAGAAAAACCAACAACTATAAAAATTTGCACAATCAGGCCAAGAAGTTTACTAGTGTATATAGTGACCGGTTGCAAGCTCATTGCCTAACAGTAGATACTGCAAGCCTTATTCCCTTAGTCGCCCCTTTCGACATTCACGGGAAGACATGGAGTGGCACTATTCTAACCAAGTAAACACATGGAGTTTAATGTCAAGTAATTTATAAACACTCCCACGCGAGGCCAATTGTTCGGTAAAAGAGTGCTTTCACTTGTAGACTAAACAGAAGCACATGGGAGCTTAGAAGTTGTTCGTCACTACCTCAGGGTTTTAGTCAAATTTTAATCAAATCAAAATCTTTATTTGCATAAACATAGGTTATAAATTGAAGTTTAATAAAAGTGTTGAGCACTATGTTTCGCCACAAGGCAAACAAATAGCTAGCGTATTGGCATGCCGCTAGCGGCATGGAAGATATTAGAATAAAAAATGTCAAGCAGTCATAAAATAAAAACAGAAACAAAAATAACAGAATTAAAAAAAAAACAGTAATATAGTCAGTCATTCAAAGAATAATAAGCCTTTTTTTACTAAAATGTCAAATAATTTGTTCTTAAATTTTCTTTGGTCGTCTATTTCCAATATTGATTTTGGTAACTTATTATAAAGCTTTGGCTCCATTCCCAATATGCTTTTTGATTAAAAAAAAATATTTTACCTCGCTAGCTCAAACTATTAAATGTGGGGAATGGACTAATGTTACACTTTACAAATATTATACACTCAAATATATACAGGCATTAAGTTTCAGTATTTTAAATTTGGTGAAATGCAGTCTGCTTGTATCAGTGGGTTTAATAATACATACAGAACTTATGCATTTCAAAAGCAAAAGTACCCTTAGTCCGCCTTTGGACATTATAGCGAACAGTCAAAGAAAAAAGTGCTCGTGTTTAGGTATACTGGGTGATTTTGGGGTCATGATCCGGAATGGCCAAAAGTGAATAAGTTGGTCATACTGAACAACTTTTCCGATAGGACCAATCACGAAATCGCCAAATAAGGTACCTAATTAACAACTGAAACTGGAAGAGCGAGTCGGGCTTTTTAAATACTGAAAAAATACCGAGAAATGCTACCGGCTGTGGCCTGTAATACGAGAAATAAATTCAGGGATCGTTTCCACACCACAAACGCAACAACATTTATTCTACAATTTTTGAAAATAACTTATTGTTAACCAAATAATAATGAATTTCGATTTTCCAAGCAAGCAATGTATTGCGAAAACTACGAAGTTTGTAGGCTGACAGTAGATGTCAACTAGATTAGATGGAGTACATTGAAAACGCTGTTTAGTTTGTTCGGAAAATCCCAAGTAATAAATTACATATGTTTGAAAAGTTGTAGAACAAATGTTGCTACGTTTATAGAGTCAAATGATCCCTCAATTCATTGCTTCTATTACAGGCCACACCCGGTATAATGGCATTTTCAAGATGAGATTTTTTTTTGTGTACGATTTTAAGTTTTGTAACTTTGATACTATCTGAGAAAAAGTGTGTGTGACATAAAAACAGACGGACATGGCGAAACTATAAGGGTTCCCACTTTGACTACGGAACCCTAAAAACGAAGATAGCCGATCGCTTTGAGAAACTGGCTTTTACTGACTGTATAAACCTTAAAAAGAGTTTCAACTAAAATGTTTACAGACCGAGCTCTTCTAAATTGCTAACGCGCTGTGAATATTCTAGAAAGGGACGCGAATAACCGTAAACAATCGGGAAAGTCGGCAAAGCACGAATCGTAAAGCGGCAGGCATCTGTTTGCGTTCCTACGTGACAGGGGCGCTAAATCGACTTTAAACTCTTTACGGAAAGAACCGATTTTCGGTTGCGTGGTCAAATAAATGCTTTGTCATGCGTAAGTACCCGAAGTAAATATTAAGGTAGATGCTGAGTTAATTCATTTTGTATTTGATACAGTAGATTTCAAAGGAAATTGGATATCAATAAAAATAAGCCGAAGGAAGCTTTAAGAGACGGGCGTTTCCTTTGCTGTCAATCTGTGAAACCCTGTAATTGGCTTTACGAGTAGGTGTCTTGTGTTAATGTATAAATGTACTTTATCAGCTGTTGATTATTCTTTGAATAAATAAATAAAGCCCCCAGCAATGCGTTGCAACACATTTGGAACAAGATTACCCGCGTCCTAACGGTTAAGCTATCGGAGAAAGCAAAGAAACGACTTAATGCGACCAAAATCCATTGCTCATTCAATGTACAGTAAAGTTCATAAGTATTTATTCGTTCCGAAGACGCCAAAAATATCTAGAGCCTTCTAATGCTACTTACAATAAGGTCTATGTATACATATAATTGACGCGATTGCTGTATCACTACATACTATAAAACCAAGTCGCTTTTTCGGTCCCTATATCCCTATGTATGCTTAAATCTTTAAAATTACGCAACGGATTTTGATGCGGTTTTTTTGAATAGATAAAGTAATTGAAGAGGAAGGTTTAGGTTTATATGTATAATACTTTAATCCGGAGCGAAGCGAGGGCGGGTCGCTAGTACATAATAAATCGTATGACTGAACAGAGTACAGAGTAGATTGTTTTTCAGTTGGTAAATAATTAATCGGCATCTTGCAAATCCTTTTCTCTTTAATGTCGCGGAGTCGCCAAACTAAGACATACCTACTAAAGATGTGATCCTTTTAATAAAGTGGTTTTTATCCACGAGGTTCATCATACATAGAAAAACCGGGAAAAAACATGTCGGACCATGCTCAGAGTAGAGTTCAACGACCTGACTACTAACAAATTTTTTATTTAAAGTTATTTAGTGCTGTCTTAGATGATTTCAGTTGCTATAAACACTTTAGTCGCCTGTATCTCAAGAATCAATCAAGTCTACTAAGTCGTAACAGTTTTCCGTTTAACCTAGTTATACGTGCTTTGCTTTAGGATATTTTATAGATTTTTAGTATTTGTGGTTTTGGCTGTACATGTAACCCTAGTGAAAACGGCACTTATACAGGGCTGGAATTCTACAAGGTAATAACGATATCGTTTTTGACCTGTTTCCGTATTGTCAACGTTTTGATAACTCTTATGTCATTTACAATAATGGCAACTGTGACATAAACGATTCTTAAACGTGTCAAACACGATATCGTTTTAACGCACCTGAATAGAGGCCCAGTTCAATATATATATTTAATAACGACAGAGGTACACATAATGGTTTATGATAGCTATTCAACAGTATATCATATAAAGTTTTAAAGTAAAAACCGAGCAAATGCATGTCAGACCATGCTCAGTGTAGGATTCCAAAGGCATTAAATACTACAAAAGTAAATATCAACAAGTAACTAATTTTCTATTTATAGTTATTTGGTGACATCTTAGATGATTTTAGTCGATATAAATACTTTAATCATCTGTATCTCTAGAACCAATGATGTCTACTTAGTCGTGATAGTTTTCTTATTAAATTATCATAAACAGATTCCTTAATTGTTTTTTTCTCCATTGTTGAAAAACCTACCCAACGACACCCCACACTAGACGACTTGTAGACGAGAAAAAAAAATACGTGGACATGTCCCCACGATACGTGTAGGAAAGATAAACTAAGAAAAAACATTATCAAATTTTATTTTACCACTTTTTTGGCGTGACTAATATGTATATTGATGCCAAAGTATGTCTCTCTGAGCTAGGCTGCGGACGGACGAACGCGACATGGCGAAAGTATGTGTTCCTAGTTTGACTACAAAAACCCTAAAAAGGAATAGTTTTGCATATACATTATACAATGTACCTACGGGACGTATCCATAATCATTTTTTGGCAAAAACATAAATCCTTTAACAGTGGCATAGTTTAGGTAAACAAAAAAACTTACTACGTCCACAATCAGAGAGTACCCGTGTAATCATATTATTGTCCCTTCCCGTTCCATCTGTTACGAGTAATTTGCCCTTTCGCCGCGATCGGTGGGCAAACGTTCAATTATGTGGGCAAACATCGCGTTGCATGAGGTTGATTGGGCACTTCATAGTTTTGGGTTAAACACAGCTATTTTATTTGCGATGATTTGGTTGGATACAATGTGATTAGTAATACGTTATGAACAGTGATCGGAATAGGTAGTGCGATTTCACGGGATTTCGGTGCGTAAGCTTAGTATGGATATAACTTATAATCCCGGATTTACACTTTGAATAGTTTTAAAGTTTGTGTTTGGTTTTAAATAAATATCAGGGGACATTACACAGTTTGACCTAGCCTCACAGTAAGCTCAAAAGTTATTTATTTATATATTTTTTTGTACTATTGTTATTTTTTTTGTTATATTTTATTATTGTACCTACTACCTACATTTCTCATCACTATGTCTTATTAAGTGGTAACTACTTTCACCTAATTAACGAAAAATGTTATGTTTTCATTTTAAATAAATGATGTCATTACAATGACATAAAGTCTTATTTTATCCCATAAACTTTAATTAATTTCATGTCAGGTAAATATTTTGTGAAAAAATACGAATCCCGGAATCCCGGGTCTTATCCATATTCTTTATAATGTTTGAGGTCATTCACCCGAAATTGCACTACCTATTCCGATCACTGGTAATGAATGATTTACAGTTCATAAGCACATAGAACTTCCGGTAGTAAAGTAGGCCGGATGCACGCAGATATAATCTAGGTACCTACTGCTCTACAAACTATAACGTCGGTGAAACGCAATACCGCGTAAATAACTAATTCAGTAAATTGCAAAGTGTACCTTATTGACTTAAATGTTAAGGTGTATTTTGCAACTTGTTAAATTTGTTAGTTACGCGGTATTGCAGTTTCACCGACGATAAACTTTTACAGCCAACTATTGTAAACAGTCAAAGTTAAACATTAATGCAAAATAAACCTGAACCTATTGAATTACACTAACGTCTTAATTGTTGACCTAGTTTCTGTCCGACTGTCTTTCTACAATACTATGTGCTCATGGACTGTATAATTAATTAGTTACTATATTTCCCGCAATCAATACCAGATCGTCGGCCTACCTTGACACTCTAAAACCTTCCAGTCCGCCCAAAAGCCATTTCTACGAGCAATGTAGAACTGTTAAACTGTATAGATGAGAATCTGTAAAATTAGGAATCTGTAAAGACTAGAAATCTGTACGATTAGGAATCTATAGGGATTCGAATTTGTCTGTAGGAATGAGAATATGTAGGCTTAGGAATCTGAAGAGATGCGAATCTGTATGTAGAGATGAGAATCTGTAGGATTAGGAATCTGTAGAAATGCGAATCTGTATGTAGAGATGAGAATCTGTAGGATTAGGAATCTGTAGAAATGAGAATCTGTATGTAGAGATGAGAATCTGTAGGATTAGGAATCTGTAGAAATGAGAATCTGTATGTAGAGATGAGAATCTGTAGGATTATGAATCTGTAGAAATGCGAATCTGTATGTAGAGATGAGAATCTGTAGGATTAGGAATCTGAAGAGATGCGAATCTGTATGTAGAGATGAGAATCTGTAGGATTAGGAATCTGTAGAAATGCGAATCTGTATGTAGAGATGAGAATCTGTAGGATTAGGAATCTGTAGAAATGCGAATCTGTATGTAGAGATGAGAATCTGTAGGATTAGGAATCTGTAGAAAAGCGAATCTGTCTGTAGAAATGAGAAATTGTAGGATCGGGAATCCGTAGACAGGAAATTTTCGGATACGTTGCTCACTGCCACTGAAGGTTTGTAACTCGCTAAGCTATATCGGTAACTTTGATTGTTTTGAGAGTGACCTTATTTCTGATTTGATAAATGATATATTCAATCTGTTAACCTATTCAGGCTCTCTAAGGTATTTCCATTTTCGCTTGTATCTGTTATCTTCTTCGTTGACACCACTTATTCTATTTTCTTCTTTCGCCTAGTCTCTTATCTGATTTTCCCTATGCTTGCTTTAATGCTGAATAATTTACTACTCTTATCTATAATGAGTAAAGTTGAAATTTAGTGTGAAATACCTTGAAAAGTACGAGCTCATAGTTGCTCGTTATAATATTATTTCGTATCAGTCTCCTATAGTAATAATTATTTTAAGTCTATCGAAATCGGATAATTCGAAACACAAAGCAATTACTGATATGGCAAATAAATTCCCATTTAAACCTCGCCACTCAATAACACATTAATACGGCTTTCATATTTCACGACATAATTATAATTTTGTCTGATAAGTACGATTCGTATAAAATATTTCGATACAGGTACATACGTATTAATATAATATTAATATTGAGAGTGTCGGTGGCCAAGTGTCTTACAGGGTCGACTCATGACCGTAAGGTACCGACTTCGAATCCCCGCGGTCACCATGTACCAATTAGTTTTTCTAACTTACGTACATTACCCGTTGCTCTTACGGTGAAGGAAAATCATCGTGAGGAAACCTGCTGATTCGAACAGCTGAGTGAGTAAGAGGGTAATTGCTCAAAAGATCGTAAAGGGGTCGAATTGTATCCGAAAGGGCCCACTTGTAAGATAAGTTAAGGTGATAAGTTTAGTGGTGGTAGGACCCTGTGCAGGGTCCGTCCGGATCGCTACCACCATCTTATCTATTAACCACCCGCCAAGCAACTGTGTTCGCATTGTTGTGTTCCGATGTGGGGATAAGACAACCGGTGAAATTACTAGCATAGAGGCATTCCATCTTAGTCCTCAGGGTTGGCAACGCATTTGAGGTCTTAGGATCATAGTCTTGAGAATTCAAATGTCTATGGGTCTCAGATTCCACTTACCATCAGGTGGCCTGAGTGCTCGGGTGCTTTCTCCTTAACATTAAAAAAAAAAAAAAAAAAAGTAAGACGCATTATTAATACTTCAACATTGCAGTATAGCGATGAGATTTCTCAAATACAAACATACATACATAAATCACGCCTGTTTCCCAGAGGGGCAGGCAGAGACCACTTCTTTCCACCTGCTACGATCCTGACAAATCTCTTTCGCTTCTTCCACATTCATACATCGAGTCATGCATGCACGTCGGTTTCGGGTACTTAAGATTCGGCCCTTTTCCAGTATTTCGACGATTTCTCAAATACAACTTAGGTAAAACTTACGTAAACATAATAAGGATTTTCTTGCTATTATGTGATGATAATGAATTAATAAATCTGTAAAAAGTGTAAAATTATAAAAGATAGATTATAACTACTAAACACCATTGTAGTACTGTTAGGCGATGGGCTTGCAACCTGTCACTAATACACTGGTAAACATCTTAGCCTGACTATGCAAAATGTGGTTACAGAATTATCAACAAGTTTAGAGTTGTTGGTATTCTGTTGCTCTGCCTACCCCACTCTGGGAATAAAGGCGTGACGTTATGTATGTATGTATGTAAACACCATTTAAGATTCTAACAAATTGACGTAGTTTCAAACTAAAAGCTCTAGGCCAGTACAGTCAGCAGATAAAAGTACGGGTCCATATTGGCTCATATAAAATTGGTCTTTCGAATTTGTATACAAATAACGATTTGTGACTATACTTATCATTTCTGATTTTTACTGAAACCGTTCTGATTTTAGGACGTTTATAAAACAAAAATAACCTAACCTAACCTTATTTACCAGTTGGATATTTTTAAAATCCTGAAAATAAACAGGTGTATGATTAAAACTGATTATGAAGAGTGATCATTATGATGTAAAAAGATGTGAGAAATATTTTTATGAAGAACTAGCGACCCGCCCTCGCTTCGCTCCGGATTAAAGTATTATACATATAAACCTTCCTCTTCAATCACTCTATCTATTAAAAACCGCATCAAAATCCGTTGCGTAGTTTTAAAGATTTAAGCATACATGGGGATATAGGGACAGAAAAAGCGACTTTGTTTAATACTATGTAGTGATGATGTTTATTTTGGTGTAAAATGGTATGAAATACATTTTCGGAGTTCCATTGATCTAATTTGCAATTTTAAATGAACTTTGGTGATCCCGAAAAGTACTTCTCTCCCCTGCAAGGTAACCTCTGTGCTTTGGGATTTAAATTAGTTTAGTTCAGTTAGTTTTCTCTTCAGCTACAAATACTATTTTGATTTTAAATAAAACAGCCGTAACTCATGTATATTTCAAGTAAGTATCTCCTAAAGTTTGACGATCTCACGACATTAAAGAACGGCTCAACTAGAAGAGCCGTAACTCGCTTTACGAGCATTCAACTGAAAAACAATCATTCAGTGTTAGAGGTGGCACCGTACCCGATGCATAAAAAACACTGTACTTATAAGACTTAAGAAGATCATTTTTACGAGCGTTCATGTAACTTTAAAATGTTTTGTTGGTTGGTCAGGGCATTATTCTTTTAAAAACGGCTCTCTGTTGGCTCGAGTGGACAACTTCAACTCGACGGTTAATATATGGTGCGTCGAGTTCAAGAAAGAGTTGTTTGCATGCCAATTATGACCAAAACTTGTATCTTTTTAATTTTAAATTATTAGGTTTTAAATGTTTGAAAAAATATATAAATTTAATAATTTTGTTCTTAGAAGGAATTTAACTGCTTAGTTGGGTTTAGCTAAGAATTGAAATGTACCTGTTGAAATATTGAATATCATAGTTTTTTTATTAGCTTTAATATTTAAAAAAGAAGGATATAAAGGCTATATTGCTATTTATTTATGTCCCATAATGACAAGAAAAACGCAAAGCCAGCATTTTAACAGCCATTAATTCCATACGAGCTCCGACTAAAGGCTACTTCAAAGAGTCTAGAATTTTAGACGAGTATATATCGAGTATTTTATAGATAGATAGATAGATAGATAAAACGTTTATTTGATGCTTCAATCACACACATACAATTGCATACATTTTAGTTACTAAACGTGTCTGAACACCAAAAATAATCCATTTGTTCTATTTTTTGGGAGAGTAGTGCGTCCACGCGTCACTGCATACTGGTTCCACGAATAAACACGTTCAAACCTGTTGTTTTAATCGGGTCCAAAATAAAATACCACTCGCTTGTGTACTTCACTACCGTAAATGCAAAAGATTTCTGGCTCGACTCAATTAAAGGCTTGTACATACTAGAAAAGTGATTTTGTCGAGTAGCGAGTATTATAACTTAATGCGTCTGAACAACGAAAATTTAGTCGAGTCACTACTGGACTAAATACTATTAAAATACTTGCTACTCGACTAAATCACTAATGCAGTTTGTAGAAGCCCTAAATCCCTGTAAACTAAATGCATAATGTTGTTAGCAGAGCATATTCCGAGATTCCGACGTGTTCGATCGATGGACGCTACACATAGCGGTCTAGAGTTTCACGTGTCGTTGGTTTACACAGACTTAGTGTTTGTGGTTAGCAAGTAAGGCTAAGCGTGCATATCCACGCTTTTATGCGAGGTAACGAAGGAAAAAATTCACCATTAGGCTCTCCTATTAGTGGATTATTTCCTCGAACACCGCTCCGCTGTCTCGCACAGCTCTAGTGGATACTCACCCTAAGGAAACGTATATTTAAGCCCTTAAAGTTTGAACAATGCGGGTAGAAAAAAGGATGTGGTATTGGAATTAGGATATACAGTTGGACACACAAAGGAGACTGTCAAATTATTGGTACCTTATTCTGGTTATTGGCATTAATAACTTTAAGAAGGCAATAATAGAGGCGATGATACAATTATTCGGTGCCGATAACTGGTGGTTTACCCTAAGTAAAAACCGGCATTTCCTCTGTCATATATTATATCAAGGCGATAAGGTTATGAAATGCTTTGCCTGTGGAGGTACGATGTGCTAAGTCGGTTGCCATTTTTAAAAGCAAGCTAAATGATCATTTTCTATCACTTCCGTAGTTTTTCTATCGATCTAAAAAAAACGCCGTTTGGCTTATACCCACACCGGAATACAACAATATGAACACTGCTGCTTAGCGGAAGGCGAAAGGATAAGAGGGTGGTAACGGTCCGCACGCTCTAACGGACTGATATGTTAGATTTTTTCCAACTTGTGAAAATTTGGACGTATGAAACACTCTAGAAGGATCGAGAAGAGGATTATCATAGGTAGCCGTTTTCCAAAGATTTTCGTTCGCAATATACTTTTAAACTACACTTTGTTAGTAAGTGTCTAATTACTACTCTAATAAAAGGCGTGAAAGCCGTTCATTAATCCTTCTCAAAAATCTGGGTAGTAATATAGAATGGAATTTCATTTCTGCTCTGTTATCAGGGTAGTAATATCGTATGAAAATCCTAATTGCACAAAACCTGCCAGGTTCCGCCTATGCTAATCAACTATTACAAAGTATTTGTTTTTCTAACCGGAGTAAACGTATTAAACTTGAACTCGATCGCAATAACGTTTAAACCGTGCGTCACGTTTTCGAAACGTCTTAACTATGCGAAAACGAGTAAATACTTCTTCGGTATCTATCCGTAGCACGTATCATTATAGATTGTCGTTAACGGACAGGTAAATAAACAGTAAAAAATAGAATTAAAAGGATGTGTGTATACTTTTTATTGCACAAACAGAAAATAACAAATTAACCGTAAGTATTCAAGGTATAAGTTTATTTGTGGTAGGACCTTGTGCAGGGTCCGTCCGGATCGCTACCATCATCTTATCCATTAACCTACCGCCAAGGAGCAGTGTTCAGGGTACACTAGATAATTGATAAAAATTCCAAATTTTCACAATTCCGAATGCATTTTTTTATAGAAGACTTTGTTTTTTGATATCGCTTATAAATCAAACCTAACCTAACCTACTTATAGCATCTAAATTATGCATTTTATTTAAAATAGCTCCATCGTAACTTAGCTTTCGGAAAAATTTAAATTCGGAAATAAAATAAAATAAATATCAAGGGACAATCTCACACAAAGTGACCTAGTCCCAAACTAAGCTCTAGGCTTGTACTATGGGTATTAGACAACGATAAACATACTTAGATAGAGAAATAAATACTTAAATACATAGAAAACATCCAAGACTCAGTGACAAATATTCGCGCTCATCACACAAATATCTGCCCTTACCGGGATTTGAACCCAGGACCGCTGGTTTCGGAGGCAGGGTCACTCCCAAGTAGGCCAACGTGTCGTAATAGTTCAGAACTTTAAGGTGTTCCCAGTGTTAGTGATCAGGTTTCGGGATGAGACAATAGGTGAAATGCTAGCATTTGAAGTTTTAGCATTGCAGCTTTGAGATTGTAATCTTGAGAATTAAAACCCTAATGGGTCTCAGATCCTAATTACCATCAGATGGCGTGTAGACTACTTTATGTGCCATAAAAATGTAAATATCGACAGTGTCCTTTAAGTAGACAAAATCAGTAATACTCATATATAAGAATTACAGAAAAGATCAAATCCGCCGGTTTATGGACATTGCGGTATTTAATGATAAAGGAAGCGTTTATAGTTTTAAGTTATAAGCTCGCAAATTTAATAGCCTGTGAAGTGTTTAGATCGTGTAAATGTGGCGTAAAACAGGTGACTGAGTCGCAACGGGATGGAAGTAACGGCTGATTGTGTTTCTATACAATACTGGTATAAGGTCTTCGAAGCAAGATACACTTTTAAAATGGCGCACAAGCGTTAAATCAATATAAAAATCTATGTTTCCCACTCGTGGATAGTTTACGAAATTCATTGGAAAACGATTTCCCATGACAAGGTTGATTTTTTGTACAAGACCGTTTCATATTATATCCAAATCGTCATAAGATGGAAAATTTTGAAAATATTAGTCCGTTAGTTAGAGCCTGCGGACCGCTACCACCATCTTACCTTTTAACCTACCGCTAAGCAGCAGTATTCGCAATGTTGTATTCCGGTGCGGGATAAAGACAACCAGACAACTAGAATAACATCTGTGGTGCTAGACAAGTTGCATTCGACAATAGTTAGCGATTATGTTTCGATTGATAAATGTATGGAATTGACGTAAGCCACCGAGATAGTAATGTGACACTTACGTCGAGTCGAGTGTCGAATACACCTTGTAGCCCCACAGATTATCTACGCTAACATTACAACTATAAGCCATCAATATTAAAACTGCCGTCCGATACCGCTAGCGCAAGGCAGTCGCGTAATTCTGAGCTCCGTTAATTTTAATTCTTAAAGTGTTGAAAAAAGTGACAACTACATATGCGAGTTATATCGTTTTGTAAAGGGTGAACATTGGAACACAGTGAAAAAAACCGTGTTGAATAATACGTGTTAATTTAAAAGATATCACAAAAATCATTTTAAATAATTTAAGTTAACGTCTTTTCTTATCTATTGCCCACGTCTCGCGAAGCGCTAATTGGTGAGTCATCCGCGCCCGCTACCGCGCGCGCGGCCACTGACTTAGGAGTGAAGCGGACACCTGACACAAGAGCAGCGGACATAGGATACAGATGGCTAACTGTGCAAAGTGCGACCGTGATATTGTCGACAGGCTCTTTCTAGCATGCTCCCAATGCGACAAATTGTTCCATCTTGAATGCACAAACGTCTCGGAGAAATTGTTCTTATTAAGAAAAGCTAAGGACAGCTTTAAATGGACATGTGAGAATTGTCCTAAGCTGACAGATGACTACAAAAGTCCAAACTATGTCACTGAAAGGGTTAAATACAAAGTACATATCTCCACTGAAAACTCTTTCGAGTCGCTGCCCTCGGAAGATAGCAGCAATGAAGACTCCTTAGATATATTAAATCGCAGTTGTCCAGGTATTGGTTATAGTATGTCGCAAAAATTGGAAGATACAAATATTAAAATAACTGACTTAGAAATTAAACTTCAAATAGCAGAGAATGAAATAGAAAATTTAATTATGGAGAACTGTTCCCTTAAGAGGCAAATTATGAAGTTTGAAAAGAAAACTGAGAAACTGACCCAAATATGCAAATCGACTACGATAAAAAGTAAAAAAGGACGTAATGACATAAGTAGGACAAGGCTAAATTTTACAGATACTGAACAAATAGAAAACGAAATTAAAACTACAGATGACAACATTATAATCTCGAAAGGAAAAGAACACACTAATTCACAAAAAAATTGTAAAGATACATGTTCATTTCTACCTAATAACAACTCAAACGGACTGGAAGCTGGAAGTGATACTGGACCAAAAATTAATGAAGAAACGACTAAAACACATTTGAATACCCTGAGAAAAAATATACTGGATGAAGAAAGGTTATCTACGTATGTGTCCGTCAGCAAAGAGTTGTGTGTCCACGTTAACGAAAGCAAACATCTGTTGAACAAAGCAGTCGAAGATATCAGAAGCACACATCCTAACACGGTTCTCAACGTCAACTATATTATATCAGGACTTGGTGAGGATAACAAAGCTTCTACTTACGTTTGCCCAGAATGTGACATTGATGAGTATCGTAAAAGGTTCAAAGTCGTCTTCTTTGAACATATATACAGTGTTAACCAGGGGATATCGATGATAGATAAAGTTGCTCTGATGGCTATTAATCGATTCGAAACTTATCCTTTATGCTCAGGTTTGATTAAGAGCCATTTGTGTACTAAACGCACATCAGATGAAATTGGTTCTTTAAAATCTAAAAGTCACGGTTCAATAACAGATCAAAAATCTATAAAGCCACCCCTAAAGAAAAGTAAAGAAGAATCTTCGCGTACTGAACTAGACAACGTGGCTAAAAAACGGAAAGTTATCATTCTTGGCGATCAGTCAGGTAAGGGAATGCGTGAAATTCTTCAAAAGTTGCTAGGTGATACGTATCAAGTGACAGCAATACTTAAACCTAATGCACCAATAGAACAAATCTTGTTAACGAGTGATAATGTATGTAAAGACTTTACTACCTCAGACTTTGTAATAATCATGGGTGGATCTAATGATCAAAACCCTCTTAGTTTTAAATGTTTTCTTTACTCTTGTCTATCTTTACTTGCAAACACGAATGTAATAGTGAGTGAAATAAAATATAATAGACATTTGAATTTAAGACAACAAAATTATCTGCTACGTTTGGTTTGTTCTCAGTTTGATCATACTAGTGTTATATCATTTGAATTAGACAACCCCAATCAGAATAGCAAGCGATATTTGGGTGGACTCTTGTTGAGGGAAATATTACGTATTGGATACGGCAATAATCGAATAAATTTTTTAAATGCCAACAGTAAATTATTAAGCAAATGCCAAAAAAACAATGCACAACAAAGCCTTATCACGGATTTTTTTAGTACTAAAAATGAAGCCAAACTGTGTACTAATACAGCGCGATTAGAACAAAACAAAGCAAAAAGCCCCTGTATATTAGATGACGTAGGTCATCCATCGGTTTTTTTTCGTAACCTCAAATAAAAATGTATGTAAAAAAGAACAAAGTTACCTTACTATTATGCATCTTAACACTCGAAGTATTAAGTCAAAATTAGACCAACTAGAAATATTGTTGCATGAGAGAAGTATCGATGTATGTTGTTTTAGTGAAACTTTTTTAAAAGAGGCTGAGGTAGAAATTATACAAATAGATGGTTATAAAAATGTTGGTCGGTTTTGTCGGAAAATTAAAAAACATGGTGGTGTAGCAATTTACGTAAAACAACAAATTAAATGTCGTGAACTTCAATGGATTGCTGAAATGTCTATAGAATGCCACCTTGAATGTTGTGGTATTGAGATACAGGGACTAAATTATCTAATCATGTGTGTCTATAGGACACCAAACAGTACTTTAGATATATTTCTCGTCAGCATGGAACTCATGCTTAATAAACTACTGATAAGGTCAAGGAATAGTTACAAAAACATATTCATTTTAGGTGATTACAATGTCAATATATTAGAAAAGTCTAACAAAAGTGAGCTGTTTTTAAACAGCTTCCGAGCATACAGGCTACATCCTGCTATAACGGTGCCAACTAGAATAGGAATACATTCTGAAACGTGCATAGATAATATATTTACTAATTTAAAAAACTATACTGTGGAAGTATTAGACCTTGGTTTATCTGACCACACCGCTCAGTTGATCTCGGTCCCAACGGGCTTGAGCTTCAAAGAACAGTATTGGTATGTGCGCAATAGAAACCCAGATTTATATATCGAAATCTTCCTCAAATATTTATCACAGATCAGTTTCAGTTTTGCGGATATTTATTCGTTAACAGACTCAGATCAAGCCTATAAACATTTCATTGATACCTTTAGTCTTATATTTGATCTTTGTGTTCCAAGTAAAAGAAAAAAACTAACGCACAAGAGAAAATGTAATTGGACAACTAAAGGCATTGTTATAGCAAGTAAAAGGAAAAGGCAATTATATGCACAGGCGTTACAATCAAATAATGTAAGGATTAATGTAAACTACAAAAAATATTGCAAAATTCTTAAATCAGTTACAAAACAGTCGAAACGCAACACAAATGCACACTTTATAAACCAAAGCAAGGATAAAAGTAAAGCTACGTGGCAAATTATAAAACAAAACACATCAAAAGCTAACATAATAAAAGAGACAATAGACTATATAGAAAAAGATTACCTTAAAATTAATAAACCAATTGACATTGCCAATATAATGAATGACTATCTTATAAATTTAAATGATACCACAAATGACATACCCTACAAACCAATAACCCAACCTAATTTAAGTAGTATATTTATGACCCCAGTTAGCACACAGGAGATAAACAATATTGTTAGGGATTTAAAAAATAAACGAAGTACAGGATATGACCAAATTCCGATTAAAATAATTAAATCCAGCATTGAGTACATAGTAGAACCTCTAACATATACAATCAATTTAACACTTGAAAGTGGAATCTTTCCAAACGATTTAAAAAAGGCACTAATTAAACCCCTACATAAAAAAGGTCCCAAACAAAATATGGATAATTATAGACCAATTGCCCTGTTGCCAAATTTCTCAAAAATCTTCGAAAAAGTTATAGCAAAACGGATTACATCTTTCTTAAATAAAAATAATACACTAAATTCTAATCAATTTGGATTTCAAAAAGGTAAAAATACAACTTCTGCAATATTCAAAATACTAAAGCAATTATGGTTAGATATAAACAAGAAAAAAACAACTGTGGGGCTTTTTATCGATTTATCTAAGGCGTTTGACTGTGTCTCACACAGAATACTATTGAGACAGTTAGAACACATCGGGATTCGCGGAACAGTTTTAAAATTATTTCAGACATATCTTGCTCATAGGTCTCAAGCCACAATATTGGATTCATATGATAAAAGCACGAAAACGATCATAAGAGTACAATCCGATTACAAAGAAATTCTACAAGGAGTACCGCAGGGAAGCATTCTGGGGCCCTTGCTGTTTCTGGTGTATATCAATGAGTTGCCCCTAATAATTGACCACTTATGTGTTATGTTTGCTGATGATGCTACAATATTTATATCTGAAAACAAACTAAACGGTTCAAACATAGCGAATGAGATAAATAAAACTTTGAACATTGTAATAAACTGGTTATCATCAATAAATTTGAAGGTTAATTTAGTAAAGACCAAAATTGTACAATTCATAAACTATAGACAAATACCAGAATCCATAAATGTAATTATTAATAATGAACATGTCGAACAAGTAAAATATACAGACTTTTTAGGCGTAACTATTGATTGTAACTTAAATTGGAAGCCACATATTGATAAAATAAATAAGAGAATTTCTAAATCGTGTTACGCAATATCAATTTTGACTAAAGTAACGTCCATAGAAGTAGCAAAAAAGGCATATTATGGAATTGTTTATCCTCAATTAACGTATGGGGTAATATTCTGGGGTAATTCAGTAAATGTACAATCCACATTCATACTGCAAAAGAAATGCCTTCGAATTATTTACAAGCTTCGAAATATAGAATCATTAAGGACTGTTTTTAAAACTAACAAAATACTTACTCTGACATGTATTTATATTCTAGAAATTTGTTTATTTGTAAGAGAAAATAATGACTACTTTATAAAAAAAAGTGACCTTAAGCATAACCTAAGATCTCAATACAAAAATAATTTATCAAGTAACTGTTCTTCTTCTAGCTATATACTTAAAAAAAGCACTTATGTTACTGGAATCAGAATATTTAATCATTTGCCAGAATATATTAAGCAATTATACGGAATGGAATTTAAAAGAAAAATTAAGGAATGGTTACTTAGCAAAAGTTTTTATGATTTGAATGAATATTTCTCTTAACTTTGTATAACTATCTTGAAATGATTATATTGTACGTCCGAAATGGATAAACTGTTGGGACTATAGTAATGCATGACATCTTATTATAATATAATGTACACAGTTTTGACAATAAATGATTATGATTATGATTATGACTGGTGGTATGTTTCCATGGTCGTTAAAATAACTGCTGTAGCTCTCGTAGTGTATATGCATTGGACTCAAACTGTCAATTGCATCGGCTGCATTCATTTGTTTTACACGTCAGTCGCGAAGGCATGATGGATCTCCTGCGAGCGATGTTTTGACTCGAACCTCTGCTGCTTTGAATGATGGTTTGATCGTACATTGGCAGGTTTAATGATAGATTGGATATGTCTAGGGATTGGAAATTAATGGAATCGAATTTGATCAAGATTTTTCGTTCGACACCGTTATTGCTTTGGAACTACTTGTTTTGTATTTCCTTGCTTCTTTTGATACTTAGATTATACAACGTGTTACAAAATAATCCGTAAAAAAGAAATTACGAAAGTAGTGTCAACCCTAGTATACTGTATACCTAAGATAAAGAACTGACGTTACTTAATAAGGGTTGACACTACTTTTGTTTTTTCTTTTTTACGGATTACTTTGTAACACGTTGTTTTTTTATTAACACGTTCACGGACACAGCGCCATTCTCAAAATTGCATGATATGGCACAAATTATTCTCTTTCAACATTTTCTACGGCCATGGACGAACTGTCACATATAACAATGTGTCAAACATTGTGCCACCGTATAACGGAAAATATGTATGTGATTTCGTACATAAAATTCTTACCAAAAGTGGCAGCTCGTCCACGGCCGTTACGTCTACAGCCGTTATGTGTCACAACACCCGTCGTTCCCCTTTTAGGGTAGTGCATGAGGTTGAGCTTGTCCTAAAGCTGTTTTGCTATGGCACTAGCCGCTTGTGTTAAAGCCTAAAACGGCACGGGTGTTCGTGCTTCCTATAAATGCTATGGGGAATAGCCGGCCGTGGGCGGAGTTCCTCCGTTTTTGGTGTACTTTAAAACACCGGCCAGTACCATAGTGCCTTATCACGAGGGTTTTAGTTTACGTCTCTCGTCGTATGGTCCGTGAACGTGTTAATTTATTTATTTAATTATGTATTCAATTAGAATTATAATAGTATATGTATCTGTCTATACTTATTTGATTGCTATTATTATCTTTATCTTCTGTCTCTTTAATACGTTTAGTCATGCTGTTTTTCCCTCTCAATATCTCAAAGCTTAACTGAAACAAATACATCGAAGGCGTAAGTTTGCCTTAGTGCATACTTTTTGTATTTCTGTTTAGTTTTTTAGGGTTCCGTAGACAAACTAGGAACCGTTATAGTTTCGCCATGTCCGCCCGTCCGTCCGCAGGTTAGCGCAGAGACTCTTAGTACTAGAAAGCTGTTTAGAAGCATTTGGCTTGAATATGCATATTAGTAACGTCAACAAAGTGGTACAATAAAATGTACAAAAAGCGTTAATTTCTGAGTGGTACAATAAAATGTACAAAAAGCGTTAATTTCTGTTAGACTTAAGTGTCTCCCTCCCTACAGCCCAAACTACAAATACTAAAAATCTGAAAAAACACTTAAATGAAAGAGCATATAACTATCACGACTAAGTAGACATCATTGATTCTTGAGATACAGGGACTAAAGTGTTTAAACCTATTAAAATCATCTAAGACGGCAGCAATTGACTCTAAATAGGAAATTAGTCATTACTTGTTGATTTTTATGTTTGTAGTACTTAACGGCTTCGGAACCCTACACTGAGCGTGGTCCGACATGCTCTTGCCTGGTTGTTACTTTGTTATCTTTTGTTTGTGCAATAATGAGTATACATACATTTACCAGAAGTGTATCTACAAGTTATCTATTTGAATATGTTTATCATCCTTCAGTGCGCATAGTACAAGCCTAGACTTGGCCAATTTGTATGAGATCATACCCTGGGGGCTTATTCTAGAGGACGCTAAATTAGCGATTTGAAAATCGACTAAATGTACAGCATTGACGATGCAAACGCTACTAGCGTTTTTCTTTTCTATCACTCAAAATGTATGGGATGAAATTCTCGTGCGTTACGATTAACCACGTGGTCAACTGTCATTTGAGCGATAGAAAACAAAAACGTTACGAGCGTTTGCATTTTAGCTTGGGCCTTTGAACCCGAAGCCGAGCTGCGCCGAGCCGCTAAATAGCGTTTCTATTTGTTTTGTTAGGGTTCCATACCCAAAGGGTAAACGGGACCCTATTTCTAAGACTCCGCTGTCTGTCTGTCTGTCCGTATGTCACCAGGTTGTATCTCATAAACCGTGATAGCTAGACAGTTGAAATTTTCACAGATGATGTATTTCTGTTATAACAGCAAATACTAAAAACAGAACAAAATAAATATTTATTGTTCCCATACAAGATACGAAGAGTCACTTGATCTACTAGTGACGCGATTGGCGCATCTTGGCTACTGCCTCTGATGAGCGATCGTTAAGCATCTACGGCTTATGTCAACTCCATACATTTCGATTCGACAGAAAACAGAGTCGTTAGCGGCACTTGTATCTTGCCTAATGTGAACTAAACTGTAGCAAATGGCTTTAGCTTCACGTGCTTCTGTCAATAATTATTTTTACTTATTTGATATAATTCGTTTATATCGTAATAAAGTTAAAGATAAATGTTGGCATCCACACGGGCAAAAAAATACAATAATAATTATAAATAAATAGATTTTTTTTCGATACATTCTCCTACAGAAACCGTGTGTGAAGTTTCAAGGTTTGGAAATTTAGAAGTTCGTTAATAAGCTTCACCATAATGAATTACAAAGTGAAATCAATCAACAGTCCATCACAACACTAACAACGTCAAAGGACCCAACTAGTTAAACATCTTTGCATTCTAACAAGTCGAAATAACAAAAGGAATTACCAGTATTTACTGCCCGAAGAATTTAAATTAACAAATTTGCCTAAGCCATAAAGCTTCTTAACAAAGATTGCGAAAATCCACCCGGGTAAGGAACCTTAAATTAAAAAAAGGAGATGGAAAAGCTATACTTTGTAGCTGTTTAACACGAAGTCTTTTTCATTATTTTCGTGCAATTTCACTAAAAGGGGTCCGGCTGGAGGTCATTCTAAAATCAGAAAGACATTCACTATGCACAGTCAAGGGTATTAATATGTACACAGCCATCACGTCAAATATATGTATACATGGACCTTATTGCCAGTGGCATAAAGGTTTATAGATATTTTTGACGTCTTGGGAACGTATATATATTTATGCCCTTGACTGTACATACTCATAACGTAAGTAGGCTCGATTATATCTCAAAAGTATGATGTCAAAGGTTATTAAATATTACCCGCGACTCTTTCCGCGTAAGTGTCGTTTATCCGGGATTAATAATGGTTACGGGATAAAATGTATCATTTTGGATTACCATCGTTTCGTCAAAAAGTTTTTGGTCAAATCAAATGGCTTTGTTTTCTGTAACCGTAGGTAAATCAGGATCTTATAAAAGCTAATCTAACCCGTGTGGTTACCGGGTTAGAATAGTGCCACTCCATGTCTTCCCGTGGATGTTGTAAGAGGCGACTAAGGGAGTAAGGGCCTGTCAACCTGTCACTAATACAATAGTATTTTTTTTGGCCTGATTATGCAAAATGTGGTTACAGAATTATCAACAAGTCTTTTTAGAGTTGTTGGTATTTCTGTAGCTTTGCTTACCCCACTTTGGGAATGAAGGCGTGATGTTATGTATGTATTGTATAACCTAACCTTACCTATAGGGTTATACACGATGGTACTAAAATAAATTCTGAAAAAATTATATAACAAGATACATTTGCCCAAGGTCTACCCGCCAATCCAGCAAGATGAGGACCCCATTGGAGCTTGGAGTCTAACGTTATACCAAGAAACACTGTATCATTAACTAGGTCTAGTTTGTCATTTTTAATAGTTACAGTAGTTTGTCTATTTTTCACATTAGTAGTCATGAACTTTATACATTTCGTCTTTCTCATTCAGTAATAAATTATTAACACTAAACCAATCGACTACTTTTGATATAGCTTTGTTTACATCGAAATTAAACTGCTGTTGTCGTTTAACTTTGAACACAAGTGATGTATCATCAGCAAACAATACTATATCATGGTTGTCTTTTATAAGGTAAGGTAAGTCATTTATGTAGATGAGGAATAAAAATGGACCCAATATTGAGCCCTGTGGTACGCCCATTGAGACCAATGACCCAGGTGATCGTACTTAATTCACGTCTACCCTTTACCCAGAAAGACAGACAAACAGACAGACAGACAGATAGTGGAGTCTTAGTATCAAGCTCCCAATTTTACCCTTTTGATACGGAACCCGAAAAAGATGCTTCGGCATTAAAAAGTCTGTGCTGCGCTTATCTGTAATACTCGTAGTACGAACCCGGCGCAAATACCCTTATCTCAAAGTACGCGCACAATTTAAACATTCTTTACCCGCATCGAAGTTTTATGGCCCCGTGACCAGGAGAGATTGCAGCACGTTATAGTTCGCACACATACATATATTACACGTTATAAACACGAAGTACATACGTTACTGCCGCACGCAAGTTGAAGATTCATAGAAGACCCAATTAACCACTCTCGCTCTGGGCGGTAATTCTCTTAACCCTCTGTCACTCATAAACATGTTTTAAATATTTTGGATTCGGATTAATAACAAAGAAATAAAATACACATGTTTTTTTCCGGTGTGATATGGAGGTACATAATCAAGGCAATTTATTTTAAACTGTATTTTCATTCAAAGTTCATTTTTATTTGTTAAAAAATTTAAAGTGGCATTTAAGAGCAAAGGTAATTGAATTTTCTTTCCTTGCTATTAGATTCAGATTCCCACTTACACAATTACCGAGGCAGTATGTTGCTTACAGTCTACACTATGATACAGAGGATTACCGCAGCGCTGCGTCGAACGCAAAGATGAACGTTTATCCGGCAAGTTTAGGTAGTCCCGTGGGAGCGTACAAAATACATTTTAGCACGTGCCGTCCCAATTAGGCACCAGAGCTCAGTCGCCCAGTGGAGCCTGCTTTACGTTCGACGCAGCCGTGTGTTAAAAGAATCACCCCCTGTTTACGCCAAACGAGTCGACGATAGCTATCTCGCTTACTCTAGTGTTTTCCGTATCAGTCCACCATTAATTAGAGAAAAAAATAACATACTCGTATTGTAGTTTGGTCTATTTTCAAACGCAATTTACTAGGATTGTTACATCTATACCTACTCTGTGGTGCTAGACAAGTTGCATTCGACAATCGTTAGCGATTATGTTTCGATTGAAAATTATATGGAATTGACGTAAGTGTCTCGGTGGCTTACGTCAATTCCATACATTTATCAATCGAAACATAATCGCTAACGATTGTCGAATGCAACTTGTCTAGCACCACTGAGGGCCTAGCCAAGATGCAAACGCTACTATCGTTTTTCTTTTCTGTCGCTTAAAATGTACGTGTGACATTCCTGTGCGTTTCGAAAAACCACGTGCTCAACTGTCCTTCCATACATTTTGAACAATAGAAAAGAAAAACGTTAATAGCGTTTGCATCTTGGCTAGGGCCCCTGGGCCTCTATTCAACGGCGTTATATTATAACGATATCGTTTTTGACCTGTTTCCGTATTGTCAACGTTCTGATAACTCTTATGTCATTTACAATAATGGCGACTGTGACATAAACGATACTTAAACGAGTCAAACAAGATATCGTTTTAACGCACCTGAATATAGGCCCTGTAATGTCATTGTTCCCATAGTACAAATAAACTAAATACAAATATACTTATTTGCAGAAAGACACAGTTAATGCAGGTTTTACAGGATAGCAGTGATTCCCGCACTGGGGAAAAAACCGGCCAAGTGCATGTCGGACCACGCACAGTGAAGGGTTCCGTAGCTGGGATGAACGTTCATGGTTGAAATTCATTTTTTTTGTTTTTTTTTTTAAATCTCAAAAACTACACAGCGTATTGTGTCCAAAACAATTTTGGTTGGAAGTATTTCGTATGTTCTACTACTGTAATTTTTATTAGAATGTTGAAAGAAAGAAAGAACGCCAACTGTTCACTTACATAAAAAAGTCACTTAAAAATCTCCGTATCATTTTGGAAGCCCTATCTAAAAATACCCAACACGCTGATACAACTCGAAAAAAATTTTTTCGTCCCCTAGTTACATGTATGGAGTGCCACCCCTAAATATATTTTTTTTTTCAATTTTACTACACCATTGTATAGCGGTTCATAGAATACATCTATCCTCTAAATTTTGTTTATATAAGTAGTGCCAATAGGCTCTGAGTAAAATGGCTGTGACATACAGACGGACATGACATCAATAAATAAATAAATAAATAAATAAATGACGAAATTATAAGGGTTCCGTTTTTGCCATTCGGCTCCGGAACCCTAAAAACATACACGAGAGTATTGAAAATAGTGCAGCAAATAACAAAACACGCAGGTGCAAAACACAACAACAAAATGTCACTTTTTGAATTTATATTTAAAAAAAAATAGTACAAGCCTAGAACTTAGTTTAGGACGTAGTCAATGTGTGTGAGATTGTTCGCTGATATTATACTTATATACCCATTTATCTGTCTTATAAGTATTAAACAAAAAAATCTTAATCAAATGACCTTGCCGTGCCGTACCTAAATACATGTATATTAAATAACAATTGATTTTAATTTTAGTTTTCGTCACGGCACATGGGCCTCTATTCAGGTGCATTAAAACGATATCGTGTTTGACACATTTAAGAATCGTTTATGTCACAGTCGCCATTATTGTAAATGACATAAGAGTTATCAAAACCTTGACAATACGGAAACAGGTCAAAAACGATATCGTTATAACGCAGTTGAATAGAGGCCCAGGGCTGGGATTCTGCACGGTAGTAACGATATCGTATTTGACGTGTTTCCGTATTGTCAACGTCTTCATAACTCTTATGTCATTTACAATAATGACGACTGTGACACAAACGATTCCAAAACGCAGTTGAATAGAGGCCCAGTATTTGATACTTTTAGCTAACAGGCACCAAACATCGACAGAAGCTTTTAATTCAAAGATCATAGTGTTATAATTTTTTTGTTGCTAAACAAATAACTAACTCTTATCTACTTTGAATAAGGGTCAAGTGTCGAACATGGGCTCTTCGTCGAGTACTGGTGCCGTTTGTATCTATATTTACAGGCTCGAACTTATTCCCTTTTGTTATTGAATAATTAATAGGGTACGCGAATGAAAATCAGAATTGAGTTTAATTGATACGATTTAGGAGAAAATGTAAAAAAAAGCATATAAAACGCAACACACTTAGTTTTATTAATATTTAATATAGAATCAAAACTTGTTAAATATTTAAAACTTCTATTAAGGTTTCAAATGTTTTTTTCGGCATCATTTTATTTACGTAATATTTTAATTCAATGTTATTGGCTTAAACACAGGAAATTTTGAAATAAATGCAAATTTATTTAAAGGACCGCATATTTTAAACATGGAACAACAGCTGTGACGTCATTCCTGTCGTCCATTTTTTATAGAGCGTTTTTGCAGGGAGTCAGAACTATACAGTCATCCTTCTCTATTATAGAACATTCCAGAGAGCTTAAGAAAAGAATGTATGCATTTAAAATGGCTCAACTTAGACATTTATTTTTGTAGAACTTTATTCGCTCCCCGGGATTTTTGAGATCTCGTTATACGCTCATGTAGGTGTTCTACCCTCGTTGGCACTAATTACGGACATTAGCCGCCCTTAGATTGATGTCCGGGGTTTTTCCGGGACTCCGGGATTGGCGGCAGTTGTTGACGAAAAAATGCTAATGATCCCGCGAAGTAAAAGGTTGTTATTAATACGGTACTATGTTGTTTTAGGGTCGAGTACTCTTTTGTAATCGTTAATAATGAAGTTGCCGTTGACCGTTAGATAATTATGAAAATTAATTTAAATGATTCAGTTAACTCAATATTTGTATTATATCTGATTAACACTTTTAGTCCAGTGAGCGGTTTCTCTGTTCGTTCTTAGACTACGAGATGCTGTAGCGAATGTGTTAAATAATAGAACCAAATTAAATCTAAAACTAAAAACGTGTTTGCTAAAAATATCTTTATTATGTCTTAATTTCCAATAATAACAAAGAAACTGCTGTGAACATTTACCTTCTAAATTCCATCGTTAATCGCAAACGTATTTCTGAAATAGTTTTAAATATTTTCATCACACATGTCACTATCTATCCCATTAAAATGTCATATTAACAAACCACCATTTTGGAACGGCGCAAAAGGGGCCCCGGACCCTATTGTGCTTGCGTCGGTATATTTTTTTCACGCATGTTCGACCAAACCTTTTAAAGGCAGCGTCCCCAAAAGAGATAATGCATTGTGAGAAACAGACGAATTTTGCAGTTAAAGATATCTATTGTTATGATAAAACCAATGTTATGACAAGGCAAGTGGATTTATTGAAGGAAAAAGGAATTGAAAAAATACTTTTTTTTTTTCAATTTATTTTGTTCTTTGTTGCACAAAATAACAAAGCGATCAAGGTTTTTACGACCGTCGTGGAGATCTTTAGGAAATACCTATGTCTAGCAGTGGACGTCTTACGACTAATATGATGGTGGTGGTAAGATAGAATATAAAACATCGAACTTATGACAGCCGCCGCCAACGGAGCAGTCACTGGTAGAAAATTTCCATAGACTTCCAGAATTTATTTAGTATCAAGTAAGTTCGTAACAAATACAAAACCAAGTCGTTCCGATATCTTTGTAAGATATTATTATTCACGCTCCAAGCGATTATTAAAATTAATTTGCAAAACGCTCTGAACCATCTTCGTTTACAATCGATGGAGTTATTCTCTACCGAAAATTGAAACAACCGAAGGAATTTTTATTTTAACTACTTTAGCTTTGGTTTCACTAACGTCAGTTTTTGTTTCACGAACTTTAAGAACTGTTTCTCTAAAGCTACCTGTAAACCGTCCGTGGATCTCTAAACTAATAAAAACTGTAGTTCTGCACTAGAGATCTAAATTGACTGTGCTTAGCGTGAACAAAACAAGGTTTTCACAATACAAGAGTAATAGTGCACATTTAGGATAAAGCCAGACGAGCGCTATATTTTGAGTTGTGAGTCGCGTAATTTCTGCCAATACAAAAGTCCAACTTATTTTGCGTCACCATGTGAACAAAACAGTAGTTTTGTATGAAATCTAATGTAGCAAAAATTACGCGATTCACAACTCTAATAATTACGCTCTTCTGGCTCCACCTTTAAAGCCTTTTACTTACTTCCGCCGTTCTAAACACTCCATTTCATATTTTGAGATATTAATGAAATTTGAAATAATATAATAACAATAATTAAATAGGTGCATCAATCAAAATGATGACCTTAAGCTAAAAATGCAAATAGCAAAGTGTTAAATAGACTAAGTTATGTAAATAACTTCGCATATTTCCAATTTTTTGGCATATTTGCAGAGTATTTAAACCTTATTAGGTTAAGGCCATACTTTTTCTTTTTATGGCAAGGAGTAGGCACACGAGCATAAAGGCCACCTGATGGTAAGTGGAATCTGAGACCCATAGACATTTGAATTCTCAAGACCATCCAAACCAATCCTAAGACCTCAAATGCGTTGCCAACCCTAAGAACTAAGATGGAATGCTATGCTAGTAATTTCACCGGTTGTTTTATCCCCACACCAGCACACAACAATGCGAACACTACTGCTTCGCAGTAGTTTATTGAATAAGATGGTGGTGGTAGCGAGCTTATGATAGAACATATCGTCGTCCCCGGAGAATAAAATCGCAATGCGATATAGCCATAGTTTTATTGTTATTGCATATTCCGCTTCTCCGTAATGTAATGCATATAGTGATTTTTTTACATATTTTTCCTTATTATTTTTACGAAGTTATGCGATTTTTAATTTTTATTCGTTGGTAATATTTTCCATTTTCTTTCCGTAAATAATACTGTAACAACACTTTGGTTAAGCAAAACATAATCTTCATTTTGGTAAAGACCGTTTGCGATACTGTCACGGATACAAAAAGGCTCGCGACCTTTCGTAACAACCTTTACGATTTTATTCGTCTGAAACTTAATTACAATGACATCAGTAAAAATCTTAACTATTTAAAAGTATTTGTGTTATTTCTGTAACCATCATTTAACATATATTTATAGTAAAAATACAAAACGAAGCCGATCGCATTCGTACTTTATGAAATGTTTTTGAAAAGTTAAATATCGCAATGGAAAATAACTATTATTTTGTTGTAATCAATTACTATTACACAATAAATTACGTCAGGCAATGATATGAAACGATACTAAAACCTTAATGTTTAATAACAACATCGATACTTTACCGTTTTAAGTATCATTTTTTGAGTAGTCGTTACTCCCTACTGCTTTCTCTTTTCAACGTTATGCTTCTCAATTCGAGTAATAATGCTATTTTACTTTCATTCGGCGTCGCGAGGTGGAGGTGTGCGGATGCTTCTGAGATTTATTAACGTTTAGGATCGATCCCAGGGACGTAATGAGTCATTACAACAGTGGGCCCTAGAAATAGAAAAATTGGTCAGAAAAGCGTACCAAAGCGCGTCGGCTTCATTTGTGGACAGCATGCTAGTACAGGCCTTCATCGACGGGATCCGTGATTTGGAAGTCAGAGCTGCTGTGCGACTAGGACATCACGGGAGCCTGAAAGATGCAGTTGCCCACGCCTTGGAAGTGGAAGCTGTACGCCAGGACTCAAGGCCTTTTAGGGTGCGAGAAGTTTCGACCAGAGATTCGACTGCTCCTCGCCGTGAATTTGGACCAAGGTGCTACTGGTGTGGAAAATGCGGCCACTTGTAATCCAGTTGCCCGAAGAGAAATAGACCGCACCGAGATCCAGGCCCAACGGAGAGGCCAGCAAGCTCTGACGCGTCAGAACAGCACCAGGGAAACGAGTAGGAGCCAGGACTAAGGGACGAGTGCTGGCTGGTGGTCAAAATGTCCCAGTTATGATCTCACAGGTGAATGATGGGAATAGTCTGGTCGTCAAAGGAGAAATTGTTGGAATACCATGTCACCTTACTATCGACACCGGAGCTTCTCGGACTGTGATCAGTTCTCGGCTACTGAAGCAATTAACCAGGGATCATCTACTCCGACCTAAGCATCTTCAGCTGCAAACGGCTTCCGGCCAGTTCATTTCCGTCCTGGGGGAGCAAGAAGTGGCGGTGCAAATTGGTGAAAAGTACTACTGGCACAAAGTCATCGTCGCTAACATCATCGACGATTGCATTATTGGACTAGATTTTATGAGAAAACATGGCTGCAAAATCGACTTGAAAGGTGGAGTCCTGAAATTCGGGGTTGATGAAGTCCCCATGGAAGGTGGAGTGAGTGGACAAGTCTACTGTGCTAGAAGGACCATTCTCCAACCAAGATCGCAAGCCCTTGTTCCTGTGAAATTACCGCACTATACGGGACGGGGATCTCATCGCTGCGTATTAGTTGACAAAATTGAGGGTAGTCAACCGATGGTATCCAGACAGATCCTGAGAAGATAAGCGCCGTTAAGGATTGGCCGACACCGAGGGACAAGACCGCAGTTCGTGCCTTTTTGGGACTTTGCTCGTACTATCGACGTTTCGTGAAAAACTTCTCAGATATAGCGAAGCCCTTGCACCAGCTGACAGAAGAAAAACGTCGATTCGACTGGAATGACCAGTGTGAAACAGCTTTTGCCAATCTCAAACAAAGGCTTTGTGAAACTCCTATATTGGGATATCCAGTCCCTGATACTGATTTTATTGTTGACACGGACGCGAGTAATATTGGTATCGGAGGAGTCTTGTCACAAAAGAAAGAGGACCAGGAAGTTGTAATTGCCTACTTTAGTAAATCACTATCAAAACCAGGGAGAAATTACTGCGTCACTCGGAGGGAATTGCTGGCAGTTGTCAAGACGTTGCAGCATTTTAGTAAATATCTGCTTGGGAGCAAATTCCGTATCAGGACGGATTACGCTGCTTTAAAATGGTTGTTGGAGTTTAAAAATCCTGAGGGTCAAGTAGCGCGCTGGATCGAACAACTACAGGAATATGACTTCATCATAGAACATCGCAGTGGAAAATCACACGGCAACGCTGACGCCCTTTCCCGAAGACCTTGTCCGGATGACTGTAAACATTGTTTGAGGCAGGAGGGCAAAGATTGTGTGAAGATGTTGAGAACTGACACTGTTAGCGACGAGTGGAGTAATGAAGTCATGCAACAAGCGCAGCTAGAAGATAAGGACATCAAACCCATTTATGATTGGATTAAAGCAAGCGTACCAAAACCAAATTGGTGTGAAGTGGCTCCGTTGAGTACACAAACAAAAAGCTACTAAGCCCAATGGGAAAGTTTGGCTATGCATAATGGCGTATTATGCAGAAAATGGGAGTCCGCAAATGGGAAGGATGCTCACTTACAGGTTGTTGTCCCTAAGAAAAGAATAAGTGATGTTTTGAGATCCTTCCTGTAAGGTTGTCCACGTTGACCGACTGGCTACTACGGGTCTAATAATGCTCGGGACGAGCATGTCTTGGGAGGGGGTAGTGTTACGAGTTGGTATGGTTAGGTAGATAGGTAAATTAGAATCGACGCGCCGGCTCAAGGACATGTCTATTGTTAACGGGTACAATCGAGTTCAAGGCCAAGGCCGTCGCTATTGTAATACAAGGCCGCAATGAGTAGAACCTTCCATTATCGAACGTTCCCGGCGGGTCAAGGCCCATCGATCATTCGAGAAGGCATTCTGGAACAATCGGCGATTGGGAGTATAAAACGTGAGGCGCGTGCGAGCGGCGAGACATTCCTTACTTGGAGAGCGAACAGTGCGTACCTACGAGTGAACCGAGCGATCATCTAAGTTTATTGTGCGATAATTGTTTGTAACGATTAAATGAGAGTGTTAATTAAAGTCTGCTCTTAATTATCGGTGTGTTCGTGCATTTCTATCAGTTACCTACCCCCACGTACGTAACAATAATTTAGATTAGATGTTTTAAGTATTTTTGATTTGAAACTAGATTAAACTCAGATCTCAGGCTGTTTTAAACTGTTATTTTGATGATTCTGTGCTGTGATTTAAATGCCATAATAAATATATTATATAAATTGATCGTTTTATTCACGCACGGTAACCTTACAAGTATATTTAAAATAAATTAGTAATAAATATGAAATATTACAGTAATTGTATTTTTCCATTATTCTCTGTAATCATTCCTAACCGTTGTCAATCATGAGATTTATAATCCGAAATAAAATTGTACTCCGTCTGTAACGGTAATAGAAAGCAAACAAAAAACTAGAATAAAATGGTATTAATGTATTACATTACATGACAATCTGTTAAAAATCGATGAACATAATCACTAAGTAGTCTTACGATAGCCTCAATTGTTCGACATTTACACGAAAAAAGTGGTAATCAGTTAGAACAGAAAGCTATTTAAGGTAAACTTACCGTAATATACATTTTGGCTTATTACAATCAAACGAAACTCCTATTAAACACATTAAAATACACACATAAAACATTCAAAAATCACAATGCTTTTTATATACGACATGTTGGTTAACTCTTTATAGCACCCAAGATATGGAACAAAATTGGTTTTTATATTTTCCTGTAAAATTAACTTTTTCCTATTACGATTTTATTCTCCGGGGACGACGATATATCTTGAGCTATACGTATAGGCAGTCTTCCAAAACCCCATTTTAACGAAGATTTTGTTGGTTTTGACGACATGCTAGCCTAGTTGGTAGTGACCCTGCCTTCGAAGCTAGGGATACTGGGTCCAAATCCCGGTAAGGGCAGATATTTGTGTGATGAGCACGAGTGTTTATTTCTGAGTCTTGGATGTTTTCTATGTATTTAACGATATATCTAATATACAGGGTGTTAGGTAATGAGTGGATAATCCTTGAACTACGGATAGAGGGCACTTAGGACGTTATGAAAAAGCTAAAATAGGTCTAGTAAAAGTCTCATGGTTTTCGAGATATTTGGACTTTATATCGGATTTTTTGTCATTTTTCCTTATGTCCATGTTACGAAAAACCCTTAATTTCATGTTTAATTATTCATGTCATTAATTCATATTTTTTTCACTTTTTTCTTGCATGGATAGAATCACTATGAACTAAGGAAGTTTTTAAAGCTACATGCCAAGTTTTTTTCATGACAACTTTTTGAGTAAACTCACTAAGTTACTTTTTCCATACTAAGAAATCCCCGCGTTTGTTTTTCACGTAGTATGGAAAAACAAACTTTGTGCGTTTACTAAAAAAGTTGTCATGAAAAAAAACTGGGCATGTAGCTTTAAAAACTTCCTTAGTTCATAGTGATTCTAACCAAGCAAGAAACAACGAAAAAATAATTGAATTAATACATGAACTTAGGGGTTTTTCGTAACACGGACATAAGGAAAAATGACAAAAAATCCGACTAAAATGACCAATATCTCGGAAACTATTAACAATTGCTGAACATACATGGGGGTTAAATCGATAGCTTATGAGCTGCTCTATCATCCCTTTCGGGTTATCCACTATTTACCAAACACCCTGTATAAAATTCTCGTGTCACAACGTTCGTTCCCATACTCCTCCGAAACGGCTCGACCGATTCTTATGAAATTTTGTGTGCATATCGGGTAGGTAATATGAAAGAAAAAAAAATATAGCGGGCGAAGCCGCTGGCGCGTCGCTAGTTTCTCTATATAAGTAAGTTTATCGTTGTCTAGTACCCATAGTACAAGCTTAGAGTTTAGTTTGGGACTAGCTCAATTTGTGTGACATTGTCCTGTGATATTTATTTATTCCATTAGTCTATTAACTATTAAACAACTTATTTGAGAAATATATAAAAATAACTGGTATCATCGAGCTTAATGGGCACGTTCAAGAATTACCACACTTTGATGCTCCGCTTTGTGCGGGGGACGTATGAGTGGTATAAATCATAATGAGGTTCACGCTTGTTTAGGTATGATAAAAGATTTCAATTTGTCGGGGAACCGCGTTATATATCAGGATTAAAAAATCGCTGAAAATCAGGGCGTATGTATGTAAAATTAAAGATAAAAATTGTATATTTGGAACACGAACAATTACACTTGCGGTTGTAATCCCTGCAGAAGTTTTTTTGAGGTAAATCATCACAATCAAATTTCACTTCACCTAATGTATCATTTCATCGAATTTCATTTTATCGAACGCTATTTTCTGCTGAAACCATAATGTTTTCAGGGTGTCTTAAACATTAATTACGTAGATTAGATGAGGTTAGTATTAAAGATGCCCTAAAAACATTATGGTTTCAGCAGAAAACAGCTTTCGATGAAATTTTATTCGACGAAATGATAGACTTTTTGTTGCAGTTTTAGGCGTATTTTACTACCACTATTAGTTGCAACCTGACACTTTTTGCCATGATTGTGAAAAATGTATTTATAGAATTATATAAAATTCTCGTGTCACAGTGTTAGTTACCCTACTCCTCCGAAACGGCTTGACCGATTTTTATGAAATTTTATATGCATTTTCAGTAGGTCTGAGAATCGGCTACTATCTTTTTTCATACCCCTAAGTGGCATGAAAAAAATTGCAGCGGGCGAAGCCGCTGGCGGGTCGCTAGTAGAATTATAAACAAGTCTTTTTAAAGTTGTTGGTATTTCTGCAGCTCTGCCTACTCTACTCCGGAGTAAAAGCGTGATGTTATGTTTGTATTAGTTACGGTAAAAAAACAAAATGATTTCAAGAACTTTATGCTAAAAATAATATTAATATACAGTTATAAATATTAACAAACTCGACGGCAAAAACTTTGTAAATCTTGTCTCTTCCAGGCCACCCTATTCGTAATAAGTAAAATAAAAGTTCTAAACATTTCGGGACGCAAATTTAGTAAATACTAAATACTAAATATCGAGGGACAATCTCACACAAATTGACCTAGTCCCAAACTAAGCTAAAGGCTTGTACTATGAGTACTAGACAACGATAAACATACTTAAATAGAGAAATACATACTTATATACATAGAAAACATCCAAGACTCGGGAACAAATATTCGCGCTCATCACACAAGTATCTGCCCTTACCTTGATTGAACCCAGGACCGCTGGCTTCGGAGGCAGGGTTACTCCCAACTAGGCCAACGTGTCGTGTCGTGTCGTGTCGTGTCGTGTGTGTGTGTGTGTGTGTTTAGTGCAGTGTAAGCCATCATATTTCCATATTTATTGTATCTCTTCTTTCAATTACAAAAAGTCTAGGATTACAAAAAATAAATAACACGACCAACGCTTATAATTGAGAGAAATATCTAAAGAAGCGATTTTGGAATCGGGGGCTCTCTTGTACTCGGTAAAACCATATTGCCTTTGACAGGTTATCGTGTTGTCAAAGTTACGATAGCTCTTATTTACTTGACAGTAATGGTGGCCCGTAAAACAATACGATAACATGGAAAATAGAACCTCTGGGGCCTCTGGGCCTCTATTCTACTGCGATTTAACGATATCGTGTTCGACATGTTTTACAATCGTTTATGTCACAGTCGCCATTATTGTAAATGACATAAGAGTTATCAAAACATTGACAATACAGGAACACCTCAAAAGCGATATCGTTTTTACCGTGTAGAATCTCGGACCTGGACTCTTTGTAAATGACAAAGTGTTACATTGCTTTGATTTTCACTATCAAGTGGTGCTAGACAAGTTGCATTCGACAATCGTTAGCGATTATGTTTCGATTGATAAATGTATGGAATTGACGTAAGCCACCGAGATAGTAACGTGACACTTACGTCAATTCCATATATTTTTCAATCGAAACATAATCGCTAGCGAGTGTCGAATACACCTTGTCAAGCCCCAAAGTTTCGATATTAAAGCAAGATAAAAGTAGAATAATGATCTGAAAGACAATTCTCCAGTACTCGTATCTTTCGCTCATTATCTACAAAAATTCAAGACATCCATAGTGCTTTTACCTCCGAGCTTGCAATAACCTAACAAGCCTGATAACTGAAACGCTGGTATTGTGTTTCAATTTCCAGCCTTTAATAAAGACCAAGTGAACCTAAATTACTAGACATTTCGTGCATTAAAAAGAAAAGTGACTGTATTCAAAATGACCAAATTTTACAGGACAAGCGTTTAAAGTTTTGCGTACGGTTATTACATTGCTTTATGCAGTTTTTAGTGAACACGCTGTAGCAGTATTTTAATAGAACCTCCTACCGGCGCACATATCTACATCGAAACGCAGTGTTGAAGATTTTTCACTGCTAAAGCCTGGTCCCGTATTAAGCCGCGTTTCCACCAGAGCTGTGTGAGGTAGAGAAGCACTGTGGCCAAATAATACGGGCCCGAGTGCGTTTTTCATACTAAAGAGGCTCGAAGCCTTGGTTCCTCGCCCGCGGACGCTTTTAGTGAAATCTGATGATGGATACCCCGAGCATCGATACAGGACTTCCAGAGTGCCTAGGATACCCAACTGATTGAATCTGCGGTTAACGCCGGAATTGTACATGTTCAGAAAAATATCTAAAATGGCAAAGAAAAATAACGAAATCCAAATGCTGACCCAAACTCTCGCTGTGGTGTTAACTGATTGTGCGATCAGTTAGGTATGTTAAGAACTTTTGAACCTCGGAGTACCCACCATTAAACCCCACTCAAAATTACCCCTAGTCAAGAACCAAGGTTTCGAAATAGCCTCGTTTGTATGAAAAACGCACTCTGACCCGTATTTTTTCACCGCGAGAGTATTTACGAGTAGATTGGTATGCTAATCATGGTTAGCTTAAATATGAAATTTGATCAGCAAATAATGTGATATTGAGCTGCTCTGAAATTGATTGGTAAGACAATTCAATATAATTTGCTGCATTTTTTGATACTTACGTCACAAAATCTACTAGCGGAAAATATATATTTGGTCAGCTGGTAAAGTTTCACTTGCTAAGCATAATTATTTGACTGCAACTTTCTTGGGACATAAAAGGAGTGCAACCTTTCTTTAATTACATTAATTTATTCAACTGCATTTTTTAGTGTGTGCCGCAAATCTTACAAGTGTAATCTGTGCAATCTTTAGCAATAATTGAGTTTTTGGATCCCCTAATAACTTGTATAGTGCCTCAAACCGACGACACGCTAGCCTAGTTGGTAGTGACCCTGCCTTCGAAGCTAGGGGTCCTGGGTTCAAATCCCGGTAAAGGCAGATATTTGTGTGATGAGTCTTGGATGTTTTTAAGTATATATTTCTCTATTTAAGTAAGTTTATCGTTGCCTAGTACCCATAGTACAAGCTTAGAGCTTAGTTTGGGACTAGGTCAATTTGTGTGACATTGTCTTGTGATATTTATTATTTATTTAAACTAAAATTGACTATTATTATATAACCTTTATGAAATTTAAATTTTACAGCTTACCAGGGCATCTATGCAACTGCGTTATAACGATATCGTCTTTGACGTGTTTCCGCATTGTCAACGTTTTGATAACTCTTATGTCATTTACAATAATGGCGACTGTGACATAAACGATTCTTAAACGTGTCAAACACGATATCGTTTTAACGCACCTGAATAGAGGCCCAGTTGTGTAATCTTGCTGGACAATTAATCATTTTGCAGATCAAATTATTATTTTGTATGCACTTATTTATTTAGCAGACATAATAATTTAAGCTTACCAAATATTGATTAATTTAATTTCGTGTTTTTGTTTTTCATTGTTTATTTTTCTTTGTAATACGATCAATTAAGCATTATATTTGTGTTGAGTTATTTGCAGAGCAACTGTTGCTCCCGCTTCTGTATTTATTTTCGCCAAAAAAAAAGTGATGTGATTTATTTAACTGCTGCTTTTTCATGCTGATCAAATAGAATAATAACTAACCAAAAAAATATCCGAAAAACGAATTCTGACTTCCAATAACCTCAAAGATAAATCTTCAGCACCTGAAAAATCATAATGTAAAATTCCATGATTAAGCCCTTAGGCATTTAATTAACGACTAAATTACCAATTTGGCTTAAATTATGACCGATCGCGCGGCTAAATTACTCTTAAGACTTTTAATAAGACCCAATTTATTAAACCAGTGGATTTTCATAACGAGTTCTCTGTGAAATGAGTTTGAAAGTTTCAGGTGGATTGGGATAAAGCCTTTCTTATTCTTCATCTCTAGTCTACTAACTACTACTAACTACTAAAACAATATCGCTTTTTGACATGTGATCGTATTTTTAACTCGTTCGGCACGACTATAATAATAATAATAATAATAAATCACAGGACAATGTCACACAAATCGAACTAGTCCCAAACTAAGCTCTAGCCTTGTTATATGGAGACTACTACTAATATAGAGAAATACATACTTCAATAAATAGAAAACATCCAAGACTCAGGTTCAAATATTCGCGCTCATTACACAAATATCTGCCCTTACCGGGATTTGAACACAGGACCGCTGGCTTCGGAGGCAGGGTCACTACCAACTAGGCTAGCGTATTATCACGAAAATAAGAGTTAAAATAACGCGTACAATACCTATATCACAAGCAATACCGAGTAGAATCAACGTTGGCCTAGTTGGGAGTGACCCAGCCTCCGAAGCCAGCGGTCCCGGGTTCAAATCCCGATAAGGGCGGATATTTGTGTGATGAGCACGAGTATTTGTTCCTGAGTCTTGGATGTTTTATATGTATTTAAGTATTTATTTCTTTATCTAAGTGTGTTTATCGTTGTCTAGTACCCATAATACAAGCCTAGAGCTTGGTTAGGTCGATTTGTGTGACATCGTCCCGTGATATTTATTATTTTTATTTATTTATTTAAAGCTAAACCTTCCTTTACATAAACTTACTATTAGTGTTTTTTGTGACTAGATAAGCGATAAAAATAAATTCCTATATATATAAAATTCGATTCCCGGCTTAGGCAGGCCAATTTATAAAAATCCTATAAATTATGTCTTCCTTGCGCGGAATTTCCAATAGTTAAGGTAGTTGCTACGCGATGTGGTGTTCGTTGTTTAAACCCTGTATAGAAATAGTTCGTTATATACTCAAATTCAAACATTCGGTACAGATAAATAGAGATTTTATTGCACAAAAACAATGTATTCGGTACACATCTTGTAAGCCATTATTCATAAAACTGAAATTATTGACATTACCTTGTATACACCGTGTTTTTTTTGATTTACGATAACTTCGGCATATTGTTAGGTACACGTATAGAAACTACGTGGTACATTAGATTTTAAAATATTGCAAAAAAAAAAAAAAATGTTTAGAACAAAGTAATTAAATGTTGTGTCTTCAATCATTCTAAAAGGGTCTTTAAAGTTAACTCATAGTTAGTGTCAAATACGTCAAGTCAGCGTGACATACACACACACACAAGTAAAAATAACACTTGACAGGTGCACGACCTAACAATTGAAAACTCTTTACTCATAATAGGTAATTAAAAGAAAATTGTTAGGTATCAATTAAGAGCCTTTTACATTAGTTTAACGTGATTAACTGATTAATTTTAATAATTGAATATCTTTATAACCGTACGAGTTATCATATGTCTGTCTTCGGGAAATTAGCTTAATTTGACTTGAAGAACGTGCCTTTAAAGTTATCGTAAATCAAAAAAAACACGGTGTATACATCCTAGAAATCTATAATTTTGTCCAAACTTATCCGGAACTTTTTAAGAAAATAGTGACACACTTTTGCTACTCGATATCGATCGATAAGTTAACCCTACCGGGAATTAAAACAAAACTATTTAAAAGCAACTGTTATCCAATGGCCATTCAGTTATTTAATAAATTGCCAAAGCAATTTACAAACCTCCCTCTTAAGCAATTTAAGAAATCAGTAAACAACTGGTTGCAAGAAAAATATTTTTACCCCGTGTGGTTGCCGGGTTAAAATAGTGCCACTCCATGTCTTCCCGTGGATGTCGTAAGAGGCGACTAAGGGAATAAGGGCTTGTAGTACTGTTAGGCGATGGGCTTGCAACCTGTCACTAATACGCTAGTAAACCTCTTAGCCTGTTAGTGCAAAATGTGGTTACAGAAATATCAGTAAGTCTTTAGAGTTGTTGGTATTTCTGTAGCTCTGCCTACCCCACTCTGGGAATGAAGGCGTGATGTTGTATGTATGTATTTACCACATTGACATTTATTTATAATAAGAGTGGATATTGAATGGCCAAAAATTGACATTTATCATAAATATATTATTTTCTCCTCTGAATCATTAAATTTAGTACCTAATAAGTATTCACGTTTTGCATGCTGTCACCGACGGCTAAATATGTCGAACTAATATAAAATAACTTAATATCTATGTACTTATCATATTTATTGCAAATCTGAATCTGAATCTGTCAAATATTATCTTTATATGGTATAATTATACATGTATTCCTCCGTGGTCTTAACCAAATATCCCGGTCGGGAGCAAGTCAATAATGCTTGGATTTGCTTTTTGATTTTTTTTTTTTTTTGATTCGCATTAAAATTGTTCCAAAACTCAAATTAAAATAATGGTCGAACAATTTGAATTGCATTTAATCGTGAGCTAGCGATTTAATCAAAAAGTTTGTATAGTGATATGGTTTAAATGTATAGTTTGTAGATTTTTTAAATGTCGCGTATAACATAACGTATAAAGGACCATAACGACGCGTGATATTTTAGAATCCATTACAATCCATACTAACATTATAAACCCCTTTGCAAAGAAAACGAGCACCGCGGAGCTCTCAAGTCGTTCAAATATACTGGAAAAAACCAGCCAAGTTCGAATCGGACTCGCGCACGAAGGGGGGGGGGGGGGTTCCGTACAACATACATACATAACATAACGCCTTCATTCCCAGAGTTGGGTAGGCAGAGCTACAGAATTACCAACAACTCTAAAAAACTTGTTGATAATTCTGTAACCACAATTTGCACAAATAGGCTAAGCTGTTTGCCAGTGTGTTAGTGACAGGATGCAAGCCCATCGCCTAGCAGTACAACATGCCCTAATTCCTTGGTCGCCTCTTAAGACATCCACGGGTAGACATGGAGTGGTAATATCCTCACCCGGAAACCACACGGAGCATCATTAGACACTATAATAGTCTATCTGTAGCCGTTATTAATATCGAGTAAAAACCGGCAAAAAAATTACGTTTGTTGTATGGGAGCCCCTTTAATATTTATTTTATTCTGTTTTTAGTATTGGTTGTGTTATAGCGGCAACAGGAATACAATATCTGTGAAAATTTCAACTGTCTAGCTATCACGGTTCATGAGATACAGCCGGTGACAGATGGACAGACAGAAAGACAGTGGAGTCTTAGTTATAAGGCCCCTTTTTACCCTTTGCGAAACCCTAAGATATGAGATTTTATAAGATTAAATCCATATTATTTATAGTACTTACCTGGAAGACCGAGGGTCATTTGGGTTGAAAACGAATTTTCCCTAAAATAACAACTTGACAGTTCAAAAACGTTAGGGCCGTTTTCGAGAACAAACAAAACTGATAAATCCGGAACTGAGGCGTAGGCGCAATCAACACATACTTAGAACCGCAAACTATCTTACACTCGGGGAACAAAATCGTGCATCATTCTACTTGAGTGTACTTCAGAGGAGACATCTCCGTTTGTAACATTAAGTATGTATTGTAACATACGAGTAATGTTTGTCCTGTCCGTGTGGTTGCAGGGTTAGGATTCCACTCCATTTCTTCCCGTGGAAGTCGTAAGAGGTGACTAAGGGAATAAGGGTTTGCAGTACTGTTAGGCAATAGGCTTGCAACCTGTCAATAATACACTGGTACACATCTTAGCCTGTTTGTGCACAATGTGGTTACAGAATTATCAATAAGTCTTTTAAGAGTTGTTGGTATTTCTGTAGCTCAGCCTAACTCACTCTGGGAATGAAGGCATGATGTTATGTATGTATGTATTAATACAGTTACGCAGGTAATGTTTCAAAAAAAGTCTTGAAAAAATAATTGTTTTCGGGTATCAGTAACAGTACTACAAGTCTTTTCCCTTAGTCGCTTCTTACGACATCGACGGCAAGAAATGGAGTGGCATTATTCTAAACCGGCAACCACACGGCACAACAGCATGTACAATATGTATGCCAAATTTCAGCTTAGGTTCTCTGAGATTATCAGGTTACCTCGTTACAGATGGACAGACGTACATGGCGAAACTATAAACGCTCCTTGATCACTACGGAACCCTCGAAGCCATCCTTAGATTTTAAGACCTTTACTTTAATAGAAAATACAATAATATTGGGTGATTTTGGGGTCATGATCCGGAATGGCCAAAAGTGAATAAGATGGTCTTGCTGAACAACCTTTTCGATGGGACCAACCACGAAATCGCCAAATAAAAACCAGCTGTTTCATATATTAACTCTCTCGTTATTGTATGGAACAGCTGTTTTTTTTACCCCAAAATCACCCAGTATTTAGTAATGAGGGGGCTACTACGGAATCTTTTCCGCGCAAATTCGACTCGCAACTGACCGGCTTTTCCTTACCAGTAAATGTTACACCGTGTGGGCCGTAAAAGGCAACCTCATGTTACAAACCCTTTCCTAAGGGCCCTCGGCTCTCAAGAGCTCTTAAATTACAGTAATTGCTTTACTGCTCTCCGGGAAATACTTCCACGGTAGGAAATTCTTTTGGTCACAAAAACTACTACCTATTACTTTAGTACGGTATATTATAAAGAAAACATTCTAGTGCTTTGTAATCTTAACATCATGTTTGAACTGTTGCACTAATATGTCAAAGGCGTTAAGCGACAAGGGAGAAAAGTGTGCAGCTTGACAATATTAGAGGAGTTCCCTCAATTTCTCGCTGATCCCCTCATCAAATGCAGATTTGGTGACAATGGGACCCGCTCGGAAATATACTCCATTAAACCAAAACATATTTTTTGTACTCGTCGATTAAAATCTGTGTATTAAGATTTCATAGGGAATACTGTAACCTTACTCTTTTCATCGTTGCATAGTCTATGTTATTTCCGGAACAACCGAAATAACTATTTCGATACGCTCTAAACAACCGAAAAAAAAATGAAAATAGAATTATTACGAAAATTAAATACGAAATTTAAATAATATGTGCCCTTGTTTAAGGAGACTCGATGCGTTACAAAATTGCCAATGTATGGCGTTTTGGAACGTAGCAGCATCGCGTCATCTGTCAAAAATCTACTTAAACTTGCTGCTGTATCCAGGGCATAAAAAAAAACTACGCTTTGTGATTGGCTAGTATTTTTAGCTTGGCACAGTACTGCAACATTACGGACGCCGGTGGTGTGATAACTTTTCTTTTCAAAGCTAAGAAGTTTACGTTTTTTCTGTGGAAATAAAAATCAGACCTTAAGCTTAAAAAGTTAAAATGGAAACTAAGAATTAACTATTTCAATTATCTTGTGTAAAAGATGTCGGATAGTAGAACTAGACAATATAGTACTTACGATATTTAGTTTTCTTATATAGGTACTCGTATTAATGAATTAAATTATTAATTTTAATGAACTCGTAAAAAAAGTATTGTTCACTATAGTGTCATAATCAAACTTTTTAATCTCGTACCTTACTTAGGCCACTCAGCAAGCTTCGTGGCCTAAACACGGTACTCGACTAAAAAGCTCTCTATTATAACACGATTGTGAAAAATACTATTTCAAAATCGGTCCTCATATGACAGAGTAATCGGTGAACATACATAAAAAAAGATTCATACAGTGGAACGTATAACGACCTCCTTGTTTGAAATCGGTTAAAAAATTAAATTTGGGGGAAAATATTACACAAATTGACCTAGTCCTAAACTATTTAAGCATACTTTAGGCCCATAGGTACAGTTATTACCAGGGTCTCTATTCAACTTCGTGAAACCATATTGCTTTTGACATGTTTATCATAAATGTCAACGTTACAATAGCTCTTATTTACTTGACAGTAATGGTGGCCGAGTTAAAAACAATACGATAAAAAGGAATATGGTTTTTCACTCGGGTTAAAACGAATTTTCCCGAAGAAGACAACAGAATAACTTGACAGATCGATTATTATAAACATGTATATTGCAAATTATATCGAAATCATTAGAGCCGTTATCGAAAACATAATTACAAATATAGATATAAACTAGCTGACCCGACGGACGTGGTTCTGTCTTAACCTTAACTATAAAAAAAAAAAAAAAACAATCTAAACTATTCTCGAACCGACTTAAAGACACACAAAAAAAAAACATTATAATGGGTCAGCCGTTTAGGAGGAGTTGATTTACAAACACATGCACAGAAGATTTACATATACATATAAAGATATTGCTCGATTAACGGTATAAGATTTGATATAACATAGGATAGGAATATGACATTGTCTTAAACTTGTTAAAGACAAACTCTTATCCATAAACGCGCAATAGTTAAAGTGTGGGTTTTTTTCCCCTCTAATGGCTTTCACTCCTTGTTTCAACAAGGTTTATTTCGCAAATTTCCATTGTAAGACAATCACTTTGCAATCACCATGAACTCATTACAGAAATAAGTCCATTGATATCAGACGCGAGGGCAATTGATCGGTAAAAGAGTATATTCTCGAGAGGACTAAACATGCGGTTAGCTCCACGGGCTTCTGTCAAGTACTAGTTTGTTTAAATATGCTCTGTCTTTATGACAATTGAATTTGACAGAAAGGGGCAAATAACACTTTAACTAAAATAGGTTTATGTGCGTTTATGAACAAAGGGATAAAACTACATTTAGTTTTGTGCCGCAAGTGACTCTAAATGTATTTAAAATTCAAATTCTGCGTTTTCACCCAATTATCAATTTCTCATTCATTCGCAGAACTTACTCCCAACTTAGTCCTACACAAGATCGCGTGGCGAACACGCTTCAAGCGCTTTTTAACTTGTTTAGCAGCGGCTTACAAAGACAGCCCGCTGCGCTGAATTAATTAAAGCCTTATTTTTCTCAACAAAAAGTTAAAATTAGAAGTAAAAGGAAGTTTTTTTTTCAGACTGCCCAAAATGAAGGATAATGTTCTTGAGCTGCATGTCCAGTAAAATTAGTTAAACTATCATTTATTTGTGTATAAAGAACTCCACACACAAAGGCCGGAGGCGGGCGTATTGCCGTTACAATGCTCGTAACGTAACACATTCTCCGAAAGGCCTGCTCATAGGATGCAATGTATACGGTAATATGCCCACCTCCACGCCGCCTTCGCCCTCTGTGTGTGGACAACTTTAATCGTAAAACCTTAAATATAAAATATTTATTGCCTCGAAAACAGATGAATACACCAATAAGAAAAAAAGAGAAGACACACTTTCATAAAGACCTTAATATTTATCAAAATGCTTTAATTCAGTTTATTTTAGAGACGATATGTATAAGTGCATTATGTTTGAAAACGAATCGTCGTCTTACAAGCTAGCACATATTAAAATCAAACTTACAACCGTAAAGTGTATGTCAATTAAACTTGGCAAAGATGTGTATAAAAAATATTTGGTCAAAGGTAGAAAATGTGTGCGAAGCTTAACTTTGCCAAAAGAGTTTATGCTTATCCTCACATACTTAATAGTACATTATTGCCTAGTCGCGGAAAGTAAGGGATCTCTATTGCTCGGCAGTACAAGACAGTATTGAGAATTCACAATGATTTAACGCCCGCCGCCGCACCGCACCGCCACCTTTTATTAAATTGGGTATTTGGGATTTTCGTCATGGTCAATTCGATTTTACAGGCAATAGCAAATAAAATATGGACATGGACGGAAAGTGTTTTCATATGGTTTTTTACTCATAGGAGTAAAATGAGGCTCTTTCCGTCCTTGTGTTTCAATCAGAAAACGATTCTTTACGAGCATGTTTGAGAAAAGTTTTTTTTAATAGCCATAAAAGGGAAACGAGCGGACGGACAACCTGAAGCAGTTACCGTTGCCCGTTGCCAGGGGCAGAGCCAAGTGCCTTTCAGTGTAGTGTTGTAGTGATGAGGAAACATCGTGGAGGGAAGTTCAGTTCATAGTTTCAAAATGCGAGAAAGAAAGGACCTTTGAAAACAGATTGTGGTCGATTTTAATGTTTCCAGTTCTTCTTTTTTTATTAATGGCGGTCCACTGCGTTATTCCGCAGCGATTTCGACAATGTCAAGTGAATAGAGTAAATCAGTAAAGATAATAAATCAAAGTAAAAGCCAGACATCTTTCAATCGGCCATCTTCCCTCCCCAAAGGTTACCGGCGATGAATGTTCCAGTTAGTACGGATGATCTCTACTACGGTTCGATGATAGAATGCTGCTGTAGGCAAGGCTTGAATACCGGTATTATTTTCATACAAAAATGCATAACATCACACCTTCATTCCCAGAGTGGGGTAGGCAGACCTACAGAAATAACAAAAACTCTAAAAGACTTGTTTGTAATTCTGTAACCACATGTTGCACAAACAGGCTAAGAAGTTTACTAGTGTACTTATTAGTGACAGGTTGCAAGCCCATCGCCTAACAGTACTATAAGCCCTTATTCCCTTAGTCGCATCTTACGACATACACGGGAAGACATGGATCGGCACTATTCTAACCCGGCCACCACACGGGGGTCATACAAAAATATTAAATTTTGGTACCTTGCTTATTGTTGAATATTTTTGTCTTACAATGAGTTCATGTAAACGTAAAGTGTAGACCTAAATTACGGAAATGTTGCAAATCAAGAAGATATTTCATTGTAATGAATACCGGTATCAAGCCCTGGCTGAAAGCACTCAGCTGAACAATTCCTCAGAGCAGTTATTAAGCTAGTACGCAAACACGATTTAACTCTGAGTGTGTTTTGGACTTTTGGCACCGAAAAGACTTCGAAGTCGTTAGATTTCGGTTCGGGTTTGTAAAGAAAGTTACATCTGCGAAGTTATCTATCATAAAGTTTGAGTACACTTTGATTTTTGCGAGTGGATTTTGATGTAAGCGTGTCTGAAAACTTTGGAGCGATGCGTGATTGAATTATATCAGCAAAATCATATAGACCCTTCCTACAAATGGGCGTGCCCACACTAATACGTTACAATAGAACCTAATAGGTAGATTAAGTATAAGTTCTTAAAAAAACATTTTTACACGACCTAGAAAAATAAAAAAAAGACTTCTAATACAGCATTATTATTTTAAAAAAGATTTTAAATTGTGACCATTTCATACATTTGAAGGAATACAATCACATATATGACTAAATTGCTTTGTTAGTCACTAATCCCGTCCGTTTGCCCGTGTGGTTGCCGGGTTAGAATAGTGCCACTCCATGTCTTCCCGTGGATGTCGTAAGAGGCGACTAAGGGAATGAGAGTTTCTAGTACTGTTAGGCGATGGGCTTGCAACCTGTTATTAATACACTGATAAACATCTTAGCCTGTTTGTGCAAAATGTGGTTACAGAATTACCAACAATTCTTTTTGTAGTTGTTGGTATTTCTGTAGCTCTGCCTACCCCACTCTGGGAATGAAGGCGTGATGTTATGTATGTGTATGTGAATCACTAATCATGCTTAAACTGATATAAAAAAAGTACCAGATACAAGGTTACGAGCAACTTAAACAGGCATTGTCCGTGCAGCCAGCCGTATTCTTTGTCCTCAAGTGAGCTCAAATAATACCCAGCTAAAGACAAATTACATGCAAATGGAATAACGAATGAAAGCTAGTACTTACTACGAATAATCAAATAGATAGATTTCCTTTGACAACGCCTGCATTACAATTCATTGAAATTTAAATCAATCAGCCATTACAGAGAGAAATACCGGGCAAGAGAATGTCGGACTATGCTCAGGCCATGGACGTAGTATAAAATCGCCCGATAGAATCATACTTGTCGAACTTGTTACAAGTACCCTTCGTTAAAATAGACGTTTATACAGGGTATTTTTTTAATAGGTGCACAAATTTTAATATTTGCTTCGCTGTTGTTAATCAATAACACATGTTGTGTTATTTTTACTCTAGCTTAAAAAATATAAGAGATATTGCCGATTCAATCATTCCACTAACTTAACGATATTCATGGACCCTCTAATGCAGGGGTGCGAGGAGAGGGGACTGTTGTTAAGTAAGTTAATAAATGAAATTTCATATTTAGAATATCCGTAGGAGAGGGGCTTGTTGTCTGATAAGCTGTACATGAAATTTCAAATTTCGAACGTCAATACAGTGTATCGCATACCTACAGCTTGACAACCTATTTCATCATTAAGTAAACTGTCACTTTAAAAGACTTCCTACACACGTGTTCAACTGAATATTTAGTTGTTTACTACAAGCAAATGCAAACACAGTTAATTGTACACTTGTAACCTTATCTCCTGATAATAAGGTTCACTAGTAGTCAGTTAACAATATGGGCGATATGTACATAAGTTATGTTGTGTTTATAATTTGTTTAAATAAGAACCACACTCAGCAGCAAAGTTATTAAAATTTATTTAAAAAAATACAAATACAAAACTAAACGTACTTTAACAAATGCTCAAAATGACCTTCGTTATTTTCTATACAAAGCCGTGCACGTTTTAGTAAGTTGCTCTTTAGTCTATCTAAAACACGAATTTCGTTTTTAATACCATCGAATGCTGATATTATTTTCGTTTTAAGATCGTTGAGACTCTGGGCTTCTTCGACGTATACGTGACGTTTGACTTCACCCCACAAGAAAAAGTCACACATTGTGAGGTCCGGGCTTCCGTCGATCTAGTACACATTGGTCAGATTCCTTTTTCGTCAGAATAAATTATAGCCTGTTTTTTTTCGGACGAAAACGGAATTACTTTTTGGACAGAAAAAACTTTGGTTAATTTTTATAATTTATATTTTATTTGTTACATTATATTATTAATATTAGGCAGTGTCGACGGAGCTCCGCTTACGCGGAGCTCCTATTTCTGGATGGTTTGGCCCTCCGGGCCTGCTGCAAAACTAACATAACCTAAACCTACCTACGTATTCTATGGTCATCCGCGTATCAGGTAATATGTGTTTATTCTGACGATAGCGGAATCTGCTCGAAAGTCCGTTTTCGTCCGAAAAAAAACAGGGTATAATTTATTCTGACGAAAAAGGAATCTGACGAATGTGTACTAGACCCTTCTGGCTGGCCATGGCACTTGAGGTGCTCCACGCCCTATCCAATTAGTAGGTAGTTTCCCACTGTTGTTGCGTAGTGGGGTGGAGCACCGTCATGCTGGTAGTAAAAATCTCGTAAATTAATGGAAGATGCACCGATAGCCTATCGGAGCATCTTCCATTAACTCGCTCACTACGCCTTCTAACATATCCAGGTAGGTTCCTCCGGTCAAACGGCCTTCGATAAAATAGGGTTCTAATATTTTATTCCCAATAATGCCCGACCACACGTTGGCACTAAACCTTACTTGGTAGTGATTTTCTTTAACTTTATGTGGATTACTGTATGACCACCAGTGTTCGTTATGTACATTGTAAATCCCAACACGGGTGAACAGTGCTTCATCAGTCCATAAAATGTTGGCATGCCGGTTCATGAAGATGAAAATGATAAGGGTAGAGACCGGCAGAATGCAGCAACTTCCACACAGCGTACTGGCTGACAACGAAACGACGTGCCGCGTCATACGTACTGGCTCTCGGGTCATGATCGAAAAATTCGAAGATTTCTTCTTCAGCTTCTAACGCCAAATGAGGTCTATCAGCGTGCCGGGGGGTAGTAAATTGGCCGTATGCCAATAGTCTGCTATTGGCGGCCAAAATTGTTCGCATGTTTGGTACTGGTGGATTTACGTATCCTTGGCTATGAAACCGAGGTAAACTTTCGTCTCGGTACATCCTCTGAGCCTCTCTTAAACTTTCACTGCTCAGAATGTACATACGAACCATTTCGTAATATTCAACATTAGAATATGCGTAAGACTTCGCGAGAGATTTTATGCCAGTTGAAAATTGTCTTCTTCTTCTTTTTTATTAAATGGCGGTCCTCATAGTGATTTCGCCAATGTCTAGTGAATAGAGTAAATCAGTAAACAGAATAAATCAAAATCAAAAGCCGGACATCTTTCAATCGGCCATCTTCCCTCCCCGAAGGTTACCGGAAGCCGAAAATTGTCTATACTGCAAAAATTGTAGTGACATGACGCTGTCAGCTGAAGTTCCGCTATTCGAAAAAAACTAGTTTAATTGTAAAAAGGTTTTGTTGTTGAGGTTTGTAAAAAGTGATTTTGTAGTGTGACTTTGTGTCCACACGAGAAGGTAAAAGAGAGATAATATGCAAAAAATAATTATTTTTTTTAACTTGTGTAATATATTATATTAACGATAAAAAATCATATGTTAAAATTTGTGCACTGATAAAAAAATTACCCAGTATAATAATGACCACTTTCAAAATTGTACAACATTTGGGTTTGTTGCAGTGCGTCACTCTTCCTTGGGGAGCGTAAGTTTGCAGCCAGTGATGTGCAGTCAGTGTGGTGTTTCAGTGGCCGAGTTAAAAATAATACGATGACATGTCAAAGGCAATATGGTTTTACTTAGTGTAATAGGCCCAGATGCCTAACCATATGACATCTTATTATGTCGGATAAGTTCATATTCCTAAGGGCCTGGTCGTGTTAACCATCTGTCACTTTCTGACCAAATAAAGTGCGAGAGAGAAAGATGCTTTATCCATATGGGCTTTGTTTCTTTGTCAATTAGGTTACCGATGGATACTCAAGCTTATTAAGAAACATTCCCGACCAAAAATTATGTCGTATGTTTATTCATTAACACGACGTTATTCGTATATCGGTTTCGGTATTCGTTTTTAAACTAGCATAGAGGCATTCCATCTTAGTCCTCAGGGTTGGCAATGCATTTGCAGTCTTAGAATTGCAGTCTTGTGAATGCGAATGTCTATGGATCACAGTTTCCACTTACTATCAAGTGGCCTGTGTGCTCGTTTGCCTTATCAATGCCATTAATAAAAATACATCTACGTACATGTATTTCATTAGAAAGTTTGTATCGTCTGCTAATTCCGGCCGGGCGTCCCCACCCACCTAATTAGTGTAAGTAAATGCTTGATTTCTTGATCAAATTCCTAAAAATGAATACCTACCATTTGTAGCTCCTACTTTCTCGATTTAACAATCATGCTGAAGACAATTTTTGCATAAAACGGGCCCTAAATCGAATCGTGGGGCTTGTTTCCGGGTTGTCCAGCGACTTTCGGCATGTTTATTTGTGCAGAATATTTTATGTCAACCCCGTGAGACCCGGTGTGCTATGCTGCCCTCCTGAGCTTGTAAGTTGTATCTCAAATTCAATTGCCAAAGCAGTAATAAGCTTACATTTTCTACAGGAGTTTTATCTGAGATACTGCATTTTGTGTTAGCAGGGCAGTATAGGAGGTACATAATCAAAAAAATATAGTTACAAATATATTTTAAAAAGCATAAAAATATTTTTTATATACATACTTACATTCACGTTTAAGTCACCTAAAAAAAAACCAATGTGCCCTTGATTTTTGTCGTTTTATAACATCCCCCAAACAAGCCTAAGCCCTTTCAAATCTTCGTTTAAAAACAAATAAAAAATATATCCCTGTAGCTCATTAATTTATTCCATCTTTAAAACGACATATTTCCGCTTTTCAAATATATCCTCTTTAGTCCGCCAAGCTAATAAAACGTGCAACTCAATTAAGCTACCGTAGTGTAATTCCACCGCTCTCGTCACTTTTCCCGCAGCATATTCAACAGCGCCACTCCATAAATTTCGTGGAATCTCCCTTCTCAGCATTAAAACAATCGGAAGGGGATTAAAATGTCTTCAATAGTCTATTAAGGGTTGCTATCTGCGAGACGAATGGCGCGAAAACAATTGAAAATGTCACTAGTTAAAGGTAACACAATTATTATTATTTTTGAAGAAAAACAACCTTACGTAGCTGCAGTCACAGTAGCAAATCGTGTGTTACTGAAATGTTCTTTCAACCGTTTGTCAACTCGCCACGGCTCAAGACAGCCCTAACCATTGCGTTTCCACTTGCTTGGTTTAAGGGAACGTAAAGTCGCTAATAATTGTGTAAGACGCTATTGGTGTATCTGTCTTTCAAGGAAGAAATATGAGGCAGGCGTGCGCACTAAGGCTTTATTTATTTATTTATAAAGGATAACCAACAGGTTACAACGCTTTCAGTTAATCAGTTAATAGGTTACATGGTCGAAAAGAAAACTAGAAATAATTGATCTCCCACTTAGAGGAGCCTATCGTTCTATGGCCTAAAAATATGCAATTACTTAACCCTACACACCTTTACTTATATAATTGTATTTTTCTGGGTCACACTAAATTTGATGTAGTTATTACCTTAAAGGTTATCAGATTTGGCCTTTAAGGTATACCTGTAATCACATCAAACTTGACGCTTGTGAAATTCAACCTTTTAAAATCATTTCACCTGTTGAACTCAAGACAAAGAGAGAAAGACAGGTTTTCTGACTATTTTATTTACCCAAAAGCTCACTCACCCATACCTAACACAACGCTGGTAGTCGGTGCCGATTCAAAGCACACCACTGAGAGTACTGGAAAATAAAAATGTCAAGTTATTACCAATCTGTAGCAAGTCCTCATCATCATGTCATCACGCCTATATTCCCATAGTGGAGTAGGCAGAGCCACAGAAATACAAACAAGTCTAAAAAAGACTTGTTGATAATTCTGTTACCACATTTGGCACAGTCAGGCTCAGATGTTGACCAGTGTAAAAGTGACAGGTTGCAAGCCCATCGTCTAACAGTACAGTCACCACACGGGATTGTTGAGCCACTTGCTACTGTTCATAATTTAGCCGTGTAAAGCAAATCGGTCATGCTCGTGTGACATCGTCGTGAACGACTGATCACGAATGAGGACATGTCTATATTCTTGTAACAGAAAGAGAAAAATATGTATTTCTATCTTTGTCATTCAGTATTTCTATCAAATCAACCGTCAAAAATAATCTTACAAAACATTGGTAATTTATTTAATTATTAAACTCGTAAACAACGATCGGGTAAAGTCGTGGACTCCGAGTTTTCCCGACGTCGTATGACCAATTATGATTTTTCCGCTGATAACAATTGTCGCTAGGTAACTGTTTCTAGACATGTAATTGGTTGGCTTTGGGTGTAATCACTCTATTGTAAGGTTGGCAGGCTTAGTCTTTGGGTTAGCCAACCGTTAAATTGCATGAAAATATAATTTTAAATCAACAACTGTCGCTAGGTTACCGTTGCTACACGTGCAATTGGTTGACTTTTTGTGCGAGCAATCGTGTTTTCCGAGTTTTCCCGAACGAAATGACCAATCATAATTTATTGCTACGCTAAAACAACTGTTGCTAGGTTACCGTTGCTACACGTGCAATTGGTTGACTTTTTGTGCGGGCAATCGTGTTTTCCGAGTTTTCCGAGTCGAAATGACCAATCATAATTTATTGCTACGCTAAAACAATTGTTGCTAGGTTACCGCTGCTAGACGAGCAATTGGTTGACTTTTTATGCGAGTATAACCGACTAAACCCGATTTGCATTACACGGCCAAATTACGAACAGTGGCAAGTGGCTCAACAATTCCGTGTGGTGACTGTTCTACAAGCCTTTATTCCTTTAATCGCCAAGTATAGAAAAAAAAAACAAAAAGTACTATTAATGTTTGATGTGGTGGTTGCCACTTAAAATAGTGTCGTTCCACGAGTCACCACATCAAAATATTTTTGCCAAGCCGTATTATTTAAGCACTCGTTAACTATATGAGCTCTTTCCATGCTTTAGCTGTATTCTTACGTAAAAATACCTAAGAGCTCATAGTAATCTCGTCATGTTACAGTTTTTCTTGTCTGACGGCACGCGCCTGCTATTTTGAAAACACTATAATCGAGAAGTTAACCCCACCCATTGATTTAAACTAATTCGGGTAGTGCAAAAAAAATCGTGTGGCACTCGGGGACTGCCGCGGTTAAGCTATTGCATAGCATTTTTTATCAACTTATGCAATTATAATTTCGTACAGTCGTAGTATATACATACACGTTAAGGTTCAACTAGTCGCGGGCTCGAACTCACTCGTGGACGCGGCCAAAAAGCACGCTGTCTCACCTAGCATTGTGTCTAAAAGAGATAGAATCAATTATGAGCAGTTAGCAGCTAGTCTACACGCATACATCGAGTCACACGCACACAAACACCGTGCCAAAGTCTGCCGAACTGAAACGACGTTAGACGATGCACGGCTTTCAACGCCGCACCGGTGCGGCGTGAAAGGTGTTAGGTTTATTTTCGTTACGAAATTTCTTGATTCGGTCGCCGCGCTCAAAGTCCGCGATAAAAGCTATGCAATAGCTTAAAAACCATTCGTATATATTTATATTCCTATATTTTTACACCATAGTATTGGCCTGGATTGTTATCCTAAAGGCAAGGGCCTGACACACTTTGACAGAGAAAGATATTGCGATTCCTGTAAGAGGAAAAAGACTTCTATGTTTTGTCTCTAGCACCGACCGGGCAATTTTCATGGTCGGATTATAGGCACACTTCAAACTGTAAGCAACAAGTGTGCCAAATGTAAACCGGTCAAATTGTATACTATATAAATGTATATTTTGACGTCATTATATTTTTTTCTTACCCCTGGTCGCTCGATGTCAAATCTATAACTAGTGTATACTATATCTATGCCTCAAAGCGAGTTATTTTTTAAAAGGTTTACTATAAAGGTTACAACCCTTCGTTCTACTTTATTGCGAAGAAATGCTATGATTGTCACCGACTGTCACAAATTTTATCACTCATTGTCAAATCAACGAAGACAAGAAAAAAAATTCACGTAAAAGTTGGCCTCCAAGATTGGAGAGTAGACCGATCTCAAATGACTGCGTTTTAAGAAAAATCTTTTTGTTTATTTCGTGAACGAAATTTCAGAGTTAGTACAAGAGTTGTTGTGGCCGTAACAGGAGAAGAAAAAATAGGTCTGTCCACCCAACATCCATGTTTGTTATGCCCATTAAAAGGAACGTTGATTAACCGAACCAGCCTTATGTATACGCTCGATAATTTTCTGTATCCATAATTCCACAAAATAGTCCGCAATAAAACATGTGAATTGACCAAAACTTACACAATACGTTCATCGTTTTTCCGAGGCTATGGTGTAAATTGTCAATACAGCAATCAGCGAAGATAGGGATATTTTACAATCTGATGGTTAAACGAATCTCAAGCCAAAAAGCATTTACAATTTTGATTTCTATCAGACCATAAAAAAACAAGAAACTATCGCCCTTTAAAATAACAGTCTTAATCTAAAGAGAACATCCAATATTGTAAAAATGGGTCTGCTATGTGATATCAGTTTGTGTAAACCACCCAGCGGAGTCTACATTCCGGGAAGCACAGTCACTGGCAAAATCAAATACCACGTAGATGAAGAAACAATGTTTAGTAAGATCACAATATCCTTAAAAGGCCGGGGCCGGATCGCCGTTGATGACAAGTTCAGGAAAGGTAGCGACATATTCCATTCCTATAGAAACTGCGAAGACTACGTGGATATCGATAATGTTATTCATGACAACAAGAAAGGCCAAGCGGTGCCAGAAGGTACTTATGAATCTGAATTCAATTTCAAACTTCCCACTACCATTCCGGCATCGATCAGATTTTATAAGGACGGTCCCGCGCTCACAGTGTGGCGAAACATAAGGTTCTATATTCGCATTAAGTACTATATTCGTATTAAATTCGAGAAACCAGGAATGATGACCTTTAACAAACACTTCAAGAGGAAGATCACAGTTGTACCGGAACCGCCTCCTCAGGTGCCCACGGAACCAGTTGTGTTCACGAAGGAAAAAGTATTGATGCAGTTAGTCAACTTCTTTTCCAACTACAAAAATCTCGTGTGCATTAAAGCAACTGTATCCAGCGCAATCGTACAGCCTGGGGAAAGCGTGAAACTTAATTATGAGGTTGAAAACAACACAAATCTTGCTGTTACAGCTGTTTTAATAAAACTGGTGGAAATAGATATGTTCTGCCCTGAGGATGATTACGAAGTAAAGATGAAAGAAGACGTCCAAGACACAGATATGAAGTATGGAGCTATGAAGACAAGGGAGCTCAAGAAATTTGTAGATGAAATAACTATACCTGAAACCCTTGTTACTGTAGCGAACTCGAAGATCTTCTCAAGACAGTACGTTATATCCATCACGGCTGTGTTACCAATGCCCCATCGTAACGTGGTGCTGGAGATACCTATTAAAGTGACTGCCAAAATTCGTATCCCCGAAGGCCCTGAAGCACCACCACCTTATTGCGAAGCCATGACTGGAGAAAAATCAGAGAAACTAGAACTAACTGCTTTAGATAGTACTGATGATGATGAGCAATCCACGAATAGTATGGTTTCTTCCGCAAAGTCAAAGTAATCTCATTCCCTACATACAATTGAATATGGGTTACTATTGAATTGGTTTTTGTCACCAATTATCACTTCCCAAACAATCTCATGTCGGCAAACATTCACTTGGCAACTAAACGCTTTCCATTTTTTTTCCGATCCTATTATAAGGCACACGCATGTATTGTCATTAAAGTAGATTATCAATTAACCAACTTTTACGTCGTCAATTATTCGGTTACCAAATGTCCTTCCTCAAAATCCAAAATACAATATGGCAAATGACTCTCATCGAATCTCTGCCGGAGACGTTTTACTTAAAAGTTGTTTTTTCCAATTAGGCCAAATCATTAACAGGTTAGTAATGATAATTACTTATTTCTTATTTTTTGGCAATTTCGCAAGCAGCGTGACAAATCCGTAGAAAAGTGCTGATTTGAACGTAATTAAACCTAAAGCTGGGTACGAATCTGAGCGGCTCAGCCTGAGGCATGCTCGCCAAGCGCGGCAAGCTGCTCATGACCCAAATTATTGCACGTAAACATGCACGGGTGAGGCAGCGTGCTTGACGCGAGCCGTCATTTCAAAATGGCGTCGGACACGATGACAGTCGCGACTGCGTTTATCATAATTCACCGAATTATTAACTAAAAGAAGAGATAAAGTTGCTGAGCCGTTCCACCACAGAGGCAAAACGCCTCTGTGGTGAAACGGCTCAGCAACTTTATCGAAATTGTACGGCCTCGCCCACAGACAAGTTAGAACTTGCCGTTCTACCCGCGGCACGCTGGGATACACGTACAATTTACGCGAGGCACGCACACCAAGGCGCCTTTGAGCACGGTCAAAAGACTGACTCTCGACGGCTCGCCGCGTGCCGCTCGCCCGCTGCTCACACAGCGCGTGAGCGCGTACGAATACGATATTTTGCTCGTAGTGAGCCGTGCGTGCCTCAACCCGAGGCTGCTCTAATTCGTACCTTAACACTCCTCCGATCGTCGTCCTATCCTTGGTATGCGAATGTCTTTCAAGCTCAAATTTAACAGACTTTAGAAATAATACATTTGACCAATAATATTTTAAGATATTAAAAGTATGCTAATCACTCATTTGGATAATCTTTTTTTGGCGTATAATTCTTTGCCTAAGTAAAATATTTGGCAACCGAATAAATGTTTTGATAAGAGTTGCTCAAGCAATGTTACCAAATTAAATTATGCTCAATAAATTATATACCAAAGATTGAGTTAATACAGTACTAAAATAGATGCTAAAATTTGTTTGCGAAGTGATATTTGACCAAAAAAAATACGCCTTAATAGCAGACTCCCAAATTCCTCATCCTTACTCACAATTGAATTGATAGCTCTTAAATCATTAAACATGCTCCCCACTATTTCATCACCTATTTGCTTGTTAAGTTAGTATATATTTCTTGGAGATTGAGATCTTTCATTGTCAAATTGCTCCTGAAAACTTATTCTTAAACTCCAAATTATATCTATCTCCGTTACACTTACCAGCTCTACACAAATATATACGAATGATCCGAAAAGCTTTTTAATTTTACCACCCTCTCAACCCTATATAGGTACATAAAGCCGTTAAAGACATGAGAGAAAGGACTATGATAAAATGGACGATGACAAGATGGACTACGCAACTTATTTTGTGAGTGCCAAAGAAATATATTGTGATAGGTTAGGTTAGGTTAGATAGAGGTAGATATAGTTAGGTAGAGGTAGATATCTTCGTTAAATTTGTAGTAAAATGGATGCAGCCAATATCAAATTTGGTAGCGGACATGCCAACGAAACTGGCTGGGTTATTTGTGTAACGAACGCGAATTTGTCCTTAACTCTTGGAGGGGGCATGTATTTCTCTATGTAAGTTTATTATGTCCCGAATAACTGTGCACAAGAGCAACAAGAGTTTAGTTTAGTAATTTTTGGTGAAATTTTCCCCTGATATTTTTTTATTTACTTCAATTACGTGTGGACCTCTTATCTTACAGGGCCCTTTCGGATACACTTCGACTCCTTTAGGATCTTTTGTGCAATTACCCTCTTACACAGTCAGCTGTTCGAATATGCAGGTTTCCTCACCTTGACCGTAAGAGCATCGGGTAATGTACTAAAGTTAGAAAAACTCATTGCACATGGTGACCGCGGCGTTTCGACTCGGTACTTTACGATCACGAGTCGAGTCGACCACCTAAACAACCAGGCCACAGACGCTCTAAAAAAATAAATCTAAATGTCACCTAAATACTTAACCAAAAGCAGCAGAAAAAAAAAAAAAAAAAAAAGAAAAACTGTCAGTCCCGCGATATAAACTCTGATAAAATGTCAAAAAGTATGAGCTGTCCCGAGAGCCGGAATACTTAAGCAGTTTTTCGCGCCGGAGGCTAAATTGATTTGTTTTTGCCAACAATTTTGAAGAATATTTTCTTGTTTCTTGAATTCGATAAATTATATTTGGAACGGCCGGGTTGGTATTGTTTTTTAAGTAATACTTGTTAGCGTTTGGGAGTTACGATGCCATACTCAGATACACATTTACATGTTAATCACCGGCCCTGTTAAAACCACAAGTTACAAATTACAATCGGAACACTCATTCTAGCAAAAGGAGTTAGAATTCCGCTTGTAATTTGTAATATGTAGCTTTGCTAAACAGGGCCCAGAGCGCCCTATTTCACCATCCAGGCAATGATAGGTCTATTCGGTATACATTGCGAAGTTAACAAGATTTCAGTTTACTGGGGTGCGTAACGATCGATATAAAAATATTTTGTATAATATCAGTCGATATAACGCTCATTTGATATAAGTATTGAATCATATAACAACATTTAATATATTTAAATATGATATAATTATCATTTTATATAACGATCATTTGAACTAAAAATATTTTATATAACATACATTAAGTATAATGCATATTTATTATAATCAACTTATGATATAAAGTTCATTTCATATAAAGTATAGTTGGTATAAAAAAATACTGTCTATACTAACTCGTGTCCAACCACAAGGGTCGGTTTATTAGTTACCTATTGTGACCCTACAGAGCGGTAACTCCTAGGTCTCAACTAATATATAGGTTAGGTTAGGTTAGAATTGTGTCAAGGCGCGAAGCGCCATAAATACGCGGAATAGGAGCTCCGCAAAGCGGAGCTCCGTCGACTTTGCCTTACAATTATTTTAAATATGTGGCAATAAAAAAAAAATTACCACATGATAGTTATACAATATGATTTTTATACAATATGATGATTATACCAATTGATGTTTATAATAAATAAATGATATACCAAATGATAATTATAATAAATAAAAATAGATATTTTGATAATATACCAATCGTTTATTATATAAAATGAGTGATTATATCCTTTAAAATAATATCAAATGTTATTATATCAAATGAAATTATATGAATTATTTTTATACCGATCATTACACACCCAGTTTACTGGGATTCATATAAGCTGCGCCATGTATACTTAATTTGTCACCTGTCATCGTCAGGATCGTGAAATATGAGGCTGGTATTACATTCAGCATGGTAAAACCGTATTGCCTTGGATATGTTATCGTATTGTCACCGTTTGTTGTAATTTACTACAGTAATGGCGGCCGTGTTAAATCAACGCCATAACATGCTACAAGTATTGTTTGACCCGTACCCTTACCATGAGTTGCAATTACCATACTCGCTAGCAAGTCGAATGCTTTCTCCCTCACAGTATTGTAGTAGATTGAAAGGGACAGAGCTTTAGAATCTCTAGCGAATATCGTAACTGTAACTCATGGCTAGGGTACAGGTAGAATAGCGCTTTCTGACTCGGGGGCATGGCGGGGTTAAAATAGGGTGGCTTTAGTTCGTAAACTTTTAACTAGATGGCGTTGATATCAACTGCCTAACACTGTGTGTGATTTCTATGTCGGTCTACATCGCGCTAACGAAGTTTTTCAAATGTTTCATATATATACAATAAGACTTCAATATTAAATGTACTTGCTTCGGCAGTACATATACTAAAATTGGAACGATACAGAGAAGATTAGCATGGCCCCTGCGCAAGGATGACACGCAAAATCGTGAAGCGTTCCACATTTTTTGAACATGCGTATATCCCATTAATTTCGTCGTCTTATAGCCGGTTCATGGATGAGTCATACGTACACACACTTAAAAACAAAAGTTGTCTCTCCAGAGGGGGGTTATTATGAGCTAACTTTGCTGTTCATTTTTCGGTGAGCGTAAAGGACAGGGCCTCTATTCAACTGCGTTATAACGATATCGTTTTTGACCTGTTTCCGTATTGTCAACGTTTTGAAAACTCTTATGTCATTTACAATAATGGCGACTGTGACATAAACGATTCTTAAACGTGTCAAACACGATATCGTTTTAACGCACCTGAATAGAGGCCCAGAGCTATGGCAGTTATAGTTATAAAACTCTGTCCTTTTCTCTGAGTGTAAACAGGGCAGGGCTGGAATTCTACAAGGTAATAACAATAACGATAACGAACGACGCCATTATTGTAAATGACATAAGAGTTATCAAAACGTTGACAATACGGAAACACGTCAAATACGATATCGTTATTACCGTGTAGAATCCCAGTCCTGACGGCGTTTTTGCGGGTATGGTCTTAGCAAGAAAATTAGCCCTTAAAAACGTTAACTTTCGGTGTGTCCACAGGAAAGTCGGTAACCTAAATCTGTGTATGGCCTCCTATATTCAAATCGCGGATAGATTAGGTTACCTCGGGTCAAAATTTGACATATTTTGTACGTGGTAACTGTCAAATTTTGACTCGAATTAACTTTATCTATCCGCGGTTTGAAAATAGTAACCGGACATTACTTACTCAAACTCGTATCTGCATAATCTTTTGCTGTTGGTAATTTCATTTTCATTTATTAATACTAAGAGGCAATAGGTATACCAACAGCAAAAAAACTATACAGATACCACTTTGAGTAAGTAACATGACGATTTGCCTCGGACATCAAAATTCTTTTGTAGAAGCTTTTTATTAACTAGCAATGTTTGTATGTATGCCAAACCTTGCAAGGGAGATTTAAGCCAATTCTCGCTAAGCTAACTTTGATGATAATATGGGATCATCAAGCTGGTCTGATAATGGAGTCGAAAAAACGTGACAGGATCTCCGCTATACTTTAGGTAGAGGGGTTTTGGCCATCTTTGTACCCTTTTTGCCAATAAAAAATTTAAAGATTTATTACGAGCTCTATGCGGTAGCCACTGCCATGGCAGAAGGAAAAAACTAAGTGACGTATCGTTATTATATATCATGAAAATTATAGCTTAAAACAACTATTTCCGTACGTAACCCTAATTTCATTCGATCCATTTTAAAAAATTAGATTTTCTTATATTTTTTATTATATTCACTAGTGTAGTGTAATGACAGGTTGTAAGCCCATCGCCTAACAGTACTACAAGCCCTTCTTCCCTTAGTCGCCTCCGACGATATCCACGGGAAGACATGGAGAGACACTAGTAAACTTCTTGGCCTGATTGTGCAAAATGTGGTTACAGAATTATCAACTAATCTTTTTGGAGTTGTTGGTATTTCTATTGCTCTGCCTACCCAACTGGGAATGAAGGCGTGACGTTATTATATTTGACGCGCGTTTGAAGATATCGCCTTTCAATATGATAATTATTTTTACTTAGATGTGTTTCGCCAACTTTGTCTGTGAAAATCATCTCTTTACTTCTGGAACACCCTTTAGGTCTGTAAATTGGACGGTTGGAGATGTATTATCCCAGAATATATTAATTCCTCAGGGAAATTTCTACTCCTGCGCTTACAGTCCCACATTAAAGTACATAACTAATTTATTTAACTTAATTTCCATTTGCAATGGTAATATTTAAGTGTACAGTCACTGGGAACCTATTCCCATTGCAGTCCTAAGAAGTAAATTAAAAACAGCGGTTGCAATAGAAAATCCCACTCAGGTAAAAGAGGGGATCTTATTACGCTTTGAGGGTTCTGCACAAAATTATTCATAAATCGATTTTAATAAAGGGTATCCCTAAATTTACGCAAGATTTACCATAGTAATACTATGGTAAATCTTGCGTAAATTTTGGGACATCCTTTAGTAATAACTCCTACTTCTTACTAAATGATGATTTGCTGATGATGCAACAATGTGAGAAATCAAGATCCATTTTGTAAACGTTAATCCAAACTCAAATAAAACTTACCAATAGGACTGACGCTTGTAAGTTGCCGACGTTCCCGTGGGAAGTTACTCATTTTACCACAAGTACAATCACCGGCACAAAAACTCGCTCACTCGTCTTTTGTTAATGCAACTACTTACAAATATAATTTCTTAAACAAGAGAGTAGATTTGAAAATACTTAACCAATTTTGCTGTAAATTGCAGTGTTTGGTTGCTAGTTAACCTAGGTTCAAAATGGCGAACAAATGTTTTTTTTATAGGTCGTGACTCTTTCCAAAGGACCAAAAAAGATCCATATATTAGCTGTTCTTAGTAAGTTATTGTGTTTAGTATGACTTTAAAAATTATGTTTTTTTTTGTTCCTTTGAAAGATCAGGACCATTAAAATCCATAATTTTTAAAGTCATACTAAACGCAATGTATGAATCTTCTTTGGTCCTTTGGACAGATTCACGATCTGTAAAAAATATATTTGTTTGCCATTTTCAACCTAGATTAACTAGCAATCAGACACTGCAACTTATAACAAAATTCGTTAAGTATTTTTGAAATTATTCTCTGGTTTAGGAAGTTATATTTGTACGCAGTTGTATAAACAAAATACGAGTGGGCGAGTTTTTGTGCCAGTGAGTATACGTCATTAGTAAGAGTATTGATTAGTAATGTTTTAGCGTTTAAATATACGTCCATACATTTATTCATCTATTAGTACTATATGTGTCACTTTCTCTAACCAGTGCTTTTTCTACAAGTTTGGTTTTCATATAATCGCGTGACAGATTGGTAATCCGCTAAATTAATTTTGTATAAAAAATACAATAAAACAATTGGAATTCGTTGATCAATTACGAATATGAACCCCACTGCAAACATTTAATTGTAAGGGTTCGATTTGTTTATACAACCAGAAATTACACAAATAATTGCGGAACCCTAATCAAACAGCAGAAAGGAGCGCAATGTAAACACGGTGGCACGTTTAATTCCACCGAATTCAGTAGCGAGTAAGAACCGTTGGGAACCCGCGTCTGACAAATTATATTTGCTGGAAACCAGGTAAGCTGAAACCGAGATATAAATGTTAAACTCTAATCCGACTTAATGGGAAAAAACTATATACGTAAGAGTAACATTTACAGGCGACTCCGTCCGCATAGAAGTCGTTTATCACTGTTAAATAAGAGTCATAATTCCGAATTGATCAAAATTCTCATTTTTTATAACTCCGAATGCATTTTTTTATAGAAGACATTATTTCTTTATATCGCTTAAATCAAACCTAACCTTACCTACGTATAGCAACTAAATTGTGCATATTATTTAAAATAGCTCCAACGTAACATAGCTTCTGGAAAAATGAAAATTCGGACTAATGGATATTCGGAAAAAATAGTTCGGAATTAAGGTGTTTACGACAGACAAACGGATAGACCCTTGCCATACCTCTAAATTACAACTAATTGTTTAATCAATTTTACAGAATACATATTCGCGATTTTTCTTTCTCTTCGCGACTAAGATTTCACACTCGTTTTTTCAGTGACATGTCTAATTTCCCATTTGAGAAATCAATTTTGGACTATTGAATGATTTTCGCTTTTACGAAGCTATTTTCGGGTGCTCCAAACCTCTTGCAAAGCTAACATGATCCAAACCTACCTTCCTCTTACGAACTGTGTACAAATGGCAAAATCTACGATTGGGAGAATACTTACCTGAAAATACAGGGTAATTTTTTAATAAACAATTTTTAATATTTGCTTCGCTATTGTTAATCAATAACACATGTGTTATTTTTACTCTAGCTTAAAAATATTAGAGATATTGCCGATTCAATGATTCCACTAACTTAACGATATTCATGGGCCCTCTAATGCAGGGGTGCGAGGAGAGGGGAGTGTTGTTAAGTAAGTTAATAAATGATTAAAAATTTAGAATATCAGTAGGAGAGGGGCTTGTTGTCTGATAAGCTGTACATGAAATTTCAAATTTCGTATATCAATACAGTGTATCGCATACCTACAAACAGCTTGACAACCCATGTCATCATTTCTAGTGTGACTTTGTGTCCACACGAGAAGGTAAAAAAGAGATAATTTGCAACAAAAATATATTTTTTTAACTTCTTTTAATGTCGTAATATATTACATTAACGATACAAAATCATATGTTAAAATTTGTGCACTGATAAAAAAATTACCCTGTGTACGACTAAAAAGTATAATGTGGGATAAAGTTGTAACCCGCTTTCCATCAGGGTGTTCTTCGATTGCCTTAAGAAGCTTTAAAAAAGTAATATTGCTAAAATAAAATTGATCTTCTGCAACATTTTATTCGATAAAATCTGATCACTGAACCAAAACCCGTGGAACGAAGCGCTCAAAGGGATTAGTAACTTTGTATTCCAAAACCGCAATTCCAAGATGTTAGCCGTTTGACCGGAATTAGTAATAAGGTCTGTAGGATTGTCTGAAGTCGGAATACTAAATCTATTGTTGGTTTTAACATTTGAAACAAGCTGAGAACTATAATATACCCTTCTTAGGGATCTGGAACAGTTTGCAGCGTGGAGCTGAGTCGGTTGGAATAAACAATCAAGTTTAAGTCAGTGTCTGTGCGTCTAGACACGGGTTATAGGCTCTAAGGATAGTCTTGAAGATGCGGATGGCAGGTGGAAAGTAACGAAAGCTGAAACTGTTCAAATTAGCGTATAATCAATAGCTTAAATGAAACTTTACAAAAGCTTAAATAAAATAAGTGCGCTTATAATTTATGTAAATAAGGGTAAAGCTGTGCGACTTTATGTCACGATGGTAAAGCGAGCAAGAGGTGAGTTCGTGACTTTCAAAAAGCCCGTAGGACGTCAAAGCTGCGTTCGTTGGTTGCAGATCGCGTATGTCGTGATATGCGTGGGATCCCATTGGCTGCCGATGTCGTGATATGTGGTTCGATGTCACAGTGGTTGAGCTGGTTATCCTCAGGTACCAGACTGGCTCATACCGCGCTAATACGCGTGCGTGTATGTGTGTGTAGTTGTAAGTAGCCTTAACAGTCAGCAATTTTTTTTCTGTGTTACAAAAACCAGACACGAGCATGTCCAACATGCTCAGTGTAGGGTTCTGAAGCCGTTACTACAAATACAAAAAACTATCTTGAAAAAAACAAGTTCGGACAAATTTTTAACGGACTTCAAAAAAAGGAGGAGTATACGTTTGTTTACCGATTACTCCGTCATTGTGGACCGATTTAGTTTTTTTTTTGGTTCGATAGAGTATACTTCCAAGGTAGCCCCATTGTCACCAAATTTGAATCTGATGAGGGGATCAGTGAGGAATTGGGGGAACTCCTCAAATATTGTTGGCAAACATATAGCGATTTTAGTATTTTTAGTAAATTTTCAGTAGCATTTGCATTCAGAAAAGTATCATTTGAGGAAGTGGGACTCATGATGAAGACCACAGATGGCCATCGGGACTCCTCAACGGTACCTACTTTAAGGGTGGTGATCAGATATCTCGAGACTTTAGTTGGACTAACCTAGTAGGTGCCTACAATTTTAAAAGAAGTTTTTTGCGTTTTTGAAGGCGGTTTTTTTGGTTTTTTAAAACATTTATTTTATTTTTCTAAGTTGAATTGTGATTTTTGTAGATATAAATTAAATACTTTAGCCACCTGAATCAATGAAGTCTACTTGGTCGTGATATGATGTACTTTCATCTAACTTAGTAGCGACTCGCCCAAGCGATAGAACAAGATAGACAGATATCGATAGTTTCGGCTGTAGAGGTACACGTAACTCTCTAGCGAAAACTATAAGTCGGTGTAATTAAAAAACCAAGCACAAATTTAAATGTAATTAAAGTCGGTACATCTTTTGGTAGTCGAGTGGAACAATCAAGAAAAAGTATTTTGACATAATAAGCAAATTTCCCGAAGTGACACGAGTAATGACACGTTGAAAATGTATAACCCGGCGGAATTAAATACCTCTATAGTACAGCTGACTGGCCCCTATTACTTACACTTCGCTGTCTGTCCGTCCGACAGTCTGTCACTCAAGAACCGCGATAGCTGGACAGTTGAAATTTTCACGAGTTATGTATTTCAGTTGCCGCTATAACAACAAATAAATTCAGTAAATAAATTTAAGAGTTACGTTAAGCGTAAACTAATTTCTAAAGCATATTATAGTATTAAAGACTATATTAATGATAACAATGCTTGGGACTGAATTACTTGTAATAAAATGTTTAGTCCTTACGACAAAAGGTTGCGAACGTCGAAAAAAAAAGACATCCGACAGAGTTTCTTACAGGTTCTTCTCTGATCGGTCGCGATTTGAACCTGCAGTCAATTTAGGCTAAGTCGCTACTATGACGTTTCAAAAGAGTTTATTATTTGTAAACCTACTTGAATAAAGATTATTCTGATTCTGATTCTGATTCTGAATACTACGAACAAAATTAAATTAATATTTAAAAGGGGTTCCAATGCAACAAACGTGTATTATTTTGCCATTTTTTGCTCGACCTTAATACAGACACCGTGGTTGTACAGATACCTACTCGCACTTGGCCGGATTTTTAATTATTATCGTCCTTTATAGCGGCAATTACGACACACTCTTGGTGAATTTTGCAATGATCTACCTATTACGGTTCATGAGCAGAACCGCCCGATGACAGACAGACAGACAGAGAACGGATGCTTAGTAAAAGGGTCCTGTAGAAATCCTTTCGGTACGGAACCCTAAAAAATATAGTCGGCAATAAAAGTAAGAAAACAGATTTGCATGTTTTAGTCTCTTAAATCTTGAAGTAAACATGTTCTAAAAGTTATATTCAAGTCTTTGTATTAATTTAGTCGTTGTAACGTGGTCGCTACGGGTTTTTATGCAAAATTTTGTTGAGTATAATCCAGTAAAGGGACGAAGTTCCCCAGCTTGTTCAGCGAATTTAATTAAATTCTTTACATAGTGTATGTACAGTCGGTAGCTAAATTAACTCAGGAAATATGAAAAATCTAAAACCAAGCTCTTGAAAATAAATTGCGTGTATTCCTGCAATTTACATTTTTTTTGCCGCGGCTCCGTTTGCATAGAAGTCGTTTATCGCTATTCCCTCGGGAGCTGTCTAGTTATTTCTGCTATGAAATAACCCTAAGTACGTCTCCGGGCTTAAAATGTTTCTATAAGTTTTACATCAATCAGTTTAGGCGTTGATCCGTAAAATGGAACAAATAAACAAACACACTTACACAGTTATTATGGTGGCAGGACCTTGTGCAAGGTCGGATCGCTAGCACTATCTTATCCATTAACCTTCCGCAAAGCAGAGTCCTGCCTTTTGAAAAGGCAGAGAACAAGTGAAATAATTATCACTGAGCCGTTCCAACTTAGTCCTCAGGTTTGCCATACATTTTAGGTCTTAGGATGGCAGTCTCTTGTTTGTACGATAAAGTGTTACTTAATTTTTAATAAAAAAAAAAAAAATCTGTTTAATTTTTTTTTCTCGTTAATGTTTTTATTACTTTTTTCCCTGGGGCCGGTATAGCCTTCTGAATCATCAGCTGACTGTCAATTGGCAATATCGCTAACCTCAGTCAGGTGGTGGTTTCCCTTCGGGTTTCGGCTGAAAAACAGCGCTGCATGGAGTCGCTCCTGCGCGGGCGCAACCATCAGCATTACGCTGACGCCCAAACCCTTCGCCGCGCCCAGGTTACTTAGCTTACAATTGTTTTTCGTTTTACACTAATTTTTGTTAGCGTTGTTTCTCTTTTATCTCTATTGTAACATTTGTTCTCTGTAATCATTATGCTAAGACTGGAGTGGCAATAAATTTATTTTCTTTCTTTCTTCTTTTCTTAAGATTGTAGTCTTGAGATTTCAAATGCCTATGGGGCACTTGTCAAAGTTGTGGTATTTTGATATGTCTTGGAACCCATAAATTATGTTGGTTCGATTATTTATTTTAAAGCGATCAAGAACTCCTGCAATGAAGACCACCATTAAATGCCTGCCTCTGTAAAACCCACAGTCTAAATATAAAAAAAAACCCCTGAACTTACTCGTAACATGTTTAAAAAAAAAAACGTACTTTCAACAGAAAAAACAACAAAGCTTTTTATAATTTTCGCGCGAATTCTTATGCTCTTATAAGCCTGAAGATTTATTTGATTTCTAAATTAGTAATATGTAAATTGTATTGGTAAACTATCGGTAAATTTATAAGTTCTTAAAATCTTGTAAAGAACTTAGCGGTTGTATTTAATAAAAGCAGCCGTGACGACGACTTATTAAGTTTTAGCAGAAAAATATTAATATATTTAATAACATTACAAACTTTTACGTATGGTATCATTCAGGTGGTACAGTCAAGGTCATAAATATGTATACACTTTAGTACCTTGTCTATTTAACGTCATGTTTAAACTGCCATATAAAATTGTTACAGCGATTAAAGTGACAAGGTACTAAAGTGTATACATATTTATGACCTTGACTGTACATACATAAATATCAGGGGACTATCTCACGTCCATTGATGCAAACATGTCTTGTAATTTTTATGTGCATCAATTTTTTTTATACATATATTTTACTATATACACACTACGATCCTCAAAACAAACATTGACAGAAACCATCTCTTTCCAGATCACCGAACCAAAATGGACAACAACCGGCACGAACCGAATGAAATAAAACAATGAACGACAGCAACTCGATGGCTCCAAACGGAACACAACACCATAGACTAAGCGAGCTGCGACCACCGGACCCAAACAGAACATACCTAAAAAACGAAAGCGAAGCGCTTCGAATGCTGTTAGACTTGAACGACACGTTAGATTTCTATAGCCTTCGAATGAACGAAACGAACTGTACGTTTGAAAATGGAACGTGTAGTGATGTGCATTATAACTATTGGGCGTTGTCGTTATTAGTGTTTCCCCTGCTGACGTTGTTCGGGAATGTTCTTGTTATAATGAGTGTGGCTCGGGAGCGGAGCCTGCAAACAGCCACGAACTATTTCATCGTCAGTTTGGCGGTGGCTGATTTGCTGGTGGCCGTTGTTGTGATGCCGTTTGGTGTTTATTATTTGGTGAGTATTGTTTTATTGTTTATAGATTATACCGTTTGGTTAAGTATTTAATATACTATTCTAGCCATACATACATAACAACTAGATTGGGGTAGGCAGAGCTACAGAAACACCAACAACTCTGAAAAGACGTGTTGATAATTCTGTAATCACATTTTACCAGTGTATTAGTGACAGGTTGCAAGCCCATCGCCTAACAGTACTACAAGCCTTTACTCCCTTAGTCGCCTCTTATGATTACGGTTCTAGACATTTTATAAAGTTAATTATTTGTCACATTATTTAAACTAAATGGTGATGAAACCAGTAATGAACAAGGACCTAATGATGGACACTAGATTCTAATTACTTATTCAGAAGGTATAGGTTTTTTTTTATGGCAGCAGAAGGCAAAAGAGCACTCCGGCCACCTCATGATAAGTTCCATACAAAGGGTTCTCAAAATTTAATAGAAAATTAGGGATCAAAAGAGAAAAAAAAAATTATACTTCTATTATACAAAATTAAACATCATAGTAATTTTAGAACTTAAAAGAAGTTCATAGATAAAAACTTGAGTAGCGGGGTTCTTCGTAGCGTTTGCTACGAAGCGGTGAACCGCTACGATTGCGGCGTAGCGCGTATCAAAGCTTGGCAACCACGACTAGTACGGTCAGCTGCAGAGAAACGTAGCCAACCCTTGATAGAGACTTTCTATGCAGGGGTCAATACTCCTTTAGAAAATCACATGTTTGATCTCTCTTTTCTCTTTTTATTTATTTATATGTACTCCATTGCACAATACACATACTAGGCACAAATGGTGGACTTGATGCCTTAAGACATTCTCTGCCAGTCAACCGATCAATGAGCCAAACAGAAACAATTTGAGGTTGGTGCTGAGTAGGATATAATAAAATTGTAATTTTAGTCACACAAGGTGATTTAAATCATAATAAAAGTTGAATTTTGTACATTCAGCGTGATATAGTACGTAGCAGTCAAGATCACTACACAGATATTTGGAAAAATCCTGAATGCTCATTACCATCGACGCAGCCAAGTGATGAAGTGGTTCAGGTCATCCCCAGTGCTCAAATATACCGGAGCACACACAACGGCAAATACTTGATTACGGGAGCCTGCCGTTTGACCAAAATATTTTTGGTCAAATGTATCATTTCCCAAATTTTTCATTTGCATGCCAATGTTATATATTTTTTTCAGAATTTATTTATAGTACCATCGTGTTAAACTCTATAAGTTGGGTTAGGTTAGCTTTTATAAAATCCTGAAATATTTATGGTTACAGAAAACAAAGCTCGTTTGGCAAATGAAACTTTTTGACGAAACGAAGGTAACCCCTTGATTACATTCAAGGTGCCGCTGATTTCGTACCGTTACAACACCGCCGCTAGTAGCTTAGCATCCTCCTCTAACTTCGTACGCGTAGAATTAGTTTCCTCTTCTCCCCCCCATTTAACCCCTTACGGGATGAATTTCCAAAAATCCTTACTTAGTGCACCCCTAGACTTCGATTTGGACAGTATTAATATGTCAGTCAGTCAGATAGTCAGTTTCTGATTCTGATTCTTTATTTGCAATAAACGTGGTATAAATGATCTTGGGGGAGATTCTCTCAACACAGCGCTGCGTCGATCTTATAGGTGAAGTTTTATCCGGCAAGTTTAAGGAGTCCCGTCGGAGCGTATAAAACACATTATAGCGCGTGCCTTCTTAATTAGGCAGCTTGATACGACACTGAACTCGACTCACTGCCTGCTGCGTAATTGAGAAGGCACGCGCTAAAATGTGTTTTTTACGCTCCGGCGGGACTTCTTAAACTTGCCGGATAAAACTTCACCTATAAGATGCGCAGCGCTGTGTTGAGAGAATCAACACCCTTTTAAAAACATAATTCGACACATTTAACTGTCAGTGACAGCATGCAAAAATATGAACATTAAAAACTAACAACTTACAAAGATTCATTCCATAACATATGTCTTAAAATTAAATCATTTAAATGAGGAAAATAAATAAATTAAGTACAAGTCAATTTTTTGTCTTTAAATATTCATCTACGGAGTACAAACCTGTCTCAACCAACCAGTGAAAAACTATGGTTTTAAATAGATTGTATTTGAGATTTGTTATGATTTGTTTCTTCTGCCATATATTTAGATATAGATGGATACTTCTCTCTGTAGTTGACTGTACACTTACATAATATATGTAAATTGTAGGGGCGCCTGTCGTATCACATAACGTTTTTTGTCCTAAAAATGTTTGGCCGAGATTGTTTGGCATACTGTTGAATGGCATACTACTCGTTTGTCCTAATAATTTTAGCGCATACTCATTTCAACGTCCTAAAGCAAGTTTGTCTTAATATTGATAACTCTAAAGTCTAATTACCTAAAGCATAATATTCCTAACATGAATTGTCCTAATAATTTTTTTGCCTATTATTAAACTGGCTACAATTACAGCACCTAAACTAAACTATGGTAGGCGTGAAGTCAGAATAGAAACGTATTCTACCTTCAGGCAGGTCAGCTTTCGGTTAGGTTAGGTACGACGACGAGCGAAGCGAGGAGGAGTATTAGGTAGAACTGTGACCCTAACGAGCGAGCAAAACGCCAGAACCAACAAATAATATTTAGGACAAACGATAATAGGAGCAACAATTTCGGACAATCAAAAATATGCGGAATTAAGTGTATGCCACCCGTTATTAGGACAAAAGACGTTATGCGACACGACAATAGGACTAATAATTGTATGCCATTCGATATACACTCAAATTGTAGACGCAAAACCAAACCAACAACAAAAATAACAAGAGTAGTTACAAAGCGATCGATATTACATATCCTTAGATAATATCAAGCACAGGCCCTATAAGTGATATGTTTCAAGCAACTAACCAAGTATTAGCAATTCAGGTGGTAATTTTAATGCAAATTAGTAAACGAGGTAGTTAACGAACTCGCGCCGCTGAATTGGTAATGTAATCAGTGAGCTCGCGCTTAGTAACTTTGTTGTATATAATTAAGAAAAAAAAGGTAATTTAATTTCTAGAGTTCCGTACCCAAAGGGTAAAAACGGGACCCTTTTACTAAAAATTCGCTGTCTGCCCATCCGTCTGTCCGTCCGTCTGTCTGTCACCAGGCTGTATCTCAAGAACCGCGATAGCTAGACAGTTGAGATTTTCACAAATGTCTTTCTGTTGCCGCTATAACAACAAATACTACAAACAAAATAAAATAATTAATTTATACATACAAAAAAACGTGATTTTTTTTTCGTTTTTTGCTCGTTATAAATAACGGCAACAGGTAGACTAACCCTTACATATGGAACCCTTCATGCGAGAGTCCAACTCGCACTTGGCCGGCTTTTGTATTCTTGTATAGAATAAAATACCTTATTGACTTAAAAAGTGTACAATACTTTTTTAAACCGCAACATATCTTGTAGTTGTAAAATGGTTTTCGGCAACTTATTAAAGATCTTTTAGACGCTATGTATAATGCGCGGCATGTAAGTAAAAACTGCGCAGAAGTCGATTTTAGCGTCTCACTTGTGGTGAGAGCGGGGCAGGAGTCGATTCTCACCTCCGCCACCCCGCGCACGAGTCGCTTTCGCCTGGGAGTCGAAACTACCTACCTGCGCAGTAGCGGCCATGTTGGTTTTTACTTACGTGCCGTGGATTATACTTTTCGCGAGTTTTTATATGATCTATGGTTATTAGAAATTATAAGAAACAATCTAATCGTATTTTCCAAAATTTATGTTTTTTTATGTCGTTTAACATATTTTTATCAACCTGTATATAGGTTGGAAATAAAGTACCTCTCTGGGCCTCTATTCTACTGTGTTATAACGATATCGCGTTTGACGTGTTTTAGAATCGTTTATATCTCAGTTGCCATTATTGTAAATGACATAAGAGTTATCAAAACGTTGACAATACGGAAACACTTCACAGACGATATCGTTATTACCGTCTAGAATCCCAGCCCAGGTCGTTAGCACTACTAGAGAGGGCACCAAAATGATATCTACGTACAAGGGATACATCAAATAACCAATCAGCTGTTTACTCAAAAAAATGTCTCCAGGCCATGTCTTTAGATGTTTGTTACGATTTGTAACCCCCTTTTTACCCGAAAAACATGACGATCTCGGGGGAAATCCGGAAAATGAGCAAATCCAATATGTAAATTACGTAAGACGTAAGAAATATTTCTTGCTACGCAGTTTTTGCTTAGGCTATGGTTAAGGTGTGTCCACATTTATTGTGACATTTACTTAAAACCATATATATTAATTACATTTTAACCCTTAAATTTGCAAAGTTGAGAATTCAAAACCTATTAGATTTTAAAATACATAAAAAATAGTAGGTAACAAAAAAATCATAAAAAGTGGACGTTATAATACTACTACTACTACTGGATACTCTGCCAATTTAGAACTTAAAAATATTAGAACACAAATAAAATACATACATACATACATAACGTCACGCCTTTATTCCCAGAGTGGGGTAGGCAGAGCAACAGAATACCAACAACTCTAAACTTGTTGATAATTCTGTAACCACATTTTGCATAGTCAGGCTAAGATGTTTACCAGTGTATTAGTGACATGTTGCAAGCCCATCGCCTAACAGTACTACAAGCCTTTATTCCCTTAGTCGCCTCTCACGACATCCACGGGAAGACATGGAGTGGCACTATTCTAACCCGGCAACCACACGGGGGCGGCAACCACACATATATATATACACACATACATTACTGAAGGCAATGATGAAGGTCAATGTCATTGTGAAATTTCACGCCTCATTTCTTCTCACAAGTTCAACGAATCGACGTGACTAAAAAGACGCCAACATCGCGCCTTTATATTATAAATATCTTTTGCCCATGACTCCATCCACGGTGAAATCTTTTATCGCTATTCCCTTGGGAACTGCTATATTCTTGCCCTTCCCGGGACCTCAGGTATCTCCATACCAAAATTAAAAAAGTAACAAGAAGTTATTTCGAAGAAAAATTCAAAAAAACTGTAAATTGGAGCCTTTTTTATGCTCCCCGAAATCTATTAAATTTTGCAAAAATATACACTGGATCCTGTATTTTTTACCAATTAAATATTTTAGCAAACTCTGTTTTGAAAATAGTATCCATAAAAGCTCGAACAAAACCATTTTCTTTTGCATAGCTTCACGACTTTCCATTTTAAAGTTGAATAACCTATTATTCCATAGTCAGCACCTTTAGACATTTTCCACAACAATTAAGTACTTGGACACGTTCTTAGTGTCGTGCACGAGTCGTATGCAGCCTTAATTAGGGTTGCTTATAACGTACAGGATACAACTATGAAACGTTAAGGAACCGAGAGGCTTCGCGACAAAATATATCTATGGCAAAAATACATACATTCATACATAATTATATTCTACGGTAATCATCTATAACAAATTGCCAGAAAATATTAAAAAAATGTTCAGAGACAAACTTCAAAAATATTTTTTAGAGCACTGGGCTGGGATTCTACACGGAATCAGAATCAGAATCAGAATAATCTTTATTCAAGTAGGTTTACAAATAATAAACTCTTTTGAAACGTCATAGTAGCGACTTAGCCTAAATTGACTGCAGGTTCAAATCGCGACCGATCAGAGAAGAACCTGTAAGAAACTCTGTCGGATGTCTTTTTTTTTTTCGACGTTCGCAACCTTTTGTCGTAAGGACTAAACATTTTATTACAAGCAATTCAGTCCCAAGCATTGTTATCATTAATATAGTCTTTAATACAATAATATGCTTTAGAAATTAGTTTACGCTTAACGTAACTCTTAAATTTATTTACTGATAGTTCAGTAACATTACTTGGGAGCTTATTATAGAACCTAATACAATTACCCATAAAAGAGTTTTTTATTTTATGGAGCCGCGTGAAGGGCACTGCGAGCCTATATTTATTTCTGGTATTAACATTATGTATGTCACAGTTCTTTCTAAATTTAGCGATGTTTTTATAAACATAAATAATGTTTTCATAAATGTATTGACTGTGCATGGTCAATATATTAATTTCTTTAAACTTATCTCTAAGCGAGTCTCTCTGGCCCATCCTGTAGACAGCACGAATAGCCCTCTTCTGCAGAACAAAGATGCTATTTACATCAGCAGCACTACCCCACAGTAAAATACCATATGACATAATACTATGGAAGTAACTAAAATAAACTAATCGAGCGGTATCTAAGTCTATTAATTGCCGAATCTTATTAACTGCAAAAACTGCTGAACTGAGTCTACCCGCCAATCCAGCAAGATGAGGACCCCATTGGAGCTTGGAGTCTAACGTTATACCAAGAAACACTGTATCATTAACTAGGTCTAGTTTGTCATTTTTAATAGTTACAGTAGTTTGACTATTTTTCACATTAGTAGTCATGAACTTTATACATTTCGTCTTTTTTTCATTCAGTAATAAATTATTAACACTAAACCAATCGACTACTTTTGATATAGCATTGTTTACATTGACATTAAACTGCTGTTGTCGTTTAACTTTGAACACAAGTGACGTATCATCAGCAAACAATACTATATCATGGTTGTCCTTTATAAGGTAAGGTAAGTCATTTATGTAGATGAGGAATAAAAATGGACCCAATATTGAGCCCTGTGGTACGCCCATTGAGACCAATGACCCAGGTGATCGTACTCCATTCACGTCTACCCTTTGTATTCTCCCGTATAAGTACGTTTTTATTAAGTTTAGCGCAGTACCTCTAACTCCATAGTGGTGTAGTTTCCTGATCAATGTGTCATGGTTAACGCAATCGAAGGCCTTGGACAAATCACAAAAAATACCTAAAGCATCCTGTGACCCTTCCCAGGCATTAAAAATGTTTTTAATCAACTCAACACCAGCTTCGGTTGTCGAGCGACCCCGAGTAAAACCAAATTGTTTATTGTGTAATAAATTATTATACCGAAAATGTTCCGCTAACTGTGACAAAATCAATTTCTCAAATATTTTACTGAAAGTGGGTAGTATGGATATTGGTCTAAAATTTGTGGGGTCAAAAGTACTACCCGTTTTGAATAATGGAATTATCTTACTATGTTTCATAAGATCAGGAAACTCACCACAATCAACACAGTGATTAAATACGACCATTAAGTCAGATGCTATGACTTCAATTAAGGATTTGAGTACACGGACCGACACTCCCCAAAGGTCACTGGTTTTCTTTATATTGATTGAGTTGAATGCCTTAATTACATCCACGGTATTAACGATATCATATTTGACATTTTTCGGTATTGTCAATATTTTGATAACTCTTATGTCATTTACAATAATGGCGACAGTGACATAAACGATTCTAAAACACGTCAAACACGATATCGTTATAACGCAGCAGAATACAGGCCCTGTTTTTATACTGTAGGCGAATTCTTGGCAAATTGATAATAATTGGATTTAAGTAATATGTACTTTTTTTTTGATGATAGTTAAATATGTAAATATATTAATGAAGGGGCAGTAAATATCATATACAAAATAATTATAAAATTCAATTGGTAGACATTTGTTTTCAATGTATGTTGTATTTTTTGTAAATAATGTAGAAGGGTTAATTTAATTTATGTTTATATTTACATGCGGCAAAATATGAGAGCACTGTTTTGTTTTTAAGACCTATTTTATATCTGTATCATGTTCTAAGCAAATAAATAAATACAATACAATAATGTCACGCATTCATTCCCTACCAGAGCTACAGAAATACCAACAACTCTAAAAAAACTTGTTGATAATTCTTTAACCACATTTTGAACAATCAGACTAACGACACGTTGGCCTAGTTGGGAGTGAACCTGCCTCCGAAGCCTGCGGTCCTGGGTTGAAATCCTGGTAAGGGTAGATATTTGTGGTATGAGCACGAATATTTGTTCTTGAATCTTGGATGTTTTCTATGTATTTAATGTATTTCTCTATATAAGTATGTTTATCCTTGTCTGGTACCCATAGTACAAGCCTAGAGCTTAGTTTGGGACTAGATCAATTTGTGAGAGATTGTCCCGTGACATTTATTTATTTATATTATAAGTGACAGGTTGCATGCCCATCGCCTAACAATACTACAAGCCTTTATTCCCTTACGGCGAAAATGATACAGATATTTAATGTTTTGTAAACTTTGCGTGTTGCAGGAATTTTAGAATGGCATTAATTAAATTACTAACACAACTGTTCTAGCTACCTACCTTCGATCCTAACCTTTGAAACGGTAGCACCTTCACTTTAGTTGGGTAACTCCCGAACAGAGGGGTGTTATGTGGTAGAGTATATTGCATTGTGGAAAAGGAGCCGACGTCTTTCTGTAAATTTTCTTATTGTGTGTCAATAAAAGATGTCTTATCCTTCTTTTTCTTTTTCACTTGTATATCATCATTGTAGCTCCCAAACGGATAAACCATTTTTGATTCAGTATTCTTTAATAGAAAGCTAGTTTATTAAGTTAAGTTTGATGAAAATAAGCTAAGCCGTTCAAGAGATAACCTTTAAAGTAGAATTAATCTATTTAATTATCTAATTTGGCTAGAATATTTAAAACAAGAAATGGATGTTAATAGCACAGAGATAAAGACACCAGCCCCCTATTTTACCATATTGATAATGATAGGTGACAGGTGACAATTCACTTTACATTGCAAAGTTAACAAGCTTTCACATGAGTGGGATTCTGGATGGTGAAATAGCGGCCAGTAATTAATAATACACAAGAAATATGGCGTAACATTTAGACTCCAATTTCCGAAATTTAGTTTGCAGTTTCACCAATACGTTTGTAAGTTTATGGCCAAAGTGTTATCGCAGCTAAGCATACGTGCTATTGAAACCGCGACGTAAATCTTGTGCTCAAGCCGAAATTAGCTGCAAGTTGCCACGAAGTTGCACAGGCCAAGTGCCGGGAATTTGTTTGAGTTGCCGAAAGTACCTTTTTGGTGTATATTTTGTATGGTAAACTGGGTGCATGGCGCTCAACGTGTTGCGCTAGTAGTTGAAGGGTTTCTAGAATGTTTGGTTCATGGTTAGAAGACGGTTTATCTTTAAGACGAATGTTGTTGTAGATAAATATAAATCAACAGTATCATGCTTTACTCGTTGATTTGATTTTATACCAAGAGTGTCTTTGTAACCGTATTAAGTAGCCGAAATATTATAGATTTTAGTTTTTACCATTTCGACGCTAATAATAACATTATGTTCGTATTTTATACTGCGTGTGAATTCAATTATTAACGTATACAATATTAAAAAAAATCAAAACTGAAAAGCGAAAGCAAGCTCAGTAATCTATAGAAATTTGTAAGAGAAATGAGCAGTCGCCATCAAGTATATCGGAACGAGTAAGGTGTCCAAAATTATCTGAACAAGAGTATTGTTACAGGCATACGAATATGTGCAAATATTTTTAAGCACCTTGTTTACTCTGATATTGTTTATGACAACTGTACTTGTAATGCACCATGCAATGATTTTTTTGTTCGATATTTTTTTAATAAATATTTTAGTGATACTGCTATAGTATAAATGTAACTCGAATATTGGAAAAGGTGTTCCAGGTGAGGACAGAGGGTGCAAAGAAATAGACATATATACATTAGTCGGATAAAAAACGTAATTGTTAACGTAAGTTACTTACTTTACCATTAGAAAACTGCTATGCTAAATTGTGATACATATGAGTAATTACGACACAAAAATGGCTGAGTGTTTGACCAATTCTTTTCTCAAATAACCTTCCCCCTTAGAATTTAAATGTCATTTTCATCCTGCATTTGACATAATCCTAACTTTATGAACAGAGGAGATGTAATATAAATAAATGAGCAGTTACAACCCCACAAACATCACACTTTACATTCCGTCATTCTGTCTCACGTCACAATGTTGAAATTCGCGACACGCTCCAAGCATGAGTAAAGAGGTAAAAGTTAAATGTTGAAGTAAAGTTATGGGCCTATCCGCAATCTTAGAACTTGGCGGGTGATTTATGTGCCCGCCATTAGCATAAAGAGGCTTTCACTTTGAAGGTTTGCAACTTTTTACATCTGAGACTATTAAGTAGATAGTCTTGAAAAAAGTATGCCTGACATTACATGCATTTGACGTTTAAATAATGTTTTCTAGTTTTTAGGGTTCCGTACCCAGAGAGTGGGAATCTCTTATTACTAAGGACATGCTCGTCACAAGCTACGTCAACTTAAACGTCAAGCCTAAAAAAACGGCTAAGCCGCATAATTATATTGACTTAGGTATAGGGTTTGTGAACTTAGAGCTTCCATAGTTAGAAGCTTCGCGCTACATAAGATCCGATAACTTTTTGACAGTGCCATTTTGGTTTTGCTAGGTCAGTAGATGCCGGGTTAGAATAGTGCCACTCCATGCCTTCCCGTGGATGTTATAAGAGACGACTAAGGGGATGAGGGCTTTTAGTACTATCACCCACACTGTTAACTGTCCATCGGTAGACCTTATACTATTTATAATAAGGTCCATCGATGTACAGTAAAGAGTGTGGCTGATTGTACTGTTAGGCGATGGGCTTGCAACCTGTCACAAATACACTGGTAAATATTTAGCCTGGGCCCGTATTATGGTAGCCTTTATCGCGGTGGATAAAGCATCCGTCACTCTCGCACTTGCATACTGGTCAGAAAGTGACAGACGTTTTATCCATATCGATAAACACGACCATAATAGACCTGCTGTTTTGCAAAATGTGGTTGGAGAATCATCAACAAGTCTTTTAGAGCTGTTAGTCGTTCTGTAGCTCTGCCTACTGGGAATGAAGGCGTGATGTTATGTATGTACGGTCAAGGTCTTTAATTGTTATGCCACTATGGAACCCGGTCATAATGACAGCGTTAACCATTAATTTTAGCTTTCTTTTATGTGGTTTGACGCTGTCATTATGACAGGGTTCCATAGTGGCATAACAGTTAAAGTCCTTGACTGTATGTATGTATGTTATCGTTTTGTTGTGTTGTCGCTTGGGAATTTAACAACCGGTGAAATTACTAGCATAGAGGTATTCCATCTTAGTCCTCAGGGCTTTGCAACTTTTTTGCGGTCTGAGTATTGCAGTCTTTTGATTTTAATCTTGAGAGTCCAGGTGGCCTGTTCACTCCTTTGCCATCTCTATGCCTAAAAGTAATTATGGGCTATCGTAATGTTGACAAAACAATAACATGTCAATAGCAATATGGTATTAGCCCGTAGAATAACGCCATGAATAATATTTGCGCTTAAAATGAAACAAAGCGGTTGATTCGATGCGTTTTATCATCATTATCGTTAATGATGATGCATGAGTGTAATAATGTCATTGCAATAAATGCATCGAGATACAAAGCGTAAACACGAACATTTAGTGAACACGACAGCGAATTAATAACGGGAAAGATAAAGTTTATGTTAATACAATCATCGAGCTGGGACAAAAATGCAAAACGTTATGTTTTTGGATGAATTAATGTTTTTTTGTTTTTTTTTTATTCTGGACGCATTCAGGCTCGCTTTTTTCGGCTCGCTTTTTAGGCGTTTATTTGTGATGAAGTTGTTGGTGGAGTAATTGCCATGTTTCTTTATTTTCCGAAAGAAAGTAAACAAACATGGCAATTCCGGCACTTGTACCAACATTACCCATTACCATTTTGTCGTTTTTTCTTACAAACATGTTGACATCAATATACTTTTTGATTTTTCTGCAATGTGACAAAGGGATTTTCGAACCCATTTAATATTTTGGGACCTTGACCATTTATCTTTTTGTACATTTTGTCTCTCATACAATTAGGCTCTTTAGTTTTTGTGACATTTAATTGTTTTGTCTTTCGTTCATTATAATCATACATATCATCATACTTTTTGACCGTTGTACATATTGATAATGCGACATTTTGATCCATTATACATTTAGACATTAGTACCAAAATGACCTGTTACCAAATCGATTTAGTGGTTTAGCCGTGTAAGCGTAAACGACAAAGAGTGTGGATTATTTCAAACCTTATCTTATTAGTTCGTGATGAACTATAATAAAAAGCCAATAGAAAATAGAACAAAAGAAGAGAAAATAGTACATTATCGCCTAGGCGCGGAAAATAAGGGATTGCCTGACGAGGTGGTTAACAGGCCGAGCAACGGCGAGGCTCGCTAAAATACGAGTCAGGCAATCCCATTTCCGCCGAGGCATATATAATGCTTTACTCGATAAATTCGAGGAAAATATACAAATTTGTAAAAAATATCGACGAATTGAGAGAGAATGTCCTTTTGATAACTACAAGACAGTATTGAGAATTCACAAAGACTCGCCACCCGCCGCCGCGCCACGCGCCGCCCCAGCGCTGCCACCTTATTTTTTTTTTTCATGGTCGATTTGATTTAACAGGCAATTGAGATCATTTTAAAATAAAATATGGACATGGACGGAAAGTGTTTTCATATGGTTTTACTCCCAGGAGTAAAATGAGGCACTTTCCGTCCTTATGTTTCAATCAGAAAACGGTTCTTCCTGAGCAAACATACATACAATCATGCCTTTATTCCCAGAGTGGGGTAGGCAGAGCTATAGAAATACCAACAACTACAAAAAGAGTTTGTTGGTATTTTTGTAACCACATTTTGCATTATTCAATTTTCCGAGCATGTTTGAGAAAAATCAATGTATGCAGCGATTTTATCTAGAAGCAGGCCCTCCTTTTAGATTTCATATCTTAAAACCTTTATCATATCAAATCCAAACGAAAGTCTCGCTCGTAGATAAAATCACTGCATGAATTGATTTTAAAGTTGTCGTGTTACGTGGTCTTTCGAAGGTTTGGAAGACCAGATAACAGACGGAGGAAATTTGTAGAGGCACCTGACCTTTCGAAGGCTCGAAAAACCAGGTACCTAAAGAGGGTAGAGAGAGAGATGAAAGAGTTAGGTCAGCGTCAGGGTTATTTATTGAGCACTTGTTTAGCTTTACACAGAATTACCGATACAAAATTACCAACTAATTATATAGGTCCCTAACAACACCAGGGAGATAGCAGCAGAGAGTAGTTCTTCTCTGTGAAGTAGATGATTGAAGAGAGCTCCAGTGAACACCACTTGCGCAGTAGTGCGTAGCGATAGCAGCAACGCTCCTCTTCATATAGTATGGTAGCAGATAGGCCCGAGCAGAGGCCCGTGAGATCGAGTAACGGTCCCGGAGCAAGCAGGAACGAGATCGAGGTGCGGAGATAGAGGCTTCTTGAGGTGCGGGGCCTGACATGGCCCCGCACAAGGCTGACTTCTAACGTTTCAACTCGGAAACTGGAGAAAGAATTAATGGCCAAACTGAGCCACCTTTATATACACTGGTGTTCTATCTTTTTAATTTGGATGTTTTTAGTTTATAAAATTACAAAATTACACATGCCAGGAATTAATTCTATAGAAAACAATCATATTAACTCCATATTACAGTATAAAACCTAAGATATTGTCTCTGCCCGTTGTCAAAAAGTACAAAATATCAGTTTTAAAAGACGATATATTCATAAAAGTAGCAAGAATCAAAAGGAAAAATGTAATTAAACACTCTGGAAGCCTGCGACATCGCGGAGTTCATATATTCAAGAAGATATACGTACCCAAAGTCAGTCGGTCAAGCTGTGAATGTTTTATATACTAAGTTAAATAACATATTTCAGGAATAATTCCATGACCAAACGAGTCCCAATAACCGTCAGGTGGACCGCACCGGCAAGATGATCAGAAATGCGCAATAAGTTAACAATTTAAACTATGAATTTACAGAAAAACGGACACGGATCCAAGTATCGAAGGTACAATATTACAAAGTTAGTAATTTTTCGTCAGTGCAGAATGTAATTATGTGGTCACCATTGTAGATACTTATACCAGTCTAAACTACAGCCAAATTAACTAAAGCTACAAAAGGCAATGTAAGAGTGTCCAAACAACCGCTTTTAACGAAATGAGGTTGTCGTGTTGATACCCAGTTTAAAGCGACGGCGTATGAAACGTCGAGGGAGTAAAATACTTTAGGGTATAAATACTTGGTATTAAGTACGGTATTATCCCTTTAGCTCACCGGGTTCGCCCTAACTGGAAGCCTCATGATTTACAACCAACTTTTTAACTCTCTGACCGAATCATTTTAGGGGGTATACTACAAAATTCCTAATTAATTAGAATCTCGACTTTTCATAATTCCGAATGCAAAGTTTTGGTAAAAGACTTTGCTTATTGATATCGCGTATAAATGAAACCTAAACTAACCTACGAATAGCAATAAAATTATGCATATACCCTTATAAAAAAGGCCCAGGATAACATAGCTTCCTCAAAAATTTAAATTCGTAGATATGAGTATTAGGAAAAACACGGGATTTTAGGTGTTTCTCATTTTCGAACCTCAATAGTGTATTTTCCTCGAATGCTCTGTAACCAAATTGTATAACGAATGGATTAACAATATTATTCCACCGCAATGAGAACGGTATTTGGAAGTACTTAACGTTATCACAGCAGTTACTTATAATTAATCATCAATAACGTTTTCATTAATGTATCTTCTTAAGCCAATTAATGAGGTTTTAAGTGCACATATAATCGACTAAAGGACTCCTGCGACTGTGTGTGCTAATTTAAAAACGATGTATGTGCTCAGTCCTATTCTGATCGTGATTTTGAAAAATCGTCAACCAAACTTACAATCACTGGAATGCCATCTTAGTTGCCTCTTAGACCTCACTTCATTTAGTTGATAGCGAAACTATGAACTGACAGACCACTGCTACGAATGGAAGAGATCCCTTAACGGGATAAGTTCACCTTTGTACTACTTTTATTTCTGTAACTTTTATATTTGTTTAGTGTAATTACAATACAATACAATACAAAACACTTTATTATCCACCAAACAAAAACATTACACAGAATTTGCACAATTTAGAAGACCCAGGTAAACAACAGGCGGTCTTATCGCTGATTAGCGATCACTTCCAGACAACCTTAGAAGGGATAAGGTGTCAAGTTAAAACAATTTACACAGTAGGTGGTGCAGACCAATTTCGAACAATAACAAGGAACTATGCTAGCTATAAAATACAATATACCTATAAATACACGCTTACCAAACTAATAAATAGATAATCAAATACATACTAATACAAACTAATACATTATAATGACTTACATGAATAAATAGATAGTAATAAATAAATACTTACATTAATATCAATACATCCACATCAGGGAAAAAAAGCAGCCACACGACAGAAATGCATAGTGAGAAAAATGTACTGAGACAATACAATTAAGACTGCGACAAAAAGTGCTCAAGGAGAAGTTTCTTAAAGACAGGTAAAGATTTAGCCTGCAGCAGCTCCACAGGGAGGGAGTTCCACAGACGGACAGCCTGAAAAGTAAAGGAATTGTTGTAGAATTTAGATGATGAGGAGGGTACAGTTAAAATACAATTTTGGGAGCAACGAATCGACGTAAAAAAGTAATACAATAATAATAATTAATTAAAATAATAACTAGTCATTGTTTTAGTACAATGAAGTATTTACATACATACTACGATTATAAGAACCAACGCTCTTCACAGGGTTACTTGAACCTAACCTTAATTTAAATTGTTTGTTTAAATGTTTCTAACAGCTTTGACTTCCACTTCGTCTACGTCAAATTCGTTTACTTTTTGTTATCTAGTATTTATCCCTAGTATTTTATTGCTCGCAAGTATTCAAGTATTTTCAAGTGACACGCCCAAGCAATTAAATTTGAGTGTTGATATTGTCACCCTGATTGATAGTATAAACTCATTCCGGTCGTGATGGGAGGTTTTAACATGGGTTTCGTGATATGACAGATTTTAGGGTAATTTGAATAAAAATGAGGGGAAAAAGACATTGAATTATAATCTACTGATCAAAATGGGCGCTTCGGACCGGACGAGATTTCAGTAGACTTTCTTATTGTATCGGATTTTTTATCTTTTTAGTAATTAATGATATAACATATAAACAGCCGCACCCATGTTGAAGATTAAAAGACCCGATAAATCACCAAAACGAGTCGATGACAGCTATCTCTCTTACTCTCGTGTTTTCCGTATATGTCCATCATTCGGCAGTGAAACAATTGAATATAATAATTGTAGTTTGTCTAATTTTTAAACGCAATTTACTATGAACGTAACATATCTATACTCTGTAATTTCAATTCACCCAGAATTGCAAGCATATTGTCCATAGTTAAGGACCTAATTTATGTCAAAGCTTAATTGAAACAAATTATTTTTCCTTTGCGTAACGAAAATTAGTCATACAATCGTATTGTTAATCTTCGTTACACAAAGGAAAAATAATTTGATACAAAGTTATGATTTGATACGTATCCGTGGTCCAATTTGTGTCGGTTTTTTCAAACTCATCACCGGGATACGGATACGCTGCGGCTTAGTATGGACGCATTCTCGCAATGATGGTAGTGACACGTTATGCCTAAAGTGAGCGTCCATACTGAGGGGACGCATGATCGTGATCAACTCAAAATGATACAAATGTGGACCCAGTTTAATACGACAAGGCAAATGCCCAACATATCCGTACTTAGATAGTGAACCGTTATCTCTAATTACGTCTAAGCCTTTACTGGACTGACCAGTGACGTCTCTTGGGAAACAAGGCGATTAAACGTCCAGCCCGTATGTACCTCAGTTGAGTTAACAACAAACAGATTACAAACTCCTATGATCACCTAGGGTATAATTCTGCAACAACTCATCTCTAAATTCGTCAACGAATTATTAACCAGCGATCTTAATTACTACGTAGCAACAAAAGATTAATTGGGATTGTTATTTTTTTTCTTGAGAGCTATTTTGAAAACCATTTCGAGATATGAGGTTATGAAAAAAATTCTACATTTACTTCGAAAAAATAATTAATGATTCAAGATATTTTCATAAATATACAAATGACCTTTGATTAACCTTCCTCACAGGCTGAATCTGTAAAAGTCTTGGACTTTACTTATGAAAAAAAAAGTTCATCTGTCACTGTAACAGAGCATGTACGGTGACATTGACAGATGACAAGTAAACTAACTATAGTGTCATTTTTTTATTGTCTTTCTTGTGTCTCTGATTTATAGATTCAGCCGCAACATATTATTTACGCGAAGTCCAATGTCAAATTTTTAAAAAATATTAGAGCGATGAATTGCTGAAATAATCAATTCAGTTTCTTAAAATACTTTATTATTTCGATAAAAAAAAAATGGGGGGTTAGCAAAAATAAACAATCCCAATTAAAGTATATTTGCAAAAACAAAACGTTTCGTGCCATTCACTTGGTTTCGTTTATGTAGGGGATTGCCGTCGTAATCGGAATCATTCTGTTACACAATATCAATTTTTCGAGGCGCTCCACTTGTTATTGGAATCGCTTTCGGCTTTCAGTTGATCGCAATCGCGAGTACCTATGTTAGGCAATAAGCCTGCAGGTTTAAAACTAAATATCCCATTATTAAATATCAGGGGACAATAAATATCAGGGGACAATAAATATCAGGGGACAATCTCACACAAATTGACCTAGTCCCAATCTAAGCTCTAGGCTTGCACTATGGGTACTAGTCAACGATAAACATACTTATATATAGAGAAACAAATAATTAAATACATAGAAAACATCCAAGACTTAGGAACAAATATTCGCGCTCATCACACAAATATCTGCCCTTACCGGGATTTAAACCCAGGACCGCTGGCTTCGGAGGCAGGGTCACTCCCAACTAGGCCACCGTGTCCCAACTAGGCTACCGTGTCGTCATTATCTTACTCATTTGGGACTAATTCGGAAGAAACATGGAAACAACGGTGATTTTTAACATAGTTCTACTAAGATATAGCAGATAGGTGTTTCCCAGATTGCTTCCAAGATATGGATTAAGTATATTTGCAGGCAATCATTAAAAAAAACCCAATTAAACCGCATCCAAAAACGCAAGAAATAACTTCTTTTAAAATAGTAGGTTAGGTCAGGTACTGAAGTCGGCTTTTGGTTCAAAATATTGTGGGACGCCGACTTCATTTGGACTGACCTTATTAGCTACCATTTTAAAAGAAGTTATTTCTTGTGTTGACGGCATTTTTTTTAGGCCAACGTGTCGTCAATTATTTACTTCTGAAGTGAATATATGTACAACTAAATATTCTGTGAAAATTTCAAGCGTTTACCGGTTGCCGTTATTATTTTGAGCAAAAAACGACAAAAAAAACCCCTCGTTTGTTGTATAGGAGCCCCTTTATTTTATTTATTTATTCTGGTACCTATTTGAGGCAACAGAAATACATGTCATCATCTGTAAAAATTTCAACTGTATAGCTATCACGGTTCATGAGATACGGCCTGGTGACAGACAGACAGAAAGACAGTAGAGACTTAGTTATAGGCTCCCATTTTTATCCTTTATTTATCCGGGTATCGCACCCTAAAACTTACATACATACATAACATCACGCCTTCATTTCCAGAGTGGGTTTGGCAGAGTTACAGAAACACTAACAACTGTAAAAAGACTTGTTTATAATTTTGTAACCACATTTTGCAAAATCGGGCCAAGAAGTTTACTAGTGTATTAGTGATAGGTTGCAAGCCCATTGCCTAACAGTACTACAAGCCCTTATTCCCTTAGTCGCCTCTTACGACATCCACGGGAAGACATGGAGTGGCACTATTCTAACCCGGCAACCACACGGGGGACCCTAAAACTAGTTGCGATAAAATTTGTTTATGCCTAGGGTTATGATCATTGTACATAACCATAGTTAATACCATACAAAACTATTAAGCTCGAGTACATAATACTTATCATATTTTGTAGTGGTGGTAGGACCCTGTGCAGGGTCCATCCGGATCGCTACCACCATCTTATCCATTAACCACCCGACAAGCAGCAGAGCATTGTTGTGTTTCGGTGTGGTAAAAAGACAACCGGTGTAATTACTAGCATAGAGACATTCCATCTTAGTCCTCAGGGTTGGCAAAGCATTTGAGGTCTTAGCATTATGGTCTTGAGAATTCAAATGTCCATGGGTCTCTGATTCCACTTACCATCAGGTAGCCTGAGTGCTCGTGTGCCTTCTCCTTATCATAAATAAGTAAACGAGTGGCGTAACTAGTGCTCAGATTAAATATTCTGTTAAGTGTTACTTGTGAGCGTTATTGATTAAATGAATTCCAGGAGGTAGTTTGGCACGATTATAGAATAAGAAAACATGTAATGCTTAAAGTAAATAAATATATTTCAATTTTTTTACTTCATCTTAAGTTAAAGAAAACGTGTGGATGCCGGGTTAGAATAGTGCCACTCCATGTCTTCCCGTGGATGTCGTAAGAGGCGACTAAGGGAATAAGGGCTTGTAGTATTGTTAGGCGATGGGCTTGCAACCTGTCACTAATACACTAGTAAACTTCTTGGCCTGATTGTGCAAAATGTGGTTACAGAATTATCAACAAGTCTTTTTAGAGTTGTTGGTATTTTTGTAGCTCTGCCTACCCCATTCTGGGAATGAAGGCGTGATGTTATGTTTATGTATATGTTAAACTGAATTGAACTCAAACTGCGTACAATTAGGTGATAATACGCTCCCACTTTACACCACAAATATATCGTGGTAATTTAATATACCTTACGCAGTTTCCTCGAACACTAAGTCAAGGGAGGGGACACACGTTTTCTTTGCATAACATAACATCACGCCTTCATTCCCATAGTGGGGTAGGCAAAGCTACAGAAATACAAACTCTAAAAAAAGTTGTTGATAATTCTGTAACCACATTTTGCACAAGTAGGCTAAGATATTTACCAGTGTATTAGTGACAGGTTGCAAGCCCATCGCCGAACAGTACTACAAGCCCTTATTCCCTTAGTCGCCTCTTACGACATCCACGGGAAAACATGGAGTGGCACTATTCTAACCCGGCAACCAAACGTTTTCTTTAACTTAAGATGAAGTAAAAAAATTGAAATATATTTATTTACTTTAAGCATTACATGTTTTCTTATTCTATAATCGTGCCAAACTACCTCCTGGAATTCATTTAATCAATAACGCTCACAAGTAACACTTAACAGAATATTTAATCTGAGCACTAGTTAATTTAAATTTAGTTTGACATATAAAACTTTTTTAACTTAGACTTAAATACATTTGGCTTTATTCCGTCTAAATCATTAATGAGTTCGCTCGGTAGTTCATTAAATATTTGTGGAATCAAATAATTACTTATTCTACAACCATAATAATTAGTGAATTTAGGCAAGATATTATGTTTTAACTTTTTAAGGTCGACATTAGAAGCTCCGGTATTTAAAAAAAAAAAAAAAATTTTTACTAACATTTCTCATTTTAATGTCATTTAGTAAGGTTATAAAATCCGCTAGTCATGATTTTATTTATTTCGATTTTTCTGCTAAATATATACAATAAAGTGTCATTGTCAACTAGGACTGTATGGTATTAGGTATCCTGTGTTTTCAATTTACAAACACAAAAACCGTTCAAGCGCGAGTTGGACTCGAGCACCGAGGATTCCGTACTGCTGCAAAGTGGGTATTATTATATGGAATCGAATCAGCGCGAGCCCGACTCACACTTAACCATTTTTTGGTATTTGTTGTTTCAATAAATACCAAACACACAAAATACAAGTACATAAAAATCAACAAGTAATACCTAATTTTCTATTTAAAGTCGTTTGGTGCTGTCTTAGATGATTTTAGTAGGTATAAACACTTTTATCGCCTGTATCTCAAGAACCATTGATGTCTACTTAGTCGTGTTAGTTTTGGCTGTAGGGGGGGGGACACTTGACTCTAACAAAAAATAGCGTTTTAAAGCTTAATATTTCATAAACGGATCCCTTGATCGAAAAATTGTTTTCACAAACCCACAGTGTTTTTAAAAGAGTTATCTAACTGCACCCCACACTATGGGGTAGACGAGAAAAGAAATACATCCCCATGTTACGTACCCTTATGTTAAGGAGGAGGCACACAAGCACTCAGGCCACCTGATGGTAAGTGGAATCTGAGACCCATAGACATTTGAATTCTCAAGACTATAATCCTAAGACCTCAAATGCGTTGCCAACCCTGAGGACCAAGATGGAATGCCTCTATGCTAGTAATTTCACCGGTTGTCTTATCCCCACACCGGAACACAACAATGCGAACATTGTTGCTTGGCGGCAGGTTAATGGATAAGATGGTGGTAGCTATCCGGACGGACCCTGCACAGGGTCCTACCACCACTAAACTACTAGTATATTCATGCCAAATTACAGCTTTCTGGTACTAAAACTCTCTGCGCAAGGCTGCGGACGGACGGACAGACATGGCGAAACTATAAGGGTTCCTAGTTTGACTATGGAACCCTAAAAACGTTTCTTGTTTGGGGATATTATTTCACGTCTTTTTCACTTCACATTCCTGAAAAAAACCCGCTATATAACTATACACTTCAAAAGATACAGCTCTCTCTAAAGTTAGGACAAACGAACCAAGCCAGCCAAGTGCGTGTCGGACTCACGCACGAAGGGTTCCGTACCATAATCTACACAACATTAGACACTATATTAGTCTACCTGTTGCCGTTATTAATGTCGAGCAAACAACGTCAAAAAAAGGAATAAGTTTTACCTGTGATCGTAAACTTATTGCATGCTAGCATTTATATTTATTTTTTCAAAGGTAAGTCAGGAAACGCGTCAGAATGTAGATTGTTTACATACATACATAACATCACGCCTTCATTCCCAGAGTGGGGTAGGCAGAGCTACAGAAATACCAACAACCATTTTGCACAAGTAGGCTGAGATGTTTACTAGTGTATTAGTGACAGGTTGCAAGCCCATCGCCTAACAATACTAGAAGCCTTTATTCCCTTAGTCGCCTATTACGACATCCACGGGAAGACGGAGTGGCACTATTCTAACCCGGCAACTAAACGGGATGTAGATTGTTTATATTTATAAAATAACAGAGAGTCGCCCAAGGGCCGTGATGCTGCACGGTCATGTTCTTAGCCGTATCTATAAAGGTAATATAATAAGACCATTTAATATAAAAAGACGTAATATAATAAGACAATTAAATAATAATATAATAAGACGATTTCGATCAAGCCACATAATTATGTTTTAATTGAAATCCCCTACTCTACCACGGTTCATGAGACAGCCTGGTGGCAGACAGACAGCAGAGTCTTAGTAATAGGATCCCGTTTTTACCCTTTGGGTACGGAACCCTAAAAACTACCTCGAAAATCATCGACTCGACTAAACTCGTGCTAGTTCGGGCCCAACCCTACACGGCATTATAATTACGCTTGTAGGTGACGCCGGCAATTCGCGCGTATAATATAATCATGGCAACCGTTGCCATGTTCTAATTAATGTCTGTTAGATGCTGCCAAATAGACTGGTAATGTTATGTCATAAACGAAAATTAATTGGCTTGTTCATGTCCAGTTATCAATAATAATAAATTTGTCATTACAAGATAGGGTTCAAATTCTTGGGCGTTCAGATTAAGTATATATTTAGTTTATGTTAGTTTTTATAACGAAACATAAATATTTTAAGTGTTTCTTGTAGTTGTTTAGTTTGAGTTTACATCGCCTACCATGAATTTTTACATACATACATACATACGATCACGACTTCATTCCCAGAGTGGGGTAGGCAGAGCTACAGAATTACCAGCAACTTTAAAAAGACTTGTTGGTATTTCTGTAACCACATTTTGCACAAACAGGCTAAGATGTTTTCTAGTGTATTAGTGACAGGGTTGCAAGCCCATCGCCTAACAGTACTACAAGCCCTTATTCCCTTAGTCGCCTCTTTTGATATCCACGGGAAGACATGGAGTGGCACTATTCTAACCCGGCAATCACACGGTAGACCATGAATTTTTGTCCTTAGTTATTTCTCTATCCAAGAGTTTTCTAGAAGAGATCGCTATTTAGCGGTAAGACCGGGATCCCCTTGGATCGCATAATGTGTTTTAGACTAATATTTTTACGCATAATTGTTTTCGTATAATTTGTATTGGCATAATTGTACTGTCGCATAATAATACTTTAAGCATACTCCTTTTTTACCATATTAGGCTATTAGAATAATTTTAGTTGGACTAATACACATTATGCATATTATTGTTTGGGCTAATAATTATTAGATACTTAAGGTTAAATTAGGTCACGTTAGGTACATTAGGTTAGGTTAGGTTAGTATGATATCCATTTTGTAATGATGCCAATTAATTATTATGACTTTTTGCAATTATGCTATTTGACGTTAGTCTTGATGACAATTATGCTGTCTGTATTTATGCTTTTTAATGTTATGCGTAATAATATATGCGTAAAAATGATTATGCACATCATTATTTCGGCTAAAAGCAATTATGCGTAACACCATTATTACAAATAATTTTATGCCATCCAATAGAGAACCGGTACGACCGCCGCCTGTTATATGACTCACTGTTCCGTATTCTGTTTTTTTTTGATGTTCAATAAAGAGGATTTGTATTGTATTGTAAACTTTTACGTCCAATTATTGTATGATTAAACGAACTTACCTAAGTGAAGTTCTATCATAAATATCATAATTATAGGTAGCTCCTTGTCAAGTGAGTTTGGCGCTGGTGCATACAGCGTTACTACATGTAAACCGTCTCGGACGAGGAGAGAAGTATAATTTATGTTATACTAGCGACCCGCCCTCGCTTCGCTCCGGATTAAAGTATTATACATATAAACCTTCCCCTTCAATCACTCTATCTATTAAAAAAAACCGCATCAAAATCCGTTGCGTAGTTTTAAAGATTTAAGCATACATAGGGATATAGAGACAGAAATAGCGATCAAAAATGCTTACAATTTATCCGATTAAGTGCTTGTATGTACCTAAGTATCTAATTTAAATAACGTATAAGGTAATAATATTAACTGAAGTCGAGCCTCCTTGAAGGAAACCAGGTTCTTCACGCTGTTCTAATTTTACAATCATTCAGATGAGGGTGTACAGTCACAATGTCACCAGGAGTTCAGAACCTGAAAGCTACTCCAAACTGCCCTAGCGGTCAAACAGAATTTAACACCATTATTTGTTTTCCATAAATAAGACACGTTAAATCTTTAAGTGATGAAAATGGCATTATTCACTTCCGAAAGGCAGAGCAAAAAATCTATTTCTCGAAATGTTTTAAACTTTTCTGGACCCAGGCTGTTTAGATAGAGCCACAGAGCCAAGTCTGGTTCTATGTACAGGGCTGGGATTCTACGCGGTAATAACGATATTGTCTTTGACTTGTTTCCGTATTGTTAAAGTTTTGGTCATTTACAATAATGGCGGCTGTGATATAAACGATCCTAAAACATGTTAAACGCGATATCATTATAACGCAGTAGAATAGAGGCCCAGGTTGATTGTAAACCTAGTTAAGTAACTAGAGGACACCGTGCATATTATTTAAGACTAGCGACCCGCCCTCGCTTCGCTTCGGATTAAAGTATTATATGTAAACCTTCCTCTTGAATCACTCTATCTGTTAAAAAAAACCGCTTAACAATCCGTTGCATAGTTTTAAATAAGCATACATAGGGACAGACAGCGGGAAGCGTATAAAAAGTAGTCTATGTTCATCAGGGATAATGTCGGCTTCTAATGGTAAAAGATTTTTTGAAATCGGTCCAATAGTTACGGAGCCTATTGGCACACAAACAAACAAACAAATCTTTCCTCTTTCTAATATTAAGTATTTTAGGTATACATAAAAGGACCCGTTTTATAAATCTCATTTATGACCTGACTTAAAACTAAAAATAACGAAATGCCTTTTAGATATTATATAAGTTTTGTTGTTACTGAAACTGGTCTATCCAAACCCACAAGCTATTACACGCAAAGCGTTTTCCGATCAAGGCGGGTGCTATTTTGTGGATGGTGATCAATTCTCGCATATACCCGTAATAGGGTTACGGGAAGATGACGGGGAGTAATGGACACCGCTCAGACAAATTGACTCGTTATAGTTTACATTTTAAACGGTGCCTAGCCACAGTCGAACTCGGAATTTGTTGCTCATTTTATTACTTTGTCGCAGTTACGAATTAATGTTTTTGAAGCTATTTGCCATTTTTTTTCATGACAACTTTTTGTGTAATCACACAAAATTTGTTTTTAGGGTTCCGTAGTCAAATTAGGAACCCTTATAGTTTCGCCATGTCCGTCCGTCCGTCTATCCGCAGCCTAGCGCAGAGACTCTTAGTACTAGAAAGCTGTAATTTGGCATGAATATGTATATAAGTTACGCCAACAAAGTGCTACAATAAAAGGTAAAACCAATTATTCTTTTAGGGTATTAATATCACGGGACAATATCACACAAATTGACCGAGTCCCAAACTAAGCTCTAGGCTTGTACTATGGGTACTAGACAACGATAAACATACTTAGATAGAAAAATAAATACTAACATACATAGGAAAACATCCAAGACTCAGGTACAAATACTCGTGCTTAATTATCACACAAATATCTGCCCTTACCGGGATCTGAACCCGGGACCGCTGGCTTTGGAGGCAAGGTCACTCCCAACTAGACCAACGTATCGTCAAATATCACGGGACAATATCACACAAATTGAACTAGCCCCAAACTAAGCTCTAGGCTTGTACTATGGGTACTAGACAACGATAAACATACTACTTAGATAGAGAAATAAATACTTACATACATAGGAAAACATCCAAAACTCAGGTACAAATACTCGTGCTTATCACACAAATATCTGCCCTTACCGGGATTTGAACCCGGGACCGCTGGCTTCGGAGGCAGTGTCACTCCCAACTAGGCCAACGTGTCGTCGTACAATCTTCACTCGCTTCCTGCTACAATGTCACAACAGTATTTAAATTTTTACAGGCTGATTTACGCACATTACAATGTCGTCTTACAAAAAAAAACCATTTGAAATTCATTTTTATTTGTAGTCCTGACTGGAAATCTTTGTACTCCAAGCACTGAAAGTTGTTTTTATATGAGAGGCATTTATTTGTCAAAAAGTCAAATTCGCCAAAATTAAAAAAACCTGAGAACTATCTCAATCTTAATTTAAAACGTTTTTTTTTTACTATTATGAAAAGATAACGTAATAAGGTATAATTTGGCTTGTATAATTAACAATTTATTATTATTGTATTTTTATGATGTTATTTTATTAACACTGACTATTACAAAAAAGTGCTCCTTTAAAATTAGCAGCATTAATCTATTTTATCGGTTCATCACATTAACATACTAAACTTTTTCATTCTAACAGATAAATGCGTCCTTGTCGGCCTGTCAATCTGACTGTTAAATAAACCGAGTCTGACTGTCAGTCCTACTGCCCACTACTAACTATGTTGGCCTGTGCGTCCGCTGACCTTCTCCATGCAATTCAAAAACACTGTTAAAATATACTGAAAACAATTTACTGCAGCAATGTGATAAAGTAAATTAAAAATATAAAACTGTAAATGTCAGCTCCACTACTAACAAGACTTTTAATAAAAATGTAACGGGCCAAAGAGCCGTTACATTTTTATTAAAAGGGTCTCGACGTTGAGTTCCATTCGAGCACTAATTACAAGTTATTACTTTCGCGAAATTAGTACCATTGTCGGCCCGTTTCTAGATTTGTTAGGGATTCATTAAAGCGCTAATGGGATTTCTAGCGAACTGGCATTTACACGATGAAGAGTTAGTGGTCCCTTAGATTGCTATTCAGACTTTCAGAGGCTTTATTATACTTTGTCTTAAGCCATAACGTTAATCTCCAGAGCCTCTATTTCACCTGGTAAAACCTTGTTTTTGAGATGCTTTCGTATTGCCTTTAACTCGGCCGCCATTTCTCATAATTTGCTTGCCCTTATCCCATTTACTTGGGGTCGGCGCAGCATGTTTTTTTCTTCCATTACCTCACTGTCTCTCGTCATCTCGTCACTTACTTCCTTCCTCATCTTACCGTCTCTCACACAGTCCATCCACCGTTTCCTTGGGCTACCTCGTCTCTTCCATCCCTCCACGTTCATACCCAGTACTCTTTTGGTCACATGACTGTCAATGACTGTCCCTCCGCATAATATGCCCATACCACGCAAAGCGATGGGATCTCACTTTGTCGATGGCAGCCATTATTGTCAAGTAAATAAGAGCTATCAACGTTGACAATACGGAAACATGTCAAAAGCAACATGGCTGGATATTTTATGACCAGAGGGCGAAATTTCTCATGGCAAAAATTTAATTGTCATAGGGATAGAACGTAGTATTTTATCGACTATCGACAAGTAGTTCTGGGGCCCTAGCCAATATGCAAACGCTCCTACCGTTTTTTTTCTATCGCTCAAAATGTATGGGATGACATTCTCGTGCGTTTCGATAAACCACGTGGTCGACTGTCATCCCATACATTTTGAGCGATAGAAAAGAAAAACGTTAGGAGCGTTTGCATCTTGGCTAGGGCCCCTGGTTCACGTAGCACAAGATCTTTTACCAAATAGAATTATACCTCCGATTGATACATTACACTTAGCAAAACAATTTACCAATATAAACAATACCCTCTGATAGCGGTCTTTTAGTTTAATATAGGTTTTGGTTAATGTAGGTTTAGTTTTCATTATTATTTTATAGTTCCATGTCTTACATTTAGTTTTATTTTAATTTGATATTAACCGTTATTACCTAAAGACACGTGTTTTAGAAAAATATAACAATCAAAATACAAATTAATTCTTAAAGCTTCATGTATTGTTGAGAACAATAACTAAATGCGAATGAAGAATGACATTTTCATTTTTAATATAAAAGCAAAACTAAAATAACAAAGAGATTAGTGATTACACAATATCGATAACTGGAAAAGTCGATAAAACAAAATGTTCTATCCCTATGACATTCATTTTTTTGCCATGAGTATTCCGCCCTCTGTTTTTGACCTATGGGCGTCTATTCTACAAGGTAAAACGATATTGCGTTTGACGTGATTTCGTATTGTTTTTAACTCGGCCGCCATGATTGTCAAGTAAATAAGACATATCGAGACGTTGATAATAAGGAAGGACGTAAGAGACAATATCGTTTTGCCGTGGTATGATGGTGATACATTTCTCTTTAAATAATTTAAGTCTTTCTATAGCAGGTATTCATAGTACAAGCCAAGACTACTTTGTGGCTAGGTCAATACGTGTAAGTATAATGATATTAATGATTTTACTCAGTAAATTAACGATATGGTATCTCTTACCCACTTGACAAAATCACGGCGACTAATATTAATGAAAACGAAAGTAAATCGGTCCGTTTGTTTGTCATATACAGGGTAATATTTTAACAGGTGCGCAAATTTTAATATTTGCTTCGCTATTGTTAATCAATAACACATGTTGTGTTATTTTTACTCTAGCTTAAAAAATATTAGAGATATTTCCGATTCAATGATTCCACTAACTTAACGATATTCATCGACCCTCTAATGCAGGGGTGCGAGGAGAGGGGAGTGTTGTTAAGTAAGTTAATAAATGAAATTTCAAATTTAAAATATCAGTAGGAAAGGGGCTTGTTGTCTGATAAGCTGTACATGAAATTTGTGACTTTGTGTCCACACGAGAAGGTAAAAGAGAGATAATTTGCAACAATAAAAAAAAAACTCGTTTTATTGTCGTAATATATTATAACGATACAAAATCGTATGTTAAATTATGTGCACTGATAAAAAAATTACCCTGTATACGCTTTCACGGTAAAACTGCCGAACCAAATTCGATTTTATTTGTTATAGAGATAGCTTAAATCCCTAGGAAGAACTTAGGGTTATTTTTAATCTCGTAAAATTTTAAAGTTGCCGAGGGTATAGCGATAAACTAAATTCATATAACTTTTTTTTTTCATGAAAGCGTAAAATTTCAGAGGTAAAACTAAAACCCATTTATAAAGAACGTGTGTGTAAAATAACTCCATTAAGCTCTTGCTGTGACAGCTCACCCTTCAAAATGACATCGACACTGGATATGTAGACGTCAAACGACGTCCGACGACCGAGAGCGGGTTAAACATTTCAGCCGATTTTTCCGCAAAATATTTATACATACTCCACCTACCCCCATACCTCTTACTAATAAACGTTGAATAAACTTGAAAAAGTTATACCATGCTTTGTCCTTATCTGTCGAAATCGAATGTCGCAATGATATATAAGGACAAAGCGTGGTATAAATATTCCAAGCTTATTCAACGTTCATTAGTAGACTAAAATTATATTGCATAAACATAAAAAAAGTAATAGAAATTTAAAAAACCTCCGATTTAAATCTAATATATAAAATTCTCGTGTCACAGTGGTTATTGAACTCCTCTGAAACGGCTCGACCGATTCTTATGAAATTTGGTGTGCATATCGGGTAGGTCTGAGAATCGGCCAACATCTATATTTCATACCCCAAAGTGACATAAAAAAAAAAATGCAGCGGGCGAAGCCGCTGGCGGGTCGCTAGTATTCTATAAAAAAAACGTGGCCCTATAAGTTTGATTATACCGGGTGTGGCCTGTAATAGGTGCAATAAATTGAGGGATCGTTTCCACACCACAAACGTAACAGAATTTATTCTACAAATTTTGAAAACAACTTATTGTTAACCAAATATTAATGAATTTAGATTTTCCAAGCAAGCAATGTATTGCGAAAACTACTAAGTTTGTAGGCTGACAGTAGATGTCAACTAGACTAATGATGGAGTACATTGAAAATGCTATTAAGTTTGTTCGAAAAAATCCCAAATATTAAATTACATATTTTTTTAAAGTTGTAGAACAAATGTTGCTACGTTTATAGAGTAGAAACGATCCCTCAATTTATTGCTCCTATAACAGGCCACACCCGGTAAGTAGGTATTAATATTTTGATCCAAACATCGTCGCAGAGGAGTAAGGGTCACTACTTATTATTTTTTACTTTGTAGAGGTTTTTTTAATAGACTGTTTTGAGTCAGGGCTTTTTAAAGTCCTAATTTATTTTTTATTTCACGCTTTATAAACTTCTCTATCTGAGTGTCTGCTTGTGGCATCGTAGCTCTCAAATGGATGAACAGAATTGATGCAGTTTTTTTAAATAAAGCTGCATTAATTGGGATGGTTCTTAGCAAGATTTCATGAAAATTGGTAAGGCCGTTTAAGAGGTATCAGCTCTGAAAGTAGGTGTCGGCGTTATTTTGGGGGCATTGTATTTAAACATTTTTAACCTACTTCAAAAAAATAGGAGGTTCTCAATTCGTCGGGATATTTTTATGTATGCTCCCCGATTACTGAAAGACTGCTGGACCGATTTCAAAATATTGTTGTTTTGATAGGTATTTTCTAGTTGGTCTCATTTTCAGCAGGTTAAGATCTAATGGTGGAATCTTGTAGAGATCGAGGGAACTCCTCAAATAATATAGGAATATATAGCGATTTTAGTATTTTCAGTGACAAGTCTAGCATTTGCATTTAAAAAGTATCATTCGGTGAAGTGGAACTGATGGTAAATACCACTGATGGCCACTGAAACTCCTCAACGGTATTTCAAGATAGTTAAGTGACTATTACGATGCATATTCAAATGGTTTAAAATATTACTATGACTTTCCCGCGGCGTTGATTTTTGCTTATAAATATGTGGGACGATATAACAGTATAATGATCACTATAAGGTATGAAGTAGAATAAATGTTTTAAAAACCAAAAGACCGTCTTCAAAAAGCAAGAAATAACTTCTTTTGAAGGTAGGTAGTTCAGCGTTCAATATTTTTACCTAAAGCCGAATTCAATTGGACTATTATCTACCAAATTGAAAGGAGTTATTTCTTGCTTTTTGAAAACTGTTGTTATTAATCCCCGACGCAAATAGAGGGGTGTTATAAGTTTGATGTGTAAGTGTGTGTGTCTGTGGCACCGTAACTCCTAAATTGATGAACCGATTAGAACACGGTTTTTTTTAAACGTTAGTTTTATTTTAATTTTCATAAACTCCATGGTTGTAGTACAATGTGTCAGGATTGGCAATGTATCTGCCTAGTAGGGCAATAAATACTCGTAATTGAACCACATATTCCTTTTTTTCTGTATGAAAACTTAAATAAACCTCATCCAACGTTAATGGAATTCTCCAGAACGTTCCAGATTTATTCTGGAAAGTACCGAAAGGGCTTCTAGCGGCCATTTGTCGGCTTCCCTAATTACGTCAGCCAATTAACTAAATAAATGGCAGGCTTTTACCTAAAATGACGTAAGTTCAACGATTTGCACTGCTACTTTTAAACTTTGAAGTTACGCGTTAAAAATTAAATTGGATTGTATGTATAATTGGAGTTGCGTGATTTTTCAGAACGTGAATGGTTTTTGTGGTTAATTTGAATTTCTGTCTTATTTTATGAACCTGTGCTTTATTGATGTTCAGATTTTTTTCGATTGTTATTTTTTTTTAAGGGAATAAGGGCTTGTAGTATTGTTAGGCGATGGGCTTGCAACCTGTCACTAATACACTGGTAAACATCTCAACCTACTTGTGCAAAATGTGGTTACAGAATTATCAACATGGACAGGACATAAGTTTTAAATTAGACACTAGATTGTTCCAAAACCCATAACAGAAACGATGTATGAACAAATGAATAAATTAAGGAACTGCTTCATTTTATCAAGCATCATGATTTTCATGATTATTACTAGTTGACCAATCATAAAACCCTGTCATACTAACTAATCATCAAGTAACAACAATTCACGCACATAAAATTAGTCTTGACTTTCTGCGACAAAGTTCAATAGTGTTCTACTCACCATTTGTTGGTTCAGAGAAATTACTTCTGTCTAACATACTTCCTTGGTTCTAAAATTGCAAGGGAAGTAAATAAGTGTCTTAAAGTAAACAGATGTTGCCGTCTAAGACACTCGTCTTGCGAGCTACTATACTGGGGCAGGCAAGTAAGCCCGATGTATGGTTTCGACAAACTAAACGGTCTTGTATAATCAGGCAGCTCGAAAGCTAGCGGTTTCATTAGCGGAAAAGAAAGCGGATTGACAAGATGTAAAAAAACGCTAAATACTGGGACCGGCCAGTTTTAAAAGATTTTAATAAAGAGCATAGCGGAGTCAAACCCGGTGGTGTTTACCCAAATACTGCTCAGTTATGTCGAATTTTGGTCTTAAAATCTTAAAAATGTTACTAAATATATAAAACAAACAAACAATCATTTTGGTATGGTACGGTATGAAATAAAAAATACATACAGTCCAAAACAAGCAGGATTAATAAAATTTAGTGCAATTATTCTGAGTTTTATAGTACAAAATAGGCTGAATGTTGGATATTGACGTCATGGCCATTTTAAAATATAGGATCCTCATTTTTAGATCGAAATCTTAGTCCAAGACTATGGAGACAAAAGTAGAAATCTTAAAATACTTATAACAAATAAGGTGATCTCGATGACGATATATCTATCTACTATGTTAGCAATACGGTAACATATGAAAGGCAATATGGTTTTTACCGTGTAGAATCTCAGCTCAGGTACTTTGATTTGTGTATGTACAATCGAAGACACTGTTAACTATACATTTACAATCGAACATAAACCTTATCGCAACGTATTAAAGTCTATTGGTGGTCAGTTAACAGTGTGTTCGTTTGTACATACATAAATCAAAGTCCCATAAAGTAGTTAATACTCTAAAGTGTTCACATACATAATATGTGATCACTTTATTGTCCAAAAGGGAAATAAAATCAATACATTGAAGATAAAAAAATGCGAACTTATCCGTTCAAGGGCTCTCTTCCAACTAACCCGGTGAAATTCATATCATAGAGGCATTATGTCTTAGTCCTCAGGGTTGGCAACGTATTTGCTTGAGAATTCAAATGTCTATGGATCTTACTTGCCATCAGGTGGCCTGAGTGCTCGTGTGCCTTCTCGTTATCATAAAAAAACTCTAATCCTTGATAGCTTTTTCTCGTATTTTAGATTTCTTATTAATTTCCGCTTCCACTAAGACCACACACAGTAGTGACTACATACTGAAACATATCGAGAGGTTCTAAAGCAACAGCGCTCCATTATTTTGCAACGAGATATCGACACGGGGTTCTGCAAGTTCCTTGTTCAGGGTTATTTGTAAAAGGTTATTTACGGGTTTATCGGCTTTATACGGTTTTCGTACCTTGGCCTGTTTCGGTAATCCGTAAATATTGATAGGGAAATGGAGTAACATTTTGTGTGTTGCCGCAAACAGGAATTATTGGTAGAACATGAAAATTCGGGATATTTGTTCAAGGTATATAAATAAGATGTTTTTGTCTACTTTTATTTCAGAGCAAACAAGTTTCTCCGTTTTATTTTTATTTTTATTTTCTCCGTTATTATTTCACCATGAATTTCATGGAAATTTTGTGGTGGTAGGAGTTTGTGCAAGGCGGATCGTCTTATTCTTCATCCTGCCACAAGCAGCAGTATTCTCATTGTTGTGTTCCACTTTTGGGATAAGATAACCGGTGAAATTACTAGCATAGAGTCATTCCACCTTAGTCCTTTAGTTAGTTCCTTAGTTAGTAACGCATTTGTGGACTTAGTGTCGTAGACTTCGGATTGTAATCTTGAGGATGCAAATTTCTATGGGTCACAGCTCCCAATTACCATGGCTCAAAACAAAGATGAGGTACTTCGGTTTATTAACAATGCCTTTGAAATTTTTCTTCTAGCCCTTTAAGACAGGTACGGGGGTCAGACAACCGGTGAAATGACTAGTATAGAGGCATTCCATCTTATTCCTCGGGGTTGGCAACGCATGTGCATTTTACGTCTTGAGATTGTCAACGTAAGATTGTGTATGTATGGGCTACAGAGTCCACTTACCATCGTGGGCCAGTCTACTTTTTTGCCTTCTTCAACCAAAAAAACCGGGTAAGAGTATGTCGGACCATGCTCAGGTAGGGTTCCGAAGCCGTTAAGTACTACAAACATAATAATCAACAAGTAATAACTAATTTTCTATTTAAAGTCATCTGGTGCCGTCTTAGATAATTTTAGTAGGTATAAACACTTTAATCCCCTGTATCTCAAGAACCAATGATGTCTACTTACTCGTGATAGTTTTCCTTTTAAATTCTTTATTTGCGCTTTCATTCAAGATTTTCTTTCTGATTTTTAGCATTTGTAGTTTGAGGGACACTTGAGTCTAACAAAAATTATCGCTTTAAAGCTTAATATTGCGTAAAAGAATTCTTTAATCGAAAAATTGTTTTAACAGACCCGTGATATTTTAGAAAGACCTATTCAACAATACCCCACACTATGGGGTAGACGAGAAAAAAAAATATCCCCAAGTTACGTGTAGTACGTTAGAGTACGGGGAGGTACTTTAATTATTAATATTTTTTCAAACTATTATTCTATCAATTTTTGGCGTGACTAATATGTATATTCATGCCAAATTACAGCTTTCTAGTACTAATAGTCTCTGAGCTAAAAGGCTGCGGACGGACGTACGGACGGACGGCCGGACAAACGGAAGGACATGGCGAAACTATAAGCGTTCCTAGTTTGACTACAGAACCCTAAAAACCGTGCAAAAGCATGTCAGACCATGCTCAGTGTAGGGTTCCGAAGCCGTTAACTACAAACACAAAAGACTCTTGTGTTTGTGAGAGATCTTAAAAAACAACAAATATCAACAAATTTTCTCTTTAAAGTTATTTGGTATTTGGCCCTGTGTGGTTGCCGGGTTAGAATAGTGCCACTCCATGTCTTCCCGTGGATATCTTATAAGGTAAATAAGGCTGTCCACCGCCGCCGTCAACGACACGATAACGAGATGACGGCGCCGAAATAGCGGCACATACATATACTCGTACTATGGCTGCCTGTCCACCGCACACCCGACGCCCGAGTGACGTCATCCCGGCCGACGATTTTTGGAGTAGATCGTCACTACCGCTACAACTCGGCCCGATATTGTGACGCGTCGAGGTTTGAACTTGTCCACCGTAACCATCAACGACACGACACCGATAACGAGATGACTTAACCTCCGATATCGTCGCGGTGCACAAACGATCGCCGTATTTTGAAATCGGCCATAAAAATATCGTTATCGTTGTCGTGTCGTTGACGGCGTGCGATGGCACGGCTTTAGGGAATAAAGCCTTGTAGTACTGTCAGGCGATGGGCTTACAACCTGTCACTAATACACTAGTAAAACTTCTTGGCCTGATTGTGCAACATGTGGTTACAGAATCACAAACAAGTCTTTTTAGAGTTGTTGGTATTTCTTTAGCTCTGCCTCACCCACTCTGGTAATGAAGGCGTGATGTTATATATGAAGCCGTCTTAGATGATTTTTAGTAGCCATAAACACTTTACTTGCTGCATCACAAGAAACAATTAAATCTACTTATTCGTGATAGTTTCCCTTTTAAATCCATACATATAAAAAACAAAACCCTATTACCCTTGGTCACGGCATCACGCATGAACGGCTGGACCGATTTCGCTAATTCTTATTTTGTTGTGTTCGCTATCGTCAGGAGAAGGTTATTTTGAAAGAGAAAAAATTAAAAACCACCGAATGATGGGAATGTCAAAACTTTGCAGCAGGGCGAAGCCGCAGACGGGTTCGTTCGCTTTCATTTAGGATATTTTCAGATTTTGAGTATTTGTAGTTTTGGCTCTATGGGGAGTGGGGGACACTTGACTCTAAAAATGTTTGCATTTTAAACTTTCATATTTCACCAACGGATGCCCTAATTGAAAAATTACTAATTCGCAATATTTTGAAAGACCTATTTATTCAACGACACTCCACGTTGGGGTAGACGAGAAAAGATTTTATTTTACCACTGTCAGCGTTACTAATATGTATATTCATGTTAAATAACAGCTTTTTAGTACTAAGAAATAGAAATAGAAAATATTTATTCAACGCACACTACACAACACAACAAAAAATAAACATATGAAAAACAGAAAACATTGCGTTGAACAGGATCCCTCTCAGCATTGTGCCGCAGTCAAACCGCGGCGCTGATTTTCAGAGGGACCCTGACTTAAAAACTAACCTTAATTAACAGAAAAAATCAAGTAACAGTAAACAGGCAACAGGTAACAAAACAAACACTAGCGACAATTTGACAGAAAGTAAGTAGACAGTACACACTTATAAAACTGACGATTTGTGTGGCAACACCAGAACAACACAACGGTTTCCTGTTGGATCGCTTCAAGTGACGGCCAATTTTATTTCATGGTATGGATTACGCATATTACCAGTTTAATTTATTCCAAAAAAATATAGTAGGTATGCAGCATATCATCATATTCTCTTAATTAATGTTAACAATAGGATTAAAAAGAAAGAGTAATGCGCTTGATTCGTAAATATAGCAGTAGCTACCATTGCCACCAACAAACAACACACCGCCAGCACCGCCATTACCCGATCGCGAGGAACCCGGCCGGACGTGAGTGTCGGCCACGCCTGCCTGATACGTTCAAACCGCTCTGCGACATTTGAAAAAACATATACACGTGCAGAAAAAATAATAGAGTCACTGAGCTAAGCTGCGAATGGACGGACAGAAGGACATGGCGAAACTATAAGGGTTCCTAGTTAGACTACGGAACCCTAAAAACGAGGAGTAATTTTTTTGTAAAACACTTTTTTTAATTTATTATAGAAATACCCCATCTCGAGGTCCAATGATCTGTAGTTCTAAGTTCTCAGCACAAAAGAAACCTGAAGCTCTAGCAACCGACCAGTATAATTGACTCGTGGTTTCTGTTTCAGTTCAATGGGGCTTGGAGTCTACCGGCGCTGGTGTGTGACTGCTACATCGCGATGGACGTCACTTGCTCCACATCCAGTATATTCAACCTAGTCGCCATATCCGTGGACAGGTAATCTTTGTTTAACTAAGACAAATGGCAATATCAGACAAAACTCCTGTAGAAAATACAACGTTGTTACTAACGGGATAGGATTGAATTTGCTTTAGCTATTGATTTTGAGATACTGCCTATTGGTTTATGGCAGAGCATGTCTGACTATGCTCAGTCTAGAAACTGTAGTTCCGACGCCGTTCCTATATAAACCAAAAAAATATCTTGAAAAGCCACAAATACGATGCAATTTTCTATTTTAAAGTTATTTGGTACTGTCCGCGATGACTTTTAGTAGGTGTAAAGACTTTAGTCGCCTGTATCTCAAGAATCATCAAGTCTACAAAGTCGTGAGCGTGTCTTTTAAATTCGTTATAAAGTGCTGAAAGATTTAGATTTACACATTTAAGATGTTTTTTCAAATTTCTAGTATTTGTAGGTTTAACTTTAGCGAATATTGCACTTTTTTTTTCTACTTTGACTTCGGGATTTTACATCATTAGCAATGCGACGTAAATCTACTAGCGCTTTGGTCAAGTCCTTATCTAAAGCGAAGAACATGAAGATTTTGGAGAAACCGTATTACTTATTGCATCACGTCGCATTCTCTTCTAATCATCTGCGTCCACTGATGAATATATCTCACGTCTTTTCTGACGTGATTTTCTAATTTAATCTTAATATCAATGATATTAAGGAAAACGTCAGCATAACTACAAATTGTAGAAAAATCTTAAATGTTATCATCTTAACAAAGAGTAAGCTTAAAGTAACAAAATAAAAGGCAATTTTCACTTACAAAACAATCTTCCCAACACATGCCATAAATATGCCAAATATATTATTAAAGGTAATGCCACACAGGTCTCTGCAATGGTGGCTCCCAGTACTCAAATATTGATTCAAGTGCAAAGGCACCTCCAGACAAAGAACATTTGTATGCAAAAGGCAATTAGGAGCGTCTGGACGGTCCTTATCGTTTTTGAATTCGGAAAATGCCTTGACTACGAAAAGAGTTGTAAGTCACATCCATATGAAAGTGAATGCACAGACTAATGTAATATGTAGCAGCTACGTACTAGACTTTCTTTCATTTATGGTGCAGTCGTGAATCAAACTTTACTAAAATCTGAGTATAATTCAATCTACATACAAAGTAATGTCACTGATTAACATTGAAGCGTATTATTTTGTTAATTACTGCTGAGTTTCTTGCAGTGCCTTTCTTAGCTGTCAATCTTTGGAACGCACCAATATATTAACATTTAAAATAAGTTCTTCTGAGACTTGGCAAAAAATGAATGTAGTCAAGTATTAAAACGAACCTGATACAAATTACACTAAGACTGATTATCTTTGAAAGGAACTTGTTGGCTTTATTTGATTGCGATCTTGTTATTAACTTACACCAGATATTTAAAGTTTATTATTTTATTGAATCTCCTTACAAATCACCAAATATAGACTTTATAACTAATCAACACCCTTGTCTACAGATATATAGCAGTAACCCAGCCAATTAAATACGCGAAACACAAAAGCAACTCGCGAGTGTGGAGCATGATCTGTCTCGCTTGGCTAGTGTCGAGTGGCATCGGCTGCCCCGTCGTCTTAGGCCTCAACGACACCCCTGACAGGAGAAACGACCAGTGCCTCTTCAATAACACTAACTACGTCATCTACTCGTCGCTGGGCTCGTTCTACTTGCCATGCGTCATCATGATGTTTCTCTATTATAACATATTTAAGGTAAGTGTTCGTTATAGTATCATCATTATTCTAATCATAATCGTCATGATTTTCAAAATCGTTACTGACCAAGCTGCCCCGCCATAGTAGTCCTTGATGACACGTCTCACAGAGGAAATAATCAGTGTGTATTCAATAACACTAAATATGTCATCTACTCGTCAGTGGGCTTGTTCTACCTGCCTCGCGTCATTATGATGTTTCTCTATTATAACATGTTTCAGATAAGTGTTCGTTATAGTATCATCATTATCCTAATCATCATCATTGTCATGATTTTTAAGATCGTGATTTATACGAGCCGGATCACCTGTTCCATTGTGATTTACTTTAACAACACTCCTAACACAAGAAACGACCAGTGTGTCTTCAATAAAAATAACTACATAATCTAATCGTCGCTGGGCTCGTTCTACCTGCCCTGCGTCATCATGATGTTTCTCTATTATAACATATTTAAGGTTAGTGTTTGTTATATTATTAGCATCATTATCAACATCATAAGAAATTGATTAAGTGATTGGGACAGAATATAAAAACGAATTTGGGACAGAATTTAATTTCACTAACTATGACGGCTCGTTTAACGTGCCCTACATCATGATGTTTCTCTGTTATACAATATTTCAGTAGAGTGTTCGTGATATTATCATTATTATTTTCGATATTATGATTCAATCGAGCTCTGTCCACAGTCCTGTCGTATTGAGTGTCAGCGTTTCTATTATCATCTTTGTCATTGTCATTATTCTTATGTAGATTTCAATAGTACACATTGACTCATACGAATGGGTGGTAAGACTTTTAGCATTTCATCTAGAAATCATTAAATTATCTCTCGCTTTTTCCTCCTTCCAACACACAGTTAAGCCAAATAACCAACCTATGTTGACACAAGTTCTATGCTAAGCATTTGATAAACGATATAGATTTCGTATTTTTTCTCTTGATCGGTTTCTTTTTACTTTAATTTATTAGCAATCAGTGGTGTTATTTAATATAAATCATTTAATAAATGATATGTATCTGTTTAAGAGTTCATCACTTGATTAATTGATCTTATCATCCATTTTTAACAATAGCAAATGTAACAAGTATTTATTGATCGTAATATTATAAACCCGTTCGAGTAGATTCACACAAAATCTGAATAACTATATACCGTATCGTGTTTGAACGCAAAATGTTGATATTTCGCACGTTTCCTATTCTCAAAAATATCAAATTCTGTCTGAACCCATCGAACACTTCCGGAAAATCCTTTCCTGAGCCAAGGCTTACAAAGTGTAGTCATGAATGAAATAACTCGGTTCGGTCGCGGCCGGATGCATATTTGCATCGAGTATTGGAATGCAAAATACGTTTCTGATTGCTTGCAGTGCAATCTTCATTGATGCTCGCAATTTACAATGAGGTGTAGAGAAAATTGTTGAGCAAACAGATTGCAACTGCTTTATTGCTTGATATAGCATTCATACATACATACATAAAGTCACGCCTTCATTCCCAGAATGGGGTAGGCAGAGCTACAAAATTACCAACAACTCTAAAAAACTTGTTGATAATTCTGTAACCACATTTTGCACAATCAGGCTAAGATGTTTACCAGTGTATTAGTGACAGGTTGCAAGCCCATCGCCTAACAGTACTACAAGCCTTTATTCCCTTAGTCTTACGACATCCACGGGAAGACATGGAGTGGCACTATTCTAACCCGGCAACAACACGGAATTATATAGCATTCCTTTCTTAGAAAAAGAGCATCCGTTCAAAGTATCGCATATGAAACATGTTCCTTATTTTTTAAGACGTGGGGTTGTATTTGCATTGAGCGAGCGTTTTCCAACAAAAATACCTGTAGTTAAAGATTACAATTAACAACGGTAACTTTTCCATTACGTCACGAAAATAAACTATTACTGTTTTAAGAGAAATAGTGGCATCTCAGACTATACGCCTGTAGCAAGTTCGACCGTATTACTAACAGGTGAAGTTTGAATCTGCTATGCTTATTTAATTTGAAATACCGTCTATTGGCTTATGAGGGCATCACTACATAGTATAAAACAAAGTCGCTTTTTCTGTCCCTATATCCTATGTATCCTATGTATCTTTAAAACTATGCAACGGATTTTGATGCGGTTTTTTTTAATAGATAGAGTGATTGAAGAGAAAGGTTTATATGTATAATACTTTAATCCGGAGCGAAGCGAGGGCGGGTCGCTAGTATGTAAATATTATAACTCATTTTTGTGACGTAATGGAAAAATTTTACTTGTTTATTTGTTTGTTTTTTTTTGAAAACGCCTGAGTATCAAATTGCGCAGTAAGTAAAATAGAGCTAGATGTTTGTTAATGTGTTTGTTATGCTACATGCCAATGTTATTCACATTTCCTTCCAAAACATATCACTTGTTATTGTCATTAAAGCCAATATAAAACCAGGTTTTGCCTTGGCCCGTCTAATAAAGGGTTTACAAAAACCCCGAGAAATTAAAGAAAAGAAAGAATGTTTTAGATGACACACCATATACCGGGTGTTGCCTGTAATAGGAGTAATAAATTGAGGGATCGTTTCCACACCACAAACGTAACAATTTATTCTACAACTTTTGAAAATAACTTATTGTTAACCAAACATTAATGAATTTAGATTTTCTAAGCCAGTAATGTATTGCGACAACTACGAAGTTTGTAGGCTGACAGTAGATGTCAACTAGACTATTGGATGGAGTACATTGAAAATATCCCAAATAATAAATAACATGTTTTTCAAAGTTGTAGAACAAATGGTCCTACGTTTTTAAAAAGTTTAGAAATGATCCCTCAAATACACTGTGTTTATAAAAGTGACCTTATCCATCGATTGTTCACGTTATTTCTGTTTTAATAAAGTTTCTAACCCTCTTTTTGCTTCTGCATTGTATTTATAGGCTTGACAGCCATCCAAGTGCTTATCAATTTAATCCGCCCCAAAACGCACACCTCGCTCACCTGAGTCGGACGGTTGCCCTCGTCACATCAACGTCACAGCACACAGAGTATGAGATCATGCACTTTTTTAAACAATATTTAACACTAGCTGTTGCCGGTGACTCCGTGCGCATGGAAATCTTTCATCGTTATTTACTCGGGAACTGTTCAAGTTTCCAGGATAAAAAGTATCCTTTGTCCTTCTCCGGGACCTTAGTTATAATCATACTAAATTTTATCTAAATTGGTTCAGTAGATCCAGAGATTACTCCATACGACCTCACACACTCACAAACTTTACCTGTTTACATTACTTATTGGTATAGATATTATAGATAAAACAATAAGACGCGCTTCAGAATCTCGTAAGAGGTTTGTGTGCAGCACGAAAAAACTCAAACTCAAACATTATTTTCAACAATCTAAGCCAGCCCAGCCAGAGAAGGGTTAAAAATATTAAAAATACCAGTAACTACCGCGTTTAGTTTCTTTAAATTAATAATTATCTATTAGGGGATAATTTTACACAAACTGACCTAGTCCTAAGCGAAGATCTAGTTTTCTAGTCTGGTTCTATTAATACTGGTGATATACATATAAATAAAAATACAAACGCGACGAATTCAAATTCTCCTCCTTTTTCGCGGAGACGGTTAAATGTGTACATAAAGACACATTGCAATTAGCTATCGATGTTCTAGGTAGTTGCACGAGAGTTGAGGTGAATGATTACACACTGATTGAAAAAAAAAGTTAATGAATGAAATGAGTGAGTGAATATAAATGAAAATAAAAACGCTTAATTATATCAATTATATGGGCATTTCTCAGAAAGTTTGTACCATGTTGGAAAATGATCAAAAAAAAATTTTTTCTTAGAAAAGGGGTTTTTTTGTTTGATTCTTGTCCAGTATTTATTAAAGTTCAAGTTTATACAAAAGTCTCGCCGAAAAAAACAGCAATATTAATAATAAATGATATTTTTAGTAGGATGTAACTAAAAATATTCCGCTGAGTTACAAATTTAAAATAAATCTACATTACAGAAACTGCAGATATATATAAAAACAAAAATATTTATCAAAACATTAAAGTATTCTCTGTCTGTTAGGATTAAAATATTTAAAATAAAATACAACAAATCCATATTTTTCATGGCTTATTCGTCTACTGAGTTACATTTTGGCCATAAAGCCTCTGGAACTTTAACTATATGTATGAAATTATTTATGTTGCTGAAACAGTATTTTTAGCATAAAGAAGCAATTTTAATAAAGGTTTAATAAAAAATAATCATGTTTCATTATTAGTTGAAAAAACCATCTTAAATTGTTTATTTAAAAGCCTCAGAAAGTGGACAATCACTCAGTGGAACACAATAATCTCTAAGTGGAAAAGTAAAGCTCTGTGTACAATCAACGTAAATTTGCTTGAAAGATCACAAATAAAAATAACTTTTTATATATTAAAATTCTGTAATTTTACCCTAAATGAATGTCAGGCAAAAAAAATGTATGCGTAACATTATGAAAAAAATAATACCCATCAAGGCTGAAATTACAGGATTTAATATCTATTGTGTAGATTAGTTAGGTTAGGATTGGTTAGTTTTACGATGATTCAGAAAAAAAATATTTCATGGAAAAAATGTTTTAATAAAAAACGAACAAAGAACCATAATAGACTCATAAAAAAACAATATCAAATTACGCTTCAAAACAGGTAACACATTTTAAGTTCGGGCCGACAATAATTAAATGCGAAACAATATACACCGTGCCCGGGATGTACCCGAAGGATTTTACCCATTGATTCTAGACCCTATTTGGAGTATATAATGTGGTATAACATGTAGTCCAATATCGAATAATTTCCGAGATTTTTATTATTTAAAATACAATTCCATGGTTAATTTCATTTCAACTCTGTCACCTTAACTTAAAGCATTATTTACTAAGAAATTGATTAAATTAATTTATGTTGTACGTTGATGATATTGCTACTTACAACATGAATCTTTCTTAGTAAATAATGCTTTAAGTTAAGGTGACAGAGTTCAAATTAAATTAACTATGGAACTGTTGTTAAAATAATAAAAAAATCGGAAATTATGCGTTATAGGACTACATGTTATACCACATTATATACTCGATGGTTAAAATCCTTCGGGTACGTCCCGGGCACGGTGTAGAACAAAAAAAAATAAGTATCAAACAACCCACAAACAGGTATCACACATAATCAAGTTCGGGCTGACAATAATTAAATGCGAAACAATATAGAACCAAAAAAAACAAGTATCAAACAACCTTTCTAAACAGGTACACATATCAATTTGGGGCTGACAAACAATACATCTCCATTTCTTCCTTTGTTTTTGTTTTTCACATACATACATAACATCACGCCTTCATTCCCAGTGGGGTAGGCAGAGCTACAGAAATACCAACAACTCTAAAAAGACTTGTTGATAATTCTGTAACCACATTTTGCACAATCAGGCCAAGAAGTTTACTAGTGTATTAGTGACAGGTTGCAAGCCCATCGCCTAACAATACCACAAGCCCTTACTCCCTGAGTCGCCTCTTACGACATCCACGGGAAGACATGGAGTGGCACTATTCTAACCCGGCAACCACACGGGCTAAACACGGGCTCGGATTTTTGTTTTTCTTCATCGATTAATTCTGTTACCTTCTTCGTCTTTTCCTTTACTAGTTTAGCGTGTTTTCTTTTGTGCTCTACGTATTTTTGTGGATTTAATTTCAGTCTCTCTCTGTATTTCTTCATTCTTTCTGCAGCCTATAAAAAAACAGATTATTTTTTCCAGAACCATATTTTATGCATTTCTTAAACATTTTAAAATAATATGTATTCTCAAACTAGCAATTATTGTTAAAATATTATAGCATAGCACACCGTTAACATGTATTGCAAGATTTAGAAACTTGATATTTTAACAACAAGCTAAAGACAGACAAGCAGGCAGAAAGAAAGAAAAAAAGGTATACCTAAACCCTATGCCACTCCCACAAATAAGACAAATGTCAATGACACTATACTAAAATCCATCAAGCCGTTTATTCCACAAAGCGTAACATACATACATACATACTACATAAATACACACATATTATATATATATATATATACATACATACATACATATTTACATACATAAGTAGGTATATTATCTCCAAAAACCAAAGGTAGTTAACAAAAAATAAAAATGCCTTCAAATTAATCTACTAAATCGCGTTAATGACATGAAAAATAACGAACACGTTTATAAATTGACTATAGCAATGTAACCAGATTCTTGCCATGACTTTATTTTACATGTCATCAGGAATAAGTAGGCTTAGGTCGGTCATTATTTAACGCGGCTTTAGTGGGTTTTTGGAGGCGGTTTTATTGTACTACACTAAGAAACAATAGTATAATTCCAACTCCTCATCAGTCATCAGTCATCACCATTAACAAAAATGTCGCTATCAAAAATGCAGGGACCTTAGTCATTGAAGAGTTCTCCTGGTACTTACTTTACCGTCAGTTCCACTTTGCTACATTCATTATGTTGAGTAAAATAAATGAAACGCGTTGTACAATGTCCCATGATCAGATCCTGATTTGGTGACAATGGAGCAAACTCTTTAAAATAGAAAAATAATTTTGAAAATCGGTCCTCAATTGATGGAGAAATCGCGTGACAAACGTACAAAAACATACAGACGAATTGAGAACCTCCTCCTTTTTTTTGAAGTCGGTTAAACGAAAACTCTAATGTAAACATAACTTTACTCATCCACTGAGTGACGATTCCTTCCACTGAGAAACATTTATCATAAATGTTTCTCAGTGGAACGTAACGACTCCTCCGTGAGTAGAAACAACTTGAAATAAGTATTACATATTTTAGTATTACATCACAAAAATCATCACATTTCTCTTTTATATGAATAACACTTCAATAAGAAAACAAAAAAAGTTAGAATAGCTTACCAAATATCTGAGAATTGCGGTCAGTCAGTGGAAGTTCAAAAATGTAACGTAAGATCACTTGTGTTTGACGGCACTGTTCGCGGACAACTGACTCGAATATTCCAAAATGGCCGGTTTCGTTCGGGTATCTGGGTTGCTATCTTAATAAAATAATTACCATCGCGGTAGTAATATTATGCCAAAAGTCGAAAAATTACCGTAACTCAGTAGGAATTTCCACATGTTACCAAATATTGGACTCGATTTTAAACCCATTTTTCAAGCAGTTAGGGTTGATTATAGCATAAATAAATGGTAAAAAAACATAAAGGATACAGAAATGTTGCCCGGTGCAAAAAATATAAACTCGATATAGTAGTTGCAATATTTTTAAAGTTTGAAACATTTTGTTATTTCGATGTTGGACACGGTCAAAACAAGGTATTTTTTAAAGTTAAAAATTAATATAAATTAATGTAATAGCTATTAATTACAATAAAAAAACTCATTAGTTGCCTAATAAAAATATCTATATTAAATAAATACTGACTTTGCGATAAAGTTTGTCATACATATTAAAAAGTTACGAAGAAATGTCGGGACATGAGAAAAAGTAAAGGTACAAACTTTCTGAGAAATGCCCATATGTTAAAAAATGTATTATTTGATCTTTGAAGAGGTTTTATAAGAAATAACAAAGAAATGAAAATATAGGTAAAGACTATTATTTTAACAGCTCCAGAAATAAAAACAAGGCAGTTTATTACTCCTCTTTAGTTTCTACCATTATAATATTATAATCATATACCTACTCAATGTTATTTATTCATATAAATCATTTGTTGAAATAAATTCGGTCAAAATATTTTATTTTTTGTTTTGTTTGAAGTTCATGAATTGTTGTAGATACAAAATAATTTGAAGAAACTTTTTGGTATTTCTTGCAGTTCACGGTTGAACTTGCTATCGGTACAATATAAGAACAGTAATTGGGCGGTTTTCAAAAACAGTGTACATCGTTAAGGACATAAGTAAAAAAATGTAACTTTTCCATTTTGTTACGAAAATTAACGTATGTAAATGTATGGCTAATTTTCGTGACGAAATGGAAAAAGTAAAATTTTCTTAATTTTGTCCTTAACGATGTACACTTATTTTGAAAAAACGCCCACTTTCAAAATCCCGCTGTCATTACATGACAGTGTTGTTGTGTAAGTGACCTCAACTCTCGTGGAACTACCTATACCGGCACACAGTTTTACGAGACATAAATCAGCGACATAAATGAGCTGGCTGTACCTATATCTTTTTAGATGTATTCACTGACGACACGGTAGCCTAGTTGGTAGACCCTGCCTTCGAAGCTTAGGGGTCCTGGGTTCAAATCCCGGCAAGGGAAGATATTTGTGTGATGAGCACGAGTATATTATGTTCTTGAGTCTTGGAAGTTTTCTATGTATTTAAGTATATATTTCTCTATATTAGTAAGTACGTTGTCTAGTACCCATAGTACACATCTAAGCTTAGTTTGAGACTAGGTCAATTTGTGTGACATTGCCCCGTGATATTTATTTATTTATTTATTTACTTACTAACTCTCTCTAAGCTGCTCGATCTTGGGCTCGCTGATCGCTTGCTGAAGAGTCGCTCGTTTTGCAGTTGTTTACTTATATTATTCATATTAAACTGTAGTGAGACTAGTGTGACCGCTTTGCTCTATATTTTAGTAAGGTTACTGTGATCCTCTTGTAAACTTGACTTAAATGACACCAAATTTCAGCGTGTCGGTAATTTATACTTTGCGGAAAGAAATTGTTAAGGTATCTTTATCGCTTCAATTGCTCCATAATTCTATCGCTTGTTTAATAATTCTTGGCTTTAGATTTGAACCAAAAAGCATGTTGTTGAACTAAAATAACTTTAGTATGGCTGTATAATTTAATTTGCCAAAACTTTACGGATCGTTGCTCTAAACATTTTCAATATACTTATCCTACTGTTATTATAAGAAACACTGTTCCAACTCAGAATTTCTACGCACGTATGAGCTACCGACCTAACGACACTTTCACATACACAACACTACGTGCCCAAAAGCAGAACCCTATTCTTTACGTAATACGAATGACATTGCGATGTCTTTATTAAATAGAACCAAGTCAGCGTGATATGTGTTTAAGGTGGGACGCTGTCAGTTGCGAACCGAATAATGGTTTTAGGTTTTTATAATAAAAAAGCCGGTCAAGTACGAGTCAGTCTCGCGCACCGAGGGTTCCGTACAAACATATAAGAACGTGAAATTGTATTGAGGGACAAACTTGACTTTGCTGTTGAAAAACTTGTCTCCATGCATCGAGATAGGTCGCGAATAGTTCACTAACTACAAAGAAGTTAGCAACAGCATTTTTTTTTGTGAAAGAGCAACAAATTTATAATTTTCTTGTGTTTTCCTTTGCCGTAAGACCTTTTTCTGTCTTTTTTTTAATGTATGTTCACTGTTACTCCGTCAATTGTGGACCGATTTTGTAAATTTTTATTTGGTTTGATAGAATATACTTCTGAGGTGGTCTCATTGACACTAAATCTGAATCTGATGAGCGGATCAGTGAGGAATTGAGGGAACTCCTCAAATATTGTAGGAAAACATATAGCGATTTTAGCATTTTTAGTAAGAAGTCTAGCATTTGCATTCAGAAAGTATCATTTGGGGAAGTGGAACTGATGATGAAGACCACAGATGGCCATCGGAACTCCTCAACGGTACCTATTTCAAGGGTGGCGTTAACATATCTCGATTAAGATAGTTGAGCGACTAAACGAAGAATATTTACTTGTTGAAACATGACTATGACTTTCCGGCGGCATTGCTTGCGGCGCGCTTGAAACTTAAAGTTTTATATCAACTAATAAGTGGGCCTACGGAACAGCGTATTATGATCACTAAAAGGTATAAAACAAAATAAATGTTTTAAAAAACATAAAACAGCCTTCAAAAACGCATTTTTTTTTATTGTTGGGACCTACCTAATAGGTTAGTCCCACTGAAGTCGGCTTTTTTGGTCGGGTGTTTGTTTTTTTTTCCTTTTTAGGTACGGAACCCTAAAAACAGCTGCATTTACCAGCTACAGTTGGCCAAATACCAAACTAAGGTTAACTATACATACATATAGGATTACCAGAGTAGGGTAGGCAGAGCTACAGGATTACCAACAACTTTTAAAAGAATTGTTTATAATTCTGTAAACACATTTTCGAGATAAATATGAACTTTTATTATTTATTTCTCAATAATATTACATAAGCTTAACACAAGTCGAATTGTATTGTATATAAATACTAAGCAACATCAAATACTAACAACAACACTAACATCTTAGCCTTTTTGTGCTAAATGTGGTTACAGAATTGCCAACAACTCTTGTTGTAGTTGTTGGTGTTTCTGCAGCTCTGCCTACCCCACTCTGGGAATGAAGGCGTGATAATATGTATGTATGTATAAATACTAGGATCGTCAGATTACAAATAACATAAACTTACACTACTAAACACTACACAATTCATATTTAATTACATTATCTTAATATTTATACTTCATTGTTTTAAATAGGCTTGAGCCTACAAAACACATTTTAGCGCGTGCCTTGTCAATTAGGCAGCATTATACGACACTGAACTCGACTCACCTGCCTGCTGCTCGTTATTACCATGTAGAATACCAGGGCTGGGATTCTACACGGTAATAACGATACCGTATTTGACGTGTTTCCGTATTATCAACGTTTTGATAACTCTTATGGCATTTACAATAATGGCGACTGTGACATAAACGATTCTTAAACGTGTCAAACACGATATCGTTTTAACGCACCTGAATAGAGGCCCTGCTCTGGTGTACAATTATTTTCAATATACATACGCACGTTAATATACATAGATCTTTAAAAGTGATTTTACTGAAACCGTTCTGATTTTCGAACGTTTATAAAACAAACTATCCTTATTTACCAGTTGGATATTCTTAAAGTCCTGAAAATAAACAGGGCCTCTATTCAGGTGCGTTAAAACGATATCGTGTTTGACACGTTTAAGAATCGTTTATGTCACAGTCACCATTATTGTAAATGACATAAGAGTTATCAAAACGTTGACAATATGGAAACAGGTCAAAAACGATATCGTTATTACCTTGTAGAATTCCAGCCCTGGTGTATTATTAATATTTATTATGAAGAGTGATTGATCATTATGATGTAAAATGGAATGAATGCACTTATGCATTGTTATGTTTCTTTAAGCTGTTCTTTGGAGATGATTTGGTGTTAATTTAGCAATTCTAACAGATCCTGTGCGAGGTCCTACCCACAAAGTACACTCTAAACTTCGCCTGCATGTCATAGGGTTAAGATAGTTCATACGCTGTAGAAGTTACCGACCAACTTATCTTTCCGAAAGATAATTTTGCAGAAGTTTTCAATATAAATCTAACGTTTACTCTAGAAATTTTATACAAACGCAGATCACACAAAGGCAAAGACAATAAAGTAGAGGATCCATTAGAGCTTTTGTGTGTCTTTACACAAACTTCTGTAACGGGAAAGCTTTGTCATTTCCCTTCGTTCTATATAAATGTAAAATCGACAAGTTTTCAATTTTATACTTTTTTTTCTTTTTTTTTATGTTAAGGAGAAGGCACACGAGCACTCAGGCCACCTGATGGTACGTGGAAACCGAGACCCATAGACATTTGAATTCTCAAGACTATAATCCTAAGACCTCATATTCGTTGCCAACCCTGAGGACTAAAATGGAATGCCTCTATGCTAGTAATTTCACCGGTTGTCTTATCCCCACACCGGAACACAATAATGCGAACACTGTTGCTTGGCAGTTGGTTAATGGATAAGGTGGTGGTAGCGATCCGGATGGACCCTGCACAGGGTCCTACCACCACTAAAACTATACTCTTTCTTCGTTTCATTAAATAATCTTAATTTAAAAACTTTAATACGGTTAATGCCATCATTTAGAGATTAAATTTCGGGAATCGCATGTCAGCATTGAGACGCCATCTAAGGGCTGATTTTTTGACGACACGTTGGCCTAGTTGGGAGTGACTCTGCCTCCGAAGCCAGCGGTCCTGGGTTCATGGGCAGATATTTTTGTGATGAGCGCGAATATTTGTTCCCGAGGCTTGGATGTTTTCTATGAATTTAAGAATGTATTTCTCTATATAAGTATGTCTATCGTTGTCTAATACCCATAGTACAAACATAAAGCTTACTTTAGGACTAGGTAAATTTGTGTACCAGTCCCCCGATATTTTATTATTTATTTATTTTAAACTGCAAATAAATGTTAGCACGGTCCTTTCCTATCATATGACAAACACAAAGAAAGTGCCGCCGAGCGGCAGTGTTCGCATTGTTGTGTTAAGTGATGTGTTAACACAACCGATGAAATTACTAGCATAAATGTCTATCTTAGTCCTAAAGGTTGTCAACACATATGCGGTCTTACAATTATTATCTTAAGATTATAGTCTTGAGAATACAAATGTCTATGGGTCAAATCCAACTTGCCATCAGGGCCTCTATTGTACTGGGTAAAAACGATATCGCCTTTGACGTGTTATTCTATCATCTACGTTTTGATAGTTTTTTTAACTTGACAGTAACGGCAGCCGATTTTAAAATAATACCATCGGCCCTAGCCAAGATGCAAACGCTCCTAACGTTTTTCTTTTCTATCGCTCAAAATGTATGGGATGACATTCTCGTGTGTTTCGATAAACCACGTGGTCGACTGTCATCCCATATGTTTTGAACGATAGAAAAGAAAAACGTTAGTATTGTTTGCATCTTGGCTAGGGTCCCATGACACGTCAAAGACAATATTTTTTTACAGAATTGATTAGAGGCCCTTTTTATGACTTAAAAAAACACGCACATCGACCTCGAAGAATTTAACGCCTTGCGATCAAGCCACTACGAAATCGATGCTCACAAAGAACGATCTTATTGTCTTTGGAGTTTATTAAAACTTTCTCTACTAAAATTTAACAATACTTTTGCTTGTTGTGTGACACAACCCAACGTCAAAGATATCGCGTTTCTCGCACTGTAAAGTGTCGAAAACTAAGAGCGTCGACTGACAAAGCCTTTATTAAAATAAAGTTTAGCGATACCGTTCAAACTGTACTCAGTGTAACTCGAGAACGAATATTTCGATCATTCGCTATGGTTTCGAATCGCTTTTACTTTTCGAAAACGGTATAATACGTTAACGGAATCTATTCACATATTTTTTTAGCGCAAACCCCCAGGACCGAGAATCTACACGTTAAAAACGATATCGTATATGACGTGTTTCCGTATTGTCAACGTTTTGATAACTCTTATGTCATTAACAATAAATGTTACTAAAACACGTCAAAAGCGATATCGTTATAACGCAGTAGAATAGAGGCCCAGTACAGACTCACCAACATTTTTTTTCTTTGAATAAATTTACCCTTTATTCATATGAATGACTAATTTTCGTAACTGACATGTACCATTTCTTTGAAAAATACCCCTCAAACATTTTAACAACTGTTAACGCTGTAATCGTCTGTTAAGTGGTTAACATCGTATGGTAAAATTGGTACTCAACCTTATTTCAAGTATGCTTTGTCACTTTTTGTAAGATGCAAATGTTATAATGACAGATAATGACAAAGCATATGTTGAGCATGTTTTGGACTGGACAGAAGCGCGTGGAGCTAACGTGATCCTGTTAAGTCCGTAAGAGAAAGAGTGCTCTTTTACATGGACTTATTTCTGTAATAAGTCCGAGGGAGTGTATAAATAACCTGACAATGGCGAAATACTCCTTAACAGGAGATAAAGCCATTATTTAAATTTAGTATTAGAGCATATTTTACAACAAGAGGCTGTACGATGACGATACAAAGTGACGTAACAAATACAGACACGTTGGCACAATTTAAATCGCCACACACATTTTCTCAATAACGATACATTTAACGTTACTTATTCGATAAAAGGGAAACCTGCGGGCCTATTATGGTCGTGTTTATCGACGTGGACAACCCGGTCTAACTCAGCAACCACACACTCACTTCATTTCTATTCACAGGCAATTCGGCAACGAGCAAAGAAGCAGCGTTCAGCGAAGACGACATCATCAGGCATCGCTTCAGCAGCCTCTAGTGGCACAGTGGCGGTGGTCATCGAGAATGTTGCGCAAACGCAGAAGCTCCAGGAAGACAAGCCAACCAATACTGCTTCGGCATCAGGAAGCAACGAGGACGAGGAGGATGACAAGTGAGTTTGAGCTTATCTGGTCTCATCTTTAGTGATCGGCATGGACGCAGCAATACTTGAACAAAACTTAAATAACAGTACATTACAGCCACGAAAATATGAATATCCTTATACTAAAACAGAGACTCTGATATATAGAGTTTAATCGAAGACTAATCTGGTAATATATATTTTTGTACAGTTTAACGAATGGATTCCCGTGCTTCTATTCTACTACGTTATAACGATATCGCGTTTGACGTGTTTTAAAAACGTTAAGATAAGAGTTATAAAAACGTTGACAATATAGAAACGTCGAAGACGATATCGTTGTAGAATAGATATATGTAGAACCGTGTAGAATACCAGCCCAGGGCCACTGTTTAGGACGCATCCAAAACGCAGCGTTTCTGACGTCACATCGCGGCGGTTGGGAAAGATTAATTGGGTCAAAATATTTATAGAGAAGAATAGAAATAATTTTATTGACAATATTTGACACAATACAATATACAACATGAAAAATAAAACAAAATAAAAAAGAAGTAAGATAGTATCAAATATGTAAACCTCCCGGTAACCAGCTTGACTTTCTTTTCCATATCTTAAAACAATCGCTATGAAGGTTAGTTTATATATTTTGTGACAGATATTTTAATAAATAAAATAAACCAGGTGATAAACTAACACTAATTGACCTAGTCCCGAACTAACCTCTAGGCTTGTACTATTGGGTGCTAGACAACGATAAACATACTTTTATGTATAAAGAAATATATACCTAAATAGATAGATAACATCCAAGACACGACACTTGACGACACGGTGGCCTAGTTGGGAGTGACTCTGCCTCCGAAGCCCGGTAAGGGCAGATATTTGTGTGATGAGCGCGAATCTTTGTTCCTGAGTCTTGGATGTTTTCTATGTATTTAAGTATTTATTTCTCTATCTAAGTATCTTTATCGTGGTCTAGTACCCATAGTACAAGCCTGGAGCTTAGTTTGGGACTAGGTCAATTTGTGTGACAGTGTCCCCGTGATATTTTATAAGACTCAGGATATAATACTCGCGCTCAGGTTTTTTTACAATATTTATAAACCAATAAGCTGTTCACTGTTAAGTTATCTAATGTAAATAGCATGATATTTGCATGTTCCTATTGTTAGTCTAAGAAACCATGTATTGTGTGAGATGAATAAAGATGTTTATCTATCTATCCATCTATATCATCGCAAAAATATCTAAACTACCAACGGCGTTACCAACTTGGCTAAACTCGTCCTTAATGATCATTAATGTATCATCACTTACCTGTGAATCGGATATAATTTACAAAACAAACAACAATAAAACTGAACACAGAACTTTATACATAGCGATAAATTATTTCCACGAAGTGACACCAATTTATCATTTTATTTAAACTGCGAACTCTCGGAAAAGTTGCACAGGCAATATTCTGCCATGGAACTTTTCTAAGCTTTGAGAACGCTTGAAAGCTTCGCTGGATATGAGCGAACAAAGCTCGCCGGCTCGGAAATTATTAAACGAAAAACGGAACGTAAATATTAAATAAAGAGGTTTTGTATAAATCAACGCGTTGTTAATAAGCTATCACAATCAGAATAACAGTTTTACCAAAAATACTGGCAACATAGGGGACAAACCACTTTTTTCCTTAAAAACTGGGGACAACATGGTCTCCTAAGTTACCAGTGAATGAAGACATTTTAATTGTTAAATTAATATCCCGTATGGTTGCCGGGTTAGAATAGTGCCACTTCATGTCTTCCCGTGGATATATATTTTTTATGGCATCGAGAAGGCAAATGAGCACACAGGCCACCTGATGGTAAGTGGAAACTGTAACCCATAGACATTTGCATTCTCAAAACTGCAATCTTAAGACTGCAAATGTGTTGCCAACCCTGAGGACTAAGATGGAATGCCTCTATGCTAGTTATTTCACCGGCTGTCTTATCCCCAAACCGGAACACAACAATGCGAGCACTGCTGTTTGGCGGTAGGTTAATGAATAAGACGGTGGTAGCGATCCGGACGGACCCTGCACAAGGTCCTACCACCCGCAAAAAGAATAAGGAAATGTAGTACTGTTAGGCGATGGACTTCCAACCAGTCACTAATACACTGGTAAACATCTTAGCCTGATTGTGCAAAATGTGGTAACAGAATTATCAATTTAGAGTTAATGGTATTTCTATAGCTCTGCCTACGCCACTCAAGGAATGAAGGCGTGACGTTATGTAATATAATCTACCGGGTCATAGAATCCACTGATTATCTGTACCTATAATAAAATTAAAACACGAAATATTCTAAAGATAATCCATTTAGTTTTTCTTTATACTTAAAAGGCTTACAAAATTGAAAAAAATAGTGTACATCGTATGACAGGTGTGAAATTAGATCTTTTATAGGGTTACCTAATGATTCGCCGACAATTATTTGGCAGAGAACGTTTCGCCGAGTAACGGTACGCCGATGGATTTGTTCGTAGATGTATTGTTTCGCAGACTAACGTTTCGTAACTCAACCTTTAGCAGCTGTTTTAGTTGGCTTATGAGTCAGTAAGCTGAACCACTATTGGCAGAAATTCGTTTAGCCTATTAATCACTACACATTTTGAATGTTTTCTCGAACAAATGTTTGCTTTTAAACGGTTCAAACGGGCAGTTAAAAAAAAATAACCTCGAAGGTCAAGGCGGGAGCTTGGCTCCCTTGACCTTCTAACCTAACCTATCCGAGTTGGATCTGCCCTGATTAGTCTTCCATAAAAATGCAACAGTTGTACAGTTACTTAACTGAAAAAATACCGAAACAAAAATCGACTGAACCTTAAATCTACTAAACAATAATGATGCCATGTCACAACTCTGCTTATCATGTTTCGACGAACAGTTGTTCGGTAAAATGAAACAATTACGAAACAAACAATCGACTAAACATAACTCTGCGTATCGCTTTACTGTCTATTCGGCGAAACAAATAATAGGCGTAACGAAATTATACCAAACGTTACTCGGCCAAAAGAAAGGTCTGCCAATAGTTGTATGCGAAACAAAAATCTGCGTAATTATACTCGGCGAAACGACAGGTCACCCTTTTATAGCGGCGGGAGTATAGGTTAATTTGTGTAACATTGACCTTTGAGACTAAGTGGACTAGACAGAAGCGCGTGGAACTAACCCCATGTGCTTCTGTTTAGTCCACCAGAGACAATACTCTTTCACCGAAAAATTTACCTCGCTTAAGAAAACCATGGACTTATTCCACTAATAAGTCCGTGAAAGTGTCTATAAATAAATCGGTGAAATACAACATAACGACACATTGGCCTAGTTGGGAGCGACCCTGCCTCCGAAGCCAGTGATCCCGGGTTCAAATCCCGGTAAGGGCCAGATATTTTTGTGATGAGCACGAATATTTGTTCCTGAGTCTTGGATGTTTTCTATCTATTAAGGTATGTATTTCTCTATACAAGTATGTTTAACGTTGTCTAGTACCCATAGTACAAGCCTAGAGCTTAGTTTGGGACTAGGTCAATTTGTGTGGGATTGTCCCCTGATATTTATTTATTTATTACAGGAGTAAAAGCCATAAATGATTATAAAAAGGCTGTAAAACTGCTAAGACGGGTTACAGCGGCGGGAGTAGAGGTAGTTTGATTAAAAAAATATAAAATCAAATATATTTATTAATTTACAGTGAGAATAAAAATTACAAACAGAAGATAAAAATAAAATGGTTTACTAATGTTTCGCCGAAAATTATTTAGCAAATTCTTAACTCGCCAAACTACGTATCCCATATTTTCATTTCGTCAAATTTTTATTTCCCAGCTCAACGTTTCGCACTGATATCATTTCCCAACGAATGATTTGATAAATTATTGTTCGACAAATTATTACATGGGATTCTTTTAAGATGTCAATTATGTTTTCGTCAAATGTGTTGTTTGGCATACCTTAATTTAGCAACATATTGAAATGCATTATGAAGTCTTCTTAAAGTTATAAATGTAAAAATACATCTATCAATCGGAGTCTGTCCGTTTTAAGGGTCATAAAAAAAAGAACCCTAACCTACCTAGATATCTGGGAGCCGATTCATTTTAGGGTCATAAAAAAAATAACCATAACCTACCTATCTCTAGGAGCAGTTTCGTTTTTGGGTCATAAAAAAATAACCTTAACCTACCTATCTCTGGGAGCAGTTTCATTTTTAATTCATTCGACAAGTTCAAGCTCAAGGTTACGCAAAAAAGTACGCAGCTGATATAACTTTCAAAATTATGAATTTAACACATAAAATTTGACAACATGTTATTTGCCTTAGCAAATCATTTGCTACACAATCATTTACCACATAAAATTTGACGTAATAAAATTTTGCAACATAAATATGTAGCGAAATAAAAAAAATACGAAGTAAAATTATGCCAAGGATTGGTTTGCTAAATAAAACTTCGGCGAAAAGTTGATTGCCAAATGAAATTTGACGAAACATAATTCGGCGAAAAGGCAGTACACCAAATAAAATAGTATGGTGAGTGCGGCGTAATTTAGGTACAAACTTAAGAGGCCGTATACGAAATTTTGCCTATTTCACTGATTTACGTGATGTACATACGTTTTGACGTCTAAAAGGTATGAATAAATTACAATATATAGCTGTAAAAGTCGTCTAAAAAATATATGAATAACTTTTTACCACCTTTGTTTATTTTTTTGTGTAATAAAATAATTAACATGGTAAAATTTTATAGAAAACGGCCATAAAATTGTTTTTGATTTCGGCAACTTAAAACTCTCGTTCTTAAAATTAAAACAACAGTAATAAACTGCAGTTCTAAATCAATCTATTACCTTAAAAACCATACAAAAAAATAAAAAAAATGCATTATAAAATGTTTTAAAGAACTAAATCTCGCATAATACACTACAAAAATAAAAAAGTAGCTCATTTAATTCATAACTCATTTATTCGATCATAACTGAAATTATATTTCATATTGTGTACTAAAAGTTATAGAAAAGCAGTATTCTAACTATAAAATCACGAAAAAAAGCAAAACCGGCCTCTTAAATTATCAGTGACCCCACACTAGGCTAGGCCTGTTTCGTGGGCTGGCACCATTTAACGATAAGCCAATATTTGGGTAACTATCGCGTTAAAAACAACTAAACAACCTAACCTAATAGCATTGACCTTTGATGTAATGTAAAATAATAAATTCGAAAACATACACACGTTTCTATGCCAAATCTTTAACAGTCCGTGGTGTCCAACTGTGGAATGAACTCCCGTTGTCCTTAAGGCAGTCCCCTTCTGTAGTTTCTCTAAAGAGGAATTTAAAAACTTTGTGGCTGAATGAGTCGTGAAGTCAGGTCCCTATAATGATTAGAGTTGTTATTTATATATTTATGTAGGTATATATGTATATGTATGTATATATGTATATATGTGTGTATTATACATGTACGTTTATATTAGTTTATGTACTTGCTAATTTGTTTAAAATTTATTTATTTATTTATAAGTATTATCATTTCTTTTTACTTTTTGTGCAAACTTGTATGTGTCCAACCCCATGCATTGTCCTTACTCATTTGCTTCAGGGTTAGCTGGAAGAGATCCCATTTAGGGATAAGTTCGCCTTTGTACATTAATTTAGTATTATAATTGTAATATTTATATTTTTGTGCAATAAAGAGTTTACATACATATATACATACATACATACATACAACATCCTACAAATGCACGATAGGTTGAGCGAATGAATTCCAGCAAAGTTATGGAACTGCAGCGTTCTCCAAAGTTTTAAGTAACTGTTCAACTGAAATAATGCTCTTCTCAAAGCAAATGGCTCTCTTTGCTTGGAATACACTGACATGAGTTTGTGAAGTTTGTTCATACTTCAGAAATTGTTTCGACATTTCTAATGCTAAAGGGCTTTTATGTGAAGCTAAATCATGCCCGCGGGTTTGTCTACCTAGAACTAAATAAATAAATAAATATCAGGGGACAATCTCACACAAATTGACCTAGTCCCAAACTAAGCTCTAGGCGTGTACTATGGGTACTAGAAAACGATAAACATACTTATATAGAGAAATAAATATTTAAATACATGGAAAACATCCAAGACTCAGGAACAAATATTCGCGTTCATCACACAAATATCTGCCCTTACCGGGATTTGGACCCAGGACCGCTGGCTTCGGAGGCAGGGTCACTCCCAACTAGGCCACAGTGTCGTCAACTTGGTTATTTTACTCATAAAAACCTCTTTTTTGGAAGGAAAAGTATCCTACGTTGTTGTACATAGCAAAAGCTATCTACATACATACATAACATCACGCCTTGATTCCTAAAGTGGAGTAGGCAGAGCTACAGAAATATCAACAACTCTCTAAAAAGACTTGTTGATAGTTCTGTAAGCACATTTTGCTTAATCAGGCCAAGATGTTTCCCAGTGTATTAGTGACAGGTTACAAGCCCATCGCCTAACAGTACTACAAGCCCTTATTCCCTTAGTCGCCTCTTACGACATCCACGGGAAGACATGGAGTGGCACTATTCTAACCCGGCAACCACACGGAGTGGCCTAGTGGCAGAAGCTCTACACAAAATTTGGCGAAAACGCATAAAGCATAACCGGCTAACCGCTTTAGTGAAATCTGTTGCGAAATCTATTCTGGACAATAAATAGTTCCTGAGTGAAAGTCGAGATATTTTGCAAAAATAACGTTTTGTGAAAGAAACGTTTTGCAAAAGACACGTTTTTAAAAGAGACGTTTTGTAAAAGAGACATTTTCAAAAGATACGTCTTGCAAAAGGAAAGTTTTAGAAAAAGGGCATTATGCAAAAAAGATGTTAGTAGAATAGAATGTAATTGAAGGGACGTTTTGCGAACGATCCCCTTATGCGCTGTAACCATTTTTACATGCGTTTTAAATTAATTGCGTCTCTTTCTGTTAGCTTCGACAGGACAGAGATGGGCGTGTACGCGGACGAGCTGGCTAACACCAGGTCAGCGAGGTTCATGCTGGCGGCCGTGGTGGAGGAGACTGGCCTGTAGGTATACCCTTTTTCTTCAGTTCATCTCATCCTTTCTTGTACAAAAGGGCCCTTTTGGATACACTTCGACCCTGTAGGGTCTTTTGCTCAATTACCTCTTCCAAAGTCAGCCATTTGATTGTGCAGGATTGCTCACGTTTTACATTCGCTGTAAGAGCATTGGGTAACGTACTCAAGTTAGATGAACTCATTAGTACAGGGCGGTTGGATTCGAACCCTCCACCCTAGACCACTAGGCCACTAATACTCTATTCACATCATACTTTAACCATTTAGCTTCTATTAGTTAGTAGCTGTTGCCCGCCACTTTGTCCTGGTAGAAGTTATTTCTCGGGATCGTTCAAAATTTCTGGGATTTAAGAAGCCTATGTAGGATCTGTTCAGTCATAATATCTTAAAAAAAAACATACTTATTAGTTTTTTTTAATTAAACCTAATATTTAATTAAAATAAACTAACTGCCGCATTCAGAGACGTCAATTAAATTTAATGCTTGTTTAGTGACGTGTGTTAATCTATTGCTATAGCAAAGAAAGTGACAGCAGCAACTTTAATCAAGCATTAACTTTAATTGACGTCTCTGAGTGCAGCAGTTACATGAAAATTTTACTAAACGTATGGTCTTATGGTTTACGCATTTGGCTACTCTAGACTAATTGCTTTTAAAATGATAAGTGCCTTATTTTATGTTCATAATAAAAACGGAAAGCAAAATGTTCCAAACAAGTGATTACATCAAAATCATAATAATTATATCAAAACCAATTTAAACTTTTCTCATCAAATTTTGCCTGTTTGGAACGAAAGCCTCAAACTACTCTAAAAAAGTTGGACCTAAGAAACATTTGTTGTAATAAAACTAAGTGGAAAGCTTTGACAAACACGACAATAATCAAAAATAATATATTAGCACTTATATATTTTGTATTTGTACAAAAAATAAAATACTATTATTATTATTATTTTTACAATTATTACGTATTAATATGCTTAATTATATATTTCGTGTTGCTTGTACTTTAGTATTTGTCTCTGGTTTGCTACATTTATTTTTTCTCACTCGCCCAAAGGTTAACTGGAAGAGATCCCTTAAAAGGATAAGTTCCCTTTTCCAGTTGCTTTTTTTATTTCTGTGATTGTAATATTTGTGTATTGGAATCATTTTGGTACAATAAAGTGCTTACATACATACTTACAAATATACATGTTTTTTTTATGGAAGACTGTAATTATCACTTTTTTTTAATAACTTAAGTAAATTTGGTGTTGGTGAGGAGCGAACCACGGACCTAAGTGCTCCCGAGGGAGGGTCCTGTTCCTCACCTCTCGCTTGCCTTCACCGGCCGGCTGGAGTGTACGATGACGAGGAACAGACCCTCACCTCTGGCTAGCCTTGTGGAAGTTATGGTCGTTTAAAATCCAGAAGCATCGCTCCACCCTTAGCGCCTCTGGAACTGTTGCCTCTCTGCTGCTTTGTATATGCAGCTGTTTTAGGAAGCCTATTCCATTGAGTTGGCGAGTCACCATCTGCCATTTTTAGGGTTCCGTAGTCAAACTAGGAACCCTTATAGTTTCGCCATGTCCGTCCGTCCGAAGCCTAGCGCAGAGACTCTTAGTGATAGAAAGCTGCAATCGGGCATGAATATACATATTAGTCACGCCAACAAAGTGGTTAAATAAAATATTGAAAAACATTTTTTTTAGTGTACTTCCCCTACACTTGTGTGGATGTATTTTTTTTTCTTGTATTCCCCATAGTTGGTATCGATGGACAGCTCTTTCAAAAATTACAGTGTTTATACCTACTAAAATCATCTAAGTCAGCACCAAATGAATTTAAATGGAAAATTAACAAGATTTTATTTAACTTGCTTCGTTCGTATGTGAGTATGTACTCGTAAGTTGTCCGTCAAAATTTGCAAGGAAATTTTGAACCACTTCCCGGGGACCGATTGAGCTGAAATTTGGCTTACGTAAACCCGATGATAATGCAATAATATGGTACCATCGAGCTGGTCTGCTGGACACTTGACTCTAATAAAATTTAGCGCGTTTAAGGTTAATATTTCATAAACAGACGCCTTACTCGAAAAATTGTTTGAGTCAAATGACCTATCCAACGACACCCCACACTATGGGGTAGACGAGAAAAAAAAACTTCCCCACCAAACGAGTAGGAGGAGGTACACTAAACAAAATGTTTTTAAGATTTTATTTTACTGCTTTGTTGGCGTGACTAATATGTATATTCATTCCAAATTACAGCTTTCTAGTACTAAGAGTCTCTGAGCTAGGCTGCGGACGGACGGACAGTTGGACATGGCGAAAGAACTATGCTGGGTGTCTCCTTGCAACATCCAATGACTTTACACTTACTATAATATGGTTTAAACTAAATTGCAATAATTATAGCACACGGGGTCTCACGAGGCTATTCTTCCAATTTACAAAACTTTCTATAGAAGGTCGTTAAAGTCGATTTCTAAATCCTTCAAATTGATCGACGCAACTTATGAACCTTATTGTTGTATAGCATGCAAACGAAAACTATCTTATCCCACAGGGTTAGCATCATTGCAGCCTCAAGTGCTAATGCCTATAGGCCTCAGTCCACTTAGCATCTGGTGTCTCGTCTCGTCTCCATGCCAAAATCTCTGTTTGGCAGATCATATCTTGAGGACTGTACATCTTCCTTTTTCCAGAATCATGGCGAACCTGGCGTCTCCAATTCCCATGATGGATCCCAACACCAACAACGACTCGGGCTACGTGCCATCCAACATAGATGGAGACACGAAGGACCATAGTCCACCTGGATCACCCAAGGATAAGAAGAAAGAGGAGAACGGGGCGCCCAAGAAACCAGAGCTTAAGTAAGTGTGGTTAATAGAATGTTAAATAACACTATTAAATATCACGGGACAATATCCCACAAATTGACCTAGTCAGAAAACGATAAACTTACTTGTTGCTCGCCTCGTAGAATTTGTTATAGCTAAACGCGTGTGAGTATTTCATCTAGTTCAGCAGGTTAACCGTGAACGCGTAACAGACAGATAGACAAAATTACTTTTACATTTATAATATTACGAAAACATAGATATACACTTAGTACAAAGAAAACATTTAACATTCAGGAACACTCGCATTTATTAGCTCATCACAATACTGCCCTCACCGGGAGTTAAATCGTGACGATAGCTTTTATTTACGGCCGTGGCCGAGTTAAAAACAATACGATAATATGTCTGGCAATATTGTTTAACGAATAGAACAGAGGCCCTGAAAGGTTTTCAACCACCCACCATAATGCTGTGGTAAAAACATTTTTTTGACGTGTTATGGTATTACTAGAGGACGCCCGCGACTAAGACCCTAACGATGAATTTCCTAAAAAACCCTTTTTAGTTCACCCAAGACCTCATAACAAATCTATTTGCCAACTTTGGAATCTCTAGACTCAGCGGTTTTCGCTGTGCGTTAATATGTCAGAAAGTCAGTCAGTCAATCTGTCAGTTTCCTCTTTTATACATACATACAAATCATGCCTGATTTTCAGAGACCCCTCTGAGAATCAGGCAGAGACCGTTTCTTTCCACCTGCTACGATTCTGAAAAATCTCTTTCTTCCACATTCATATATCCAGTCATGCATCCACGTCCGTTTCGGGTACTTAATATTTGATTTTGATTAAAAAAGTACGCCAAGGGTGGCCCCTTCCGACCCTTTCACTAACTCTCGCACATCTCTTTCGTCAGTCTTCTTTCATCCAAATCCAAATGACCGAACCATCGAAACATGCCCTTTTCAATCTTAGTTACTACATCTTCTTTCAGTCTTAATATAATTATTTAGATTATAAACTCGGCTGCCATTACTGTCCAGTAAATGAAAGCTATCAAAATGTTGACAATACAGAAACACGTCAAAGGTAATATGGTTTTACGGTTTTATCCATTAGAATAGAAGTTTTGAGTATAAAGATGTAATTCATCTATGCTAGTCATCTTAAAGACGTTGAATTTTAACTAGTTTGCAAGCGATATTCGACTTGGTGACTTGAATAAACATTAACAAAGCGTACAATTCCCTTTGGCACAATTCTTTTTACTTTATACGATAATAGCAGCTGGCCTTTCAGTAATAGTAAATGCATCGAACGAGCGTGGTTAATGTAATCAATCTACGGCCTGTGCAGCATAGTGCTTGTAGGGTTGTCACAGAAAGTAATAATGTTATTTCCGAGCAATCATTTTGTTTTACCGGCTTTTAGTCGCGTGAAGAAAAGTTGAAAACAAAGTGCTGAAATTTAAAGGCCTATTAATAAATAAACATAGGTTGACAATTTGGAACAAATTGACTTAGCCTCAAACTAAGGCAGCAACAAACTGAAAAAAATGAAGTTTTCAGTGGGGCTAGACAAGTTGCATTCGAACCAGTCACTAATACACTAGTAAACTTCTTGGTCTGATTGTGCATATTGTGGTTACAGAATTATAAAAAAGTCTTTTTTAAAGTTGTTTGTATTCCTGTAGCTCTGTCTCACCCACTCTGGTAATGAAGGCGTGATATTATGATGTTATGTAATGATGTTTGATTGATTGATTGATTGGTTCTAACGAACAAGATCGGTCAGAGGTAGAGAGGGACAATCGAAACCTCTCTGATAGTAAAGTTTTTCGACTAGCCAATTGTGATGTGCCTTGCTAGTCGACAACCCTAGTTAGCCAACCAATCCCATCAAAGTTCGCAATAGTCCCCGGCTGGGTGTCTGTACAATTACCGCAAACTCGCCGCCAGGGACGCACAACGTATTTAATTATGCAGGACCTTGCCTTAATTCGATTACCTCTTTAAAATTTACACATTCGATGCCACCATGGCTAGGGCACCGTTAATCAAATAAAAGTACGTAACGTTAAAGCGTTACATTTCGGAAGATTTAAAATGAACACGGACGTATTTGTAAATGCAAACGAAAGCCATAGTTAAATTACAATTGTGGAACGATAATTTGCTACATTTAAACCGCAAATATAATGAGTGAGCACATTAACATTGTGCGTACTCAATTAATACCGTTCCAGATCACCAAATTATTAAATTGAAATATATTCACTAACGTCGTGGACCAGGAAAGTTTTGGTATAAGAACCTACTTACGTAGAATTATAAAAGGGTTAATGATTCCAATACTTTATCAAACCTCAATGACTTGATATCGAAGACGGCATTTGACTGAAGTAATATACAGGGTGTCTCATTTAAATCGGTCAGTATGGGAAATTCTGAAACTATGAGACATACGAAGATCTGTTAGTAGGAATCATGTCATCGATTTTAATAAGAAGAAAAACTGCATTCATACATTTTTAAAAAAACCTGTTCTCAGTTATTGGGTTCAGAATAAAATGAAAATTATGGCAAATGAAACAGCTGGCAAACGTTTTTAGTGTTTGCGATAGGATACCTATATGAGCGCAGTTCACCACACAAACAAGACGAAAAAGGTTCCGTTGTGCAACGAAAAGTATCCTTACAATTGTATGGCAAATTGATCTGCCGGATCTAGCTGCGCAGATCTTCGGTGTACTTCGCTGCACTTAACGTAGACCCGCCGAGTTAGGATTCGTTTATTTGGTATTGACTAGTAAATGAAATGTGCAGTATAAAAAATACAGTCCTTAATAGTCTTATAAGGCCGTATACGAAATTTTGCGGGCTTTGCTTATTTTCGTGATTTTACAGTTAAAATACTGTTTTTCTATAAGTGTTAATGCAAATCATGAAATATCATTTCAGTTATGATCGAATAAATGAGTTACGAAAGCTACTTTTTTATTTTTTAAGTATATAATAATGCGAGATTTAGTATGTTTTTAAACAGTAATATATTGCTATTTATTTTTATTTTTTTGATGTTTTTTTAAGGTAATGGATTGATAGATTTAGAACTGAAGTTTATGTTATGAACGAGAATTTTAAGTAGCCTAAATCAAAAAAAATTTTTTGCTCATTTTCTATAAAATTTTACCAACTTGATTATTTTTTACACAAAAAAAAGTTATTCATATATTTTTAGACAATATTTACCGCAATAAATTGTATTTTTTTATACCTTTTAGACGTCAAAATGATTCGTGAATATGCTATATTCTAAACCTCTTACAGCAAAATTCACAAAACAGTCGCCGGTTTCAGGTCGATTAATCAAAATAAAATAATAAAAACAAAAAGTAGCTCATACACTCGTTGAAAATTGAAATTATCTTTCGTGTTGCATTAAAACTTGTAGAAGTAAAGTATTTCAACTGTAAAATCACGTCTGTAAAATCGGCCTCTTAAAAGCGTTTTTTTGGAAAATACTTATATACATACATACGTACATAACGTCACGCCTTTATTCCCAGAGTGGGGTAGGCAGAGCAACAGAATACCAACAACTGTAAACTTGTTGATAATTCTGTAACCACATTTTGTATAGTCCGCCTAAAGATGTTTACCAGTGTATTAGTGATAGGTTGCAAGCCCATCGCCTAACAGTACTGCCTACTTACAAATACTTATGATAGTTAAACGCGTCGAAAGCACTCTATTCCTATCATTCTTCTATCTCCAGGAAGAAGCTGAGCCGCTTAAGCAGTACCTCAGTCATGTCGACTCCTCGACGGCGCTTCAGGACCGCTGCTTCAGCAGCCAGGTTCACCATCTTCCGAGCCAACAGGGTTGGCAAGCTCCGAGCCAAGTGCTTTGCGAAGAAAGAGAAAAAGGCTACGCAAACGCTGGCTATTGTCCTAGGTAATGACCAATTCTATGAGCCCCGATTAAAGGTTTCTTACCTTAAAAGGAAAAAACCAGGCAAGAGCATGTTGGAATATGCTCAGTGTAGGGTTCCGAAGTTAAGTGCTTACTACGAACATAAAATCAACAAGTAATAACTAATTTTCTATTTTAAGTCATTTGGTGCCGTCTTAGATGATTTTAGTAGGTATAAACACTTTAATCGCCTGTATCTCAAGAACCAATGATGTCTTAGTCGTGATAGATTAGCGCTTTAACGCTTATTATTTCATAAACGGATACCTTAATCGAAAAATTGTTTCCACAAACCCATACCATTTTTGAAAGACCTATCCAACAACACCCCACACTATGGGGTAGACGAGAACAAAAATACATCCCCACGAATCGTGAAGGAGAGGTACCAAACAAAAAATATATTTTTTTATATTTTATTGTACCACTTTGTTGGCGTGACTAATATGTATATTCATGCCAAATTACAGCTTTCTAGTACTAAGAGTCTCTGCGCTAGGCTGCGGACGGACGGACGGTCCTGGCGAAACTATAAGGGTTCCTAGTTTGACTACCCTTAAAACAAAATCCTTATGGCAATCACTTCACAACATCACCCACTCAAGTCTGCAATAACTTAGAACTATAAACAACATGAACCTCTAAGTCAACGCAATCATAAGATATGGCCTTAGCCTATAGCCGAGATGCGTTCGCTAACTAGCGTTTCTATTGGTTTTTCACAAATCGCGTCACTGGTAGATCACGTGACTTTTCGTATCGCGTGATCTACTAGTGACTTGATTGGTCTAAAAATATAACAAATAGCAACGCTAGTTAGCGAAAGCATTTTGGCTATAGGCTATTTATGCCGCATATTTTGTCAAGGAATTAAAATCTACTAGGGTATAATTCCCGTCGATGTTAATTTAATATGAAATAATGTATACAACAAGTAAAAACAACAACCCGTAGTTGTTACACAGCAAAAAATCTAAAATTTAAAGATTGAGATTCTCGGTTACCTCCTCATAGAGATTCGATTCCCGTGATGGAGACACTATTTATTTACCAATAAGTTTGTACCGAATACTCAGTGCGTGGCGTGGGGAAGGTAACCCCTCAGGCCACCTCACAGTCAGTGGGCTCTAAGGTCAAAGGAAATTTGCAATCAATGATAAGCATTGAGGATTTTAATTCTCAAAAGCTTTTTTTCAATTGTCATCCATGTAATGTCTTTTCATGTAAACTTAGGAGCATCGGCACAAAAATTTTGCTCTGCCGTGCATACCTATCGACGCTATAAATTTAAAACGACAATAATTTCACTACTGACTAAACACAATCTTCGTTACAGGCGTATTTCTTATCTGCTGGGCTCCCTTCTTCACCTGCTCAGTGCTGGATGCCGTCTCCACCAAGCTGGGCCTGCCCTACAGCCCCGGGGTCACCGTGTTCATCCTCACTACGTGGCTCGGCTACATCAACTCCTTCCTCAATCCCGTCATCTACACCATCTTCAACCCTGAGTTCAGGAAGGCCTTCCGGAAAATTCTCCATTGTGGCACCTAGCCCATAAACTATGCGGTCATTTTTGATAGGACTCTGTGATAGATTTGATATTAAATTAAATGTTGTTTAGACGTTTGGGTGAACTGCTTTTGGACATATCATTTTGCTTTCGTGTCCTATAAAGTTGTTTTTGGTAATAATACACGTAAGTTAAAAGCTCCTGGAAAGTGCTCCAGTTATGAACAATCCCTTCAATAGCTTCCGAGATTGATATGCTTGTAGCGTTACAATTAGATTATATCGAAATTATTCGGGATTACCAGTATTACCACTAGCAGAATAAAATGACTACTGTGAAGTTTTCATTTAAAAAAAAGGTTACTAATATTAATCACTGGAGCACTGCCCATAAATAGTTGTTTTTTTACCTTAGGTTAGATTAGTGATAATGAAAGAGACCGGCGTTTTAATATTTGATACTAACATCTATCTATGTCTATGTACCTCCAAAGCTAATGGACTGGTTCCAGTTTTTTTGTGTAGTTAAATAGTTTTATCAAAATGATTCTTAGCTCTAAAATCTCTATTAGTTCTAAAATTATAAGTTATTTTATCTATTTAAAGTTATGGGAAATAAAAATTTGACCAAAGGCGTTTCGCCCATATGCAAGACACAGTTATAACATTTAAATTAAAACAGAAAACAGTTGGTTAACAAAGTCCCATTGATACATTTCTATTAGTAATCTTGTGCATAAAATGCCGTTTTTTAAACACTTGTGAATCGATGTGACGAACTAATATGTATTGTATAAAGGTCCCGTAGAGCCCTCGTGTAGGTACAGTCAAGGGCATTAATATCTATATAGCCATCGCGGCAAATATATTTATACATGGACCTTATTTCCAGTGGCATAAAGGTGTATAGATATTTTTGAGATTTTGGGAACGTATATATGTATATTTCTGCCCTTGACAAAAATGATTATCATAACAATTTAGTCCCACTTTACATACAATTCAATTCAAATACAGAAGTCGAATTATGAGCTGTTAAAACCTGCCAAATTCCATTTAGATAAAGGAATCTCTGTCCCTATCTATCTTTGTCAAGGCTGATATAGGGCCATATTAACCAAGTAACAAGTTAAAGGCAGTGAAAAATACTGTTACCTATAGCAATAAAACAGCTTGTAGTATCTTTCGCTGCCTGGAACTTGGTAGGTTTTAAAACTTTATAATGAAACCCAGGTAGTGATGTGCTGAATTTCTCGGGAGTTCTCGTTTTTAAACGCAAATTATTTCCTCAGAATTCTCGAGAACGGCACATCTGTAGTACTACCGTCACTGCCGTGATACCAAAGAATGCGGCTAACTGCATAATTGTATTAACATTTTAAATCTAATGTGCGGTTACTAATAGAGTATGAAATGCTTCGAGTACTTGGCACATTGCAGTTAGCTGCCTTCATGTATTACGGCAGTGTAGCCTATTGGACAGCAAGCAACAGTGATTATCACTGACAATAGTCATACATTTTTTAAATAAATAACATGTCGCTTTTCACTATCGCATATTAATAACTAAAAAAAATGTATATCTTGTAGAGGAAAACGATGTACCTACATCGTACTACCCTCCGGAGTCAAAAGGCCGCATTTTATAATTAACATCTAAACCAATTTGTAACTTTAATGATTGCCAATAAGGCTATTATTGTCATAGGATTTAAATGACAGATTCACCCTTCCTTCATAGACATTCCCTTGTGGTTGTGAATCCTTAGATGTAGAGTAAATTATGTAAAGCAATATTAATATTAAATATAACTGTACATACGTAATTAGAAATAACTGTGTTTTTTTATAAGTTAGTTTTTACGAATTGTGTCTAAGATCTTACTTATTGCGACAACTCTTAAAAAAGGTTTTGGGTTAATAGATCTCTCTCTCTTTGGATCTCATACGCTTATATAAGAATCTTACCGAATTTACCCGAACCTGAAAATCTTTTTAAGTGTTGTACTTTATGGCAAAGGTATATCACGTTCGACCTCAATGCAACGCCTCAGCAACACAGGTCGACTAGGCTGAGTATCACGTGCAGTCGACTTAAATTGATTCCGAGGACGGCATCGTATAGTTTCGGTGGACCTCTAATATCACACAATCTTCCCAAGCCCAAGGGTCTATAGCAAAACAAATGGTTTTGGAGTCTACAGGTGTCTTTGAGGCCTAGGTGCCTAGTCAAGATGCATAGCGCTATGTTTATACCGATTTTCGAAAATCTACAAAATGTAAAGGATTGACGTATGCGTCGACCGCTGTCAACTCCATACATTTCGAGTCGACAGAAAACAGAAACATTGGCAGCGTTTGCAACTTAGCTAGGCCTTCTGACTCTGAGTCATAGAAATTAGCTGTCGATTTCTTGAGGAGCGGCATAGAGGTTGAACTAGAAATTACACATACATACATAACATCACGCCTTCATTCCCAGAGTGGGGTAGGCAGAGCTACAGAAATACCAACAACTCTAAAGACTTACTGATATTTCTGTAACCACATTTTGCACTAGAAATTATGTTCCTCAATTATCCCTGTAGTGTACACTCTAGCCAGGCATGCGGCAATATCATTAGCATCAACTAAACTGCGCGACTACGCAGCTACTATTATCCCCTCTAAACACAAATTCATTTCGCCTAGATCTTATCTGTAAATTATAAATAATTTAACGGCTACAAGGTAAAATCTAATTTAACTTTAAAAACTATATCCCGACTGGGGACTCGTCTGACGCGGTCAAAATTTCTATAATTAACATGTACAATTGTACATAGATCACTTCAATACAAAGTACTGGTATAACACAAAGTCGCTTCCCGCTGTCTGTCCCTATTTATGCTTAGATCTTTAAAACTACGCAACCGATTTTGATGAGATTAAATAAACGGTGTAATACAATTAAGGTTTACAGTAAAAATATACATGAAGCGAAATAACACGCGTCATAATTAGACCGAGTATAGTAAATTACGTGTAGCAAGGTTTTATTTTTTAATTTATTTATTTACCTTAAGCGACTTCTGCAGAATTTCACTCTTAACTTCCGCAAACAAAATTAAATGATTTAAAAATCAAATGATGTTACGAGCTAAACTAATTATGTTTCTAATTAAAAGAATCCTTATTTAATTTTACGTTTCAAAGGAATTAGCGTAATTTGTTACGTTTACTTAATCAGAATCAGAATCAGAATCAGAATAATCTTTATTCAAGTAGGTTTACAAATAATAAACTCTTTTGAAACGTCATAGTAGCGACTTAGCCTAAATTGACTGCAGGTTCAAATCGCGACCGATCAGAGAAGAACCTGTAAGAAACTCTGTCGGATGTCTTTTTTTTTTTCGACGTTCGCAACCTTTTGTCGTAAGGACTAAACATTTTATTACAAGCAATTCAGTCCCAAGCATTGTTATCATTAATATAGTCTTTAATACTATAATATGCTTTAGAAATTAGTTTACGCTTAACGTAACTCTTATAATTTGTTCACGAGTTAACTTGACGCTAACTTTTGCGTCGGCGTGCGTTTGAGTTAGAAATTATAAGGGCGCATGGTCTTGTTTAAAATAATAACACTTATAATATTAATGCTGTCTATAAAATAAATATAATATTGTCTTAGGTTTGTTTATGTTCTTTACATACGTAAGAAGCAATTATGTAGAACCATTTGGGAGAATTGACAGCGAACTTTTTAAAACATATTTAGAAAAAAACAAACTCATAAAATAACTCATAACATTATCGGTGCCCGAGGAATGTGTTTTTTTTTTAATGATAAGGAGAAGGCACACGAGCACTCAGGTGAGGTGTGTACACTAGTATTAACTCAGGCTGGGCAAATTTGATACCTAAACCCATTACCTGAGCTTCTAAATTTGATATATTTCAAGCGACATGTTGTCTCACTGTCTCCGAGGTTCTGTATTTTTAATAATTGCTTTTATTTATGTGTTATAAAGTATTTGTTATTTCTTATTAAAAAGTAATTCCTTTTCAAGATCGATGCATTTATACCTGTCTTCGGAAACTAAACTCTATACATTTGTAAGAAAACATTTAATCGCTACGCATTTTTAGCGTGTCAAATCCATGATGTTTTTAAGAGGCCGTACACGAAATTTTGGTGGTATTGCTTCTTTACGGTTAAAGAAACTTTATTCTCATAAGAATTACAGAAATTCGCTTACATGAGAATATTCTAAATTTATATAAAAGTTATTATATCTAAGCATGCAGTACAAATAAGTAGTATAAAATCTTTAAATCAATTAAATCAAACAAAGGTGGGTAGAATTTGAGTGAGAAATAATCTAATGAGCTTGTTTGCGTTAGTTACCACGGAGTCGCATTGTATTAGCGGCGCAGATAACAGCGCGGCGCGAGTGCATTGATGTAAGATCGGGATCGTGTGGATGCGGCAATTGGATGCAATGAAATGTGAATTTAGAGAAATAAAACAATGCATACAAAGTACCAAAATGTATGATGTTTAGAGATGGCTGATTGTATGTATAGGTATGTATGTATGTATGTATGTTTGCACGTGTGTGTATATATGTTTCCAATTATGTTTATGTGTATTTTGTAAGTATGATTGTGAATATTTATGTTTCTGACACGACAATTATATACGTACCTACTTATACATTATAACAATGACACATTATTCTTAATATATTGCTTACATTTGTATTTAAATACATTTAATGATTTGATATTTCTTATTTCTAAAGGTAGTTTGTTATACAAATTTACACCTTCATGTGTTATATTACGTCGTCCATAATTTGTTCTTGATCGGGTAATCATTAAGTTTTCGGCGTTTCTATTACGGTAGTTATGTAGGTCTTTCTTTTTAGTAAAAGTTAATTGTGAATGTATGTCCTTATGCAGTATTTTTCTAATTAATAAACAAATGTTGAGGGTGTAAAGTTGTTTAACAGACATGAGTTTTGTTTCATTATATACTTCTACAGTAGGTTTTAAATAATCATAGTGGAACAATTTTTTTATCAATTTGTTTTGCGTACATTGTAGTTCTTTTAAATTAGATTTAGCTGCAGTACCCCACATTTCGATTAGATATTGGAGGTGAGGTTTTGCCAGTGAATTATATATCATATATGCTACTTGACGGGGAAAACAACTAACATTAGCGCGCAAGCAACCAACCACTCGGGATAACTTATTTTTTACTTGAGTAACATGTGTTTTCCATGTTAAACCGCTGTCCAATATTAAACCTAAATATTTTTCTTCATTACTAACGCATAATATTTCACCATTTTCTTTTTGAGATTTTACAGTTAAAATACTGCTATTCTATAAGTTTGAATGCACATCATGAAATATCATTTCAGTTCTAATCGAATAAATGACTTACAAATAATGAGGTACTTTTACAGATTTGTCGAGTATTATAATGCGAGATTTAGGTTATTTTAAAACATTATATATTCCTATTTTTTTTTTATTTTTTTTTAAAGTAATGGATTGATTTTGAACTGAACTTTATTACTGTTGTTTTAATTTTATGAACGATACTTTTAAATATTCGTAAACAAAAACAATGTTTTGCCCATTTTCTGTAAAACTTTACCAAGTTAGTAATTTTTTTGCACAAAAAATAATATATGAAGGTGGTAAAAAGTAATTCATACGTTTTTGAGACAAATTTTACAGTAATAAATTGAAAATTGTTCATACCTTTTAGACGTCAAAACGATTCGTGAATATGCGATATTCTAAACCTCTTACAGCAAAATTCACAAAACAGTCGCCGGTTTCAGGTCGATGAATCAGTATCAAATAATAAAAACAAAGAAGTAGCTCATACATTCGTTTAAAGTTGAAAAAATTATCTTTCGTGTTGCGCATTTAAATTTGTAGAAGTAAATTAATTCAACAGTAAAATCGTCTGTAAAATCAGGTAAATCGGCGAAATCGGCAAAATTTCGTATACGGCCTCTTTATATGACGTCACACGCGGAATATGGGCGAACCAGGCGACACCTAATTTTTATACGTTCCATTGTATGTTTTTTTTTGTATTACCGATTACTCCGTCAATTGTAGACCGATTTTGAATATTTTTTTTGTTTTGATAGAGTAGGTACACTTCCGAGGTGGTCCCATTGTCACCAAATCTGAATCTGATGATGGTGATCCCATCATCAGATTCAGGGAACTCCTCAAATATTATAGACAAACATATAGCGATTTTAGTATTCTTAGTAAGAAGTCTAGCATTTGCATTCAGAAAGTATCATTTGAGGAAGTGGAACTGATGATGAAGACCACAGATGGCCATCGGAACTCCTCAACGGTACCTATTTCAAGGGTGGCGTTAACATAATCTCGATTAAGATAGTTGAGCGACTATAACAAAGAAATTTACTTGTTGAAATATGACTATGACTTTCCGGCGGCGTTGCTTGCGGCGCGCTTGAAACTCAAAGTTTCATATCAACTAATAAGTGGGAGTACGGAACAGCGTATTTATGATCACTAAAAGTTTAAAATAAAATAAATGATTAAAAAACAAAAAAACGCCTTTATTTGTCTTTATGTAGTCGGTTAGAAAAGGAAAGTGTTTATTCAGGCATCTAACAAAAGGACAAGCAAATAAAATAAATATCAGGGGACAATGTCACACAAATTGACCTAGTCCCAAACTAAGCTCTAGACTTGTACTATGGGTACTAGAGAACGATAAAGATACTTATACATCCAGAGAAATACATACTCAAATACATAGAAAACATCCAAGACTCAGGAACAAATATTCTCGCTCATCACACAAATATCTGCCCTTACCGGGATTTGAACCCAGGCTTCGGAGGCAGGGTCACTCCCAACTAGGCCACAGCGTCGTCATAACGTCAATAAGAGATAACGGGTCCATATTGACTCACATGAACTCCTTATTCCTATTATATTATATTTAATACTATAATACAATGGCTCATTTAAATCGGTCAGTATGGGAAAATCTGAAACTATAAGACATACGAAGATATGTTCTTAGGACCCATGTCATCGATATTAATAACAAGAAAAAATTCATACGTTAAAAAAACCTGTACTCAGCTCGGGAATCGAACTCGGACGTTTTAAAAATACACTTACACTATTTTTATTTACATGTCGGTTATGTAGGTAAGCAGCGAATGTTACTATGACACATGATGTCTTAAATTAATAAAATACATCGTTTTTATATCTTAAACGAGTTGAATATGGTATCGAAAAGAACGCTAGTCATTTCAAACCACTACTAAAATAAATTAAATGATTTGAAAACAACGCATTTAAAACTTAATACACTATACCGGGTGTGGCCTGTAATAGGAGCAATAAATTGAGGGATCGCTTCTACTCTATAAACGTAGCAACATTTGTTCTACAACTTTAAAAAAATATGTAATTTAATATTTGGGATTTTAACATAAACAGTATTTTAGTGGTGGTAGGACCCTGTGCAGGGTCCGTCCGGATCGCTACCACCATCTTATCCATTAACCACCCGCCAAGCGACAGTGTTCGCATTGTTGTGTTCCGGTGTGGGGATAAGACAACCGGTGAAATTACTAGCATAGAGGCATTCCATCTTAGTCCTCAGGGTTGGCAACGCATTTGAGGTCTTGGGATTAAAGTCTTGAGAATTCAAATGTCTATGGGTCTCAGATTCCACTTACCATCAGGTAGCCTGAGTGCTCGTGTGCCTTCTCCTTAATATAAAAAATAAAAATAAAAAATTCAATGTACTCCCATTAGTCTACTGTCAGCCTACAAACTTCGTAGTTGTCGCAATACATTGCTTGCTTGGAAAATCTAAATTCATTAATATTTGGTTAACAAGAAGTTATTTTCAAAAGTTGCAGAATAAATGTTACGTTTGTGGTGTGGAAACGATCCCTCAATTTATTGCTCCTGTTACAGGTACACCCGGTATATGGAATCAAAACTTTAAAGCTTAATTTAATGTTTAAATAATTTATCGGCATCCTATTTTATTTACGTACTTTTTTAATTCAACGATATTGGCTTAAGCATAGTAATTCACGAAATAAATGTAAATTTCCTTATATTTTAAACATGGAACAAAAGCTGTGACGTCGTTCCTGTCGTCGATTTTGTATAGTGTTTTTGCAGGGGGTCTGAACTATGACTTTTTAAAGCTTCATATCTTATGAAAAAATTACACGACAATTATTTCGCGTATTCAGTTATTCCTTTCTTTCATAGCACCTTCCAGAAAGCGTAAGAAAACATTATATGCATGGTCCCTATTGTAACAACCCTTTACCGAAATTTCAAACACAATGAAGATTTATGACTACCGATTTGTATTAATAATAATCACCCTTCATATTTTTTTTCCTCATATTTTAATGTTCATAATTTTGTTATTCATTCATTATCATCTCAAATCCTAAAATGACCTTTACTGAAACCGTTCTGATTTTAGGACGTTTATAAACAGACATAGAAGTTTTTGTGGCATGAATCAAATTGTCGCAAGGTAAAGACACCAGTAGTCGACAAAGGACCAATGTTCGACATTGATTCTAACTCAAAGAAGATAAGAGTTATTCATTTGTTTTGCAACAATCAATTTATAACCCTATGATCCTAGAGTTAAATTAAAAGCTTCTGTCGATAATTGGTGCATGTCAGCTAAAAGTGTCGAACATTGGTGTTGTTACCTTAGGGAGTTCCAAACGATTTTAATTTATCGATAAATTGTACTTTATTTCTTATGACAGTTATGACTATGAGATAACGTATAATATGAACATGAAATTTCCATACATCGTAACTCAAAACTTAAAAGTGGCATGAACGTAACGATAAAAATAAATGATTAAGTATCTACCTATAATATTTTTTAAGTTTGAATCCTTTCTATACATTTTCCAAAAACTGAGTAGGTAAGGATTATATAGAGTTTACTATTATGCTACACAATGTCATACAATTTACCTAAATAGTTAATTTTGTATGGAAATCGATCAAAAGTAGGTTTTGTGTAAGAAACCCATCGATGGGTAGTGATCAGCATTTTAGTTACTCTCTATTTTATCCAATGAATGATACCTATCTACTATGAAATGTCACATTGAAATAAGTATTTGAAACAATTATCGATAGTTTTAATATCGGAAGGAAGTCCTTAGTTAATTGATGTTCCTGCCACAAAAACTTCTATGTATGTTTATAAAACAAACCTAACATAACCTTATTTACCAGTTGGATTATTTTTTAATTCTTAAATAAACAGGTGTATGATTAATATTAATTATAAAGAATGCTCATTATGATGTAAAATGGTATGAGAAATATTTTCGAACTTCCGATAATAGGACTTAAAAAGTTGTGTGGGAAAATGCGCACCCGTCCATCATTGGTGCCTGTCAGCTAAGTGTCCAACACTAGTCATCAGCATCACCCTATCTCTTCAATTTGTTTAGCCAAATCACCAGCTGACTAATCCAAAACACTGCTGCTTGGTGGCACGGTACCTATTTGGTTGGATCTACCACTTATACCCTCAAAATGTGTTGCTGAATTGTTTATCTCTATTTAAGATGAAAATCGAACTGTGCTGTAAATTTATGCCAAATAATTATGAAATAAGTGTATATAAATGTAGTAGGACTTTTAGTATTAAATGTATGTCTTAAGTATCTACGCTTATTGTGTATAAACCCTGTAAAGAAACTAGAAAACGTTGTAAAATTGATGTTGAAATAAATGGACTATAAATGAATAAATCGTTTTCTTGATTTTAACCATTTAACTTTTTTTTTTTAATTAATGGCTTATATACTTGGTACTTTGCCAATGTCGAGTTTTAGACAATACCATAAACTTATTTGGGAGTGACCCTGCCTCCGAAGCCAGCGGTCCTGGATTCAAATCCCGGTAAGGGCAGATATTTGTGTGATGCGCGCGAATATTTGTTCCTGAGTCTTGGATGTTTTCTATGTATTTAAGTATGTTTATCATTGTTTAATACCCATAGTACAAGCCTAGAGCTTAGTTTGGGACTAGGTCAATTTGTGTGACATTGTCCCGTCATATTTATTTATTTATTTATTATTTATTTTGTAGCTCTGCCTACCCCACTTTGGGAATGAAGGCGTGACTTTATGTGCTCGTATGTGTGTATAAAATTACACAGATACGCGCCTGCCTTCAAACAGTTCAAACTGAGCTTGCGGCTATTTTGCGGTGCAAATAGACAGAGTATCCTCGGGCGTGCGGGGACGCAGGTGGGTCGTTGGCGGCACTTGACTACCTACTGGCTGCCACTTGGTTGGGCGTTTTCCAAAAAGTGTACATCGTTAAAGACAAAATTAAGAAAATTTAACTTTTTCCATTTCGTCACGAAAATTAACGTGTCTAAATGTTTGGCTAATTTTCGTGAAGAAATGGAAAAAGTAAAATTTTCTTAACTTTGTCCTTAACGATGTACACTTTTTTTGGAAAACGCCCGGTTAAGTATTGTGCGCGGGAGATAGAACGCGGTTCATATTGGCAATAGTTTTGACTAAAGTAGTAGTAGTTTTAGCGGTGGTAGGACCTTGTGCAGGGTCTGTCCGGATCGCTACCACCATCTTATCCATTAACCACCCGCAAAGCAACAGTGTTCGCATTGTTGTGTTTCGGTGTGGGGATAAGACAACCGGTGAAATTACTAGCATAGAGGCATTCCATCTTAGTCCTCAGGGTTGGCATCGCATTTGAGGTCTTATAGTCTTGAGAATTCAAATGTCTATGGGTCTCTGATTCCACTAACGATCAGGTGGCCTGAGTGCTCGTGTGCCTTCTCCTTAACATAAAAAGTAGGTTTTATTTCACAAAAAAATAATTACTAATTCATAACATTCGTTTAGCGTAAAGTATACTCTAACAACACATACTTAGATTTTATGAGGTAATTAATGATATTATGATATTTCGATATTCTTCACGACGTAAAAAAAACCACACCAAAACAGGATTACTGTTCATATCCACTTCAATACAAAGCAAGAATTGGTCTCTTACAATACAACACAAATATTCTTTATCGAACACCACATACAAATACAGCATGAAAAGTAAAATACAAATAAAAACTTACTAAGTGAGTCAATAGGCGGTCTTATCGCTAAGTAGCAATCTCTTCCAGACAATCTTACAAAGAAGAGAAGTGTCAAAGAAACAGAAATAAATTCTCGTACTGATGTCACTGTATTTTGCTTATGTTGCAGTAAATGGCACCTGAATTTTTGAGCGATGTTTCTTTATCAGTACCTCGAAGTAATAGCAGATTACACAATCGAAAGACATTTCGTTACCGTTGCAAAAAACAGTTTCTGGTCAGCACGCACCATTATATCGTATCTGCTCTCGATGCAATGACATAGGAGATGTTTTCGACATTTTCGTTGGTGGGTCTGTAGTGTCTACTAAGAGAAAGTTATTTTCATTGTATAAATAATTGCTTGCTCTTGTATTATTTGAAAATAGTTATTTACTCTGTAACTTAGTTTTTTATAATAAGCTGCAACTTTAAATTGCAAAGTCACAATTAATGTATGTTGTGTCCACATCTAGAAGAATGTACACTTTTGTATTGTTATCTCTAGTGCAATGCTCTTTATATTTGTTTTGTGTAGCATTCAGTTTTGTAGCCCTAATAAAAAAATAAAAAAAAGTTTACATTCAAAGTAAATTTAACAAAACAAATAGTATATTCCCACTTCAAAATACATCAAAGCGTTGTAGTTTACTGTTTTGTCGGTGTAGTTACTTTGTTTTGGTTAAAATTAAAATCGAGTTCGATAGAGAGATAACTTTAACAAAACAAAATACTTAATTTAACAATACCATACCAAAACAATGTATAAGATTTACAGATATTTTTAGTTGTGGTTTAATTATGCATATACTTTTTTTTCAAAATGTACGAATTAAATTTAAAAAGTAAAGTAAATAAACAAACCATATCAAAACGAAGTAAAGGTCACGACTTTCCTTTGATTTGATGCATTTTCTTTGCTTTGGTAGAGTTTAACGATGAAAAAGGTACTAAAATGGTAGGTTTACTTTGTTTTTCCACATACCCCTCTTTATTTCTAACTGGTTTTTTAGGGTTCCGTAGCCAAATAGCAAAAAACGGAACCCTTATAGATTCGTCATATCTGTCTGTCTGTCCGTCCGTATGTCACAGTCACTTTTTTCCGAAACTATAAGAACTACACTGTTGAAACTTGGTAAGTAGATGTATTCTGTGAACCGCATTAAGATTTTCACACAAAAATAGAAAAAAAACCATACATTTTGGGGGTTCCCCATACTTAGAACTAAAACTCAAAATTTTTTTTTCATCAAACCCATACGTGTGGCGTATTTATGGATAGGTCTTCAAAAATGATATTGAGGTTACTAACATATTTTTTTTCCAAACTGAACAGTTTGCGCGAGAGACACTTCCAAAGTGTTGAAATGTGTGTCCCCCCCTGTAACTTCTAAAATAAGAGAATGATAGAAGTAGGGTATTATTGGGGATTCTGGATCATTTGTCCTCGCTGCGCTCGGATGATCCAGAATCCCCAATAATGATCCAGGATCCCCAATAGTTTCCATCGATCAGGGATCTAGTCGGATGATCCAGGATCCCCAATAGTTTCCATCGATCAGGGATCTAGTCGGATGATCCAGGATCCTCAATAGTTTCCATCGATCAGTGATTCAGAATTCCATAAACTCAACAGGTAAACGAATGACCTGACAATCCTTCAATGGTAAATTTGCATATTCTCGCCTCATAAATTTCTATAACAAAATATTTTGTAAAGAGAAGCAAAACCGGAGTGCCGTATAATTCAATTTTATATTACTTATATTTTTGTTTACGGCACTCCGGTTTATTTTTCATAAATTTATTTCTTTGTTTATTCATCTTTGTTCCTGTTAACACTTTCCACACAACCATTGCTGTACTAATGTTATAGGATAGTCCCGCTAACAGTTTTCTGGAGTGGCCAATTCCATACTAATTGTTTAAGGACAAGGCGGTCTTTCGATACGTTCCAAAGGGGCGCCTCCTCTGTACTGATATTTACTCAACCAAGATAATACTAGAACGCTGATCTATATATGCGACCGATCGTAAAAACTTTGATAGCGTGATTCAGGTCTTTTTCAATTATTACTGTCAAATCAAAATAAAAACTGCAAACTTTTTTTGATTTCAAGCTATCTTCAGTTGTTATTAAAAACCACATTATTAAAAGTGTTGATTAAAGTGAAATACATTAATTATTCCAATATTTGTGTATTATTCAAGTAATGAGAGATTGTTACGACATCTATTTAAAAAGGTAGGTACTTAACATCTGCTAGTCTGACGATAAAGTGACTCACGCGCTACTGTTACTAAGAACTTCTCAATGTTATTGTTAGCGTAAGATGGCGCTATTTGACAATGCTATTTGAATGGAATAATACAGTGAAATGAATCTGCGGTCTTTAATAAAGTAAAAATTTCGTAGGTGAACTGAAACTTTAATAAATAAATCGACTGAAACTATTAAGTTTATCTCAACACTGTAATCGTTCGCGATGTACATCAAAGTTCGAACATTGTTACGACATCTATATTTAGGTAAATCAAGTGTCAACTTTATTGCTGATTGACAAGAAACTCCGCGCTGTGTTTACTAAGAACTTTGTTAATCGATGTTAAGATGGCGCTGATTAATACAAATAATCGATATGAAACTAGCACGATGTTTTTACTGTTTACTAAGAACTTCGTTAATCAATGTTAAGATTGTGTGCATGAATGCAATAAAGTAAAATAATTTCGAACCTTGAGAGCCATTACATAGCATGCTGTATGACATGTAAATAATAGGAAGCGTAAGTAATTTATGTTCATGCTTCACATGATTCGAACAAATATATGTGTTTTTCTTTCTTCTTTATAGCTAAAGCCGATTCACAAATTCTGAGAGTTAAACAAGTTATTTAAACAATAAGTATAGTAAGTCGTTGCTGTCTTCAAGCCAACCAGTGCCTGTTTTATATTTCCTTATTTTTTTTTTTTTTTTTTTAATAATAAATATCAGGGGGACAATCTCATACAAATTGACCTAGTCCCAAACTAAGATCTAGGCTTGTACTATGGGTACTAGACAACGATATAAATACTTATATAGAGAAATAAATACTTAAATACATAGAAAACATCCAAGACTCAGGAACAAATACTCGTGCTCATCACACAAATATCTGCCCATACCGGGAATCGAACCCGGGACCGCTAGCTTCGTAGGCAGGGTCCCTACCAACTCGGCTAACGCATCATATCGTCTTCATAGTTAGGCTACATTCGGTACATAGAAACGCATTAAAGTACATGCAGCTACCAAATACGAATAAGGTTTCAGGTTAACGCAACAAGCTGGCGCCGCGCCTTATAGGTGTAAAGGATTGGGAGTGATTCACAATAATTATATTTTATTTTCTAATAGACGAACGTCTGTAATGCAGAATTAAGGTTTGATTTTGTTTGGACAATCTCATTTGAAATAAAATTATATTACTAATAATTTTAATTGGTAACATCTAAATGCAGCCTTAGTTTATAGGGTTATAAATGGAGCTTCCATTTATTTGAGCATTCAATTGGTAGTGGCAGTGCAGTGAGTGAGACAAGTAATTAAAAAGAAGCAGCAAGTATGTACGTAATATTTTTTATTTTTTATTATTTATGTTGATTGTGTTTGGTTAGTGATGCTTATTCAAATACTTTTAATAAAAATAGGTCGGCAGTGTTCAATCCGTTCGATTCCGATGAGGAGATTAGCTGTGCCCAGCAACAGACTGCATCTACCGCTTCTACGAGTGCAGCGAAAGTTAAGACGGTAAAGGCGAAGCAGAGAAGAACTAAGAAGGCGGCGGAACTGCACGGCTGTGATTCAGACCTGGACAGCGTCGCGAATGCATCAGCTGCTCAACCGAAAAAGAGACGAGTCGCTGTGTTTCTTGATTCCGAGGTAAGATGCCTATCTTGGGCGATTGTTTATCAAAACATACTTCGAGGATACGATAGCTTAGTTGGTAGTGACCCTGCCTACGAAGCTAGCGGTCCCGGGTTCGATTCCCGGTATGGGCAGATATTTGTGTGATGAGCGCAAGTATTTGTTCTCAACTATTGGCTAGGTCAATTTGTGTAAGATTGATTTTATTATTATGATGATTTCATTAAAACTGTTTTTACCCAACTTTAAGCCGATTTCAGTTGGACTGACCTAGGTCATGATAACAGTTTGTCGCTGGATTTTTTTAATAATTTAAGTGATTTTCTTAATTGTATTTATAAAGGTGAATAATATAAGGTTGCTAAATAATTTCAGGGTGACGAAGAGGAACCGATCAGGGCCGCTCCGCTACGTAATTTTTTGACAAGAAGGACGGGCTCCGGGTACACGCTGCAACGAGATCCCAGCCGGCGCGGGGAGTACTACGTCGAACTCCGAGTCTTCACCACGCGGGAGCTTGAGCCGGTAGCGACGGAAGCAACCAGGTGGAAACATGCCTTTTTCACATATAAAGGGGCTGTAAATAATAATAGCCCAGTTTTCAAAGCGGTCAGACAAGTTGCTCAGGCTGCTAAAGAAGAGTATAAAGGCGTGCAGCCTGTGTTGTACCCGTCAAATACTTTTTAACTAATTTTAGTTATGTGTTTATTGTAATCTGCTACTTTACAGTCGGTTTAAAGGCAAATTTAAAACTTTTGCGGTTTTCAACAAATGTAATTATTACAAAACAAAGCACGTCTTACATAGAACAAAAATAGTATAAGATGTTATTTTGCGATGTATGTAATGTTTCCGTTCCAAAATTAGCAGCACATAAAAAGACTAATATCCACAAGTCTAATAGTTTGTTAAGTACGCGGCTTGAAAACGTTTATATAATAGCTAATGCTTTTCGGAGTAGAATTGTTAGTTATAAAGTCAATCCCTCAAATACGAATATTACCCCAGATTCATTTTTATGTGAAAACTCTGATATAGCACAACAACTTATTAAAGATTCATTACAAAAGCATGTCTCACTCAAAGTTAATTTGGAACTTTTCGTAAAGTATTGTTTGCCAAAAAATAGTGAAAGTTCCATTAAGTCATTTAACACTAAATACGATATAGTTTTGCAGAGTACAGACGTTTTATCATTATATAAATCACTTGCTGATGTACTAATTACTAAATGTGCGGAATTTGAGCTCTCGGAATCAGGATGGACAATCGAATCAGTTAGTCACTTAGAGATAAACATAGTAAAATACAATCCTTTGAGAGCTGGATCGTTTATACCATTACCAAAACATATTGCTAATACAAAAGCTTGTTTGAATATAAATAATGAGGATAATCACTGTTTTATATGGTCTATAATGGCTCACTTGTATCCTAGCAAGGTTAACTCAAACAGAGTCTCATCTTATCCCAAATACCGAAATGTTTTAAACACTTCCGGCATGGCATTTCCACCAAGCATCTCTGATATAAGGTGGTTCGAAGCCAACAATACTGATATTAGTTTTAACATCTATGGTTTAACAAAAAATGGTAGTGTTATGGGCCCTTTATATAAAACCGCTAATCGTAAATTACAGCACATCAACTTGTTATTAATAACTAAAAATAGTAAGGCACACTTTTGCCTAATAAAAAACTTTGAGAAACTTGTTCGCAAACAAATAACTAAACATAAATCTAAGATACATTTGTGTGAAGATTGTTTTTTATATTTTTCAACAGAGGAAAAATTAATTCGGCATAGTTGTGCAGGGGTACAAACTGTTTTACCAGAGGCAAATACACAACTTTTTTTTTCTAATTTTGAAAGAACTCAGGAGGTGCCTATTGTGATCTATGGTGACTTCGAAAGCTTATTACGAGAGTATTCAGATAAAAGTAAATCTATGTACGTGGAAAATATTCAATTGCATGAGGCATCTTGCTTTGCATATTACATTTGTTGTAGAAGCGAGCCTTATTTAAACGACTATGTTTCTTATCGCGGTCCCAACTGTTCGAAAAAGTTTGTGGAGTCTATATGTAATGATGTGCAGCGATTGTACTCAATATTATCTGTCAGCAAACCTATGATTCCGCTTACGCTAGAGGAACAGCTATCATTTGAAACTAGCACTGCTTGTCATATTTGTAAAGACAAGTTTTCATCTAGTGATAACATTGTAAAGGATCATGATCACTTCACAGGTCGATATAGAGGGCCCGCTCACAATAGTTGTAATTTAAATTCAAAACCTTGCCCATTTATACCAATAATTTTTCATAACCTTTCCGGATATGACTGCCATTTGTTTATTAATGAACTCACAAACGTATGCGGTCGAATAAACCTTATCCCAAAAAATAAAGAAAAGTATATTTCGTTTACGAAGTTCATTCCAATAGACCAGCAAAATGTAGCTCAATTAAAATTTATTGATTCTTTCAACTTTTTGAGTTCAAGTTTAGACAATTTAGTAAATACAATGAAAAAAGATGATTTCCAACATTTAAAATCATTTTTTGGAGATGGGGCCAAGTTTGATATAGTGCGAAGAAAGGGTGTCTATTGTTACGATTATATAAACTCTTGGCAACGTTATGAAGAAACCCAGTTGCCTCAGGCTTCCAATTTTTTTAGTAAACTCTCATCAGAATCTGTATCTTCTGAGGATTATAATCATGCCTTACATGTTTGGGAAACTTTTGCTATTAAAAACTTAGGAGAATATACAGATTTATACTTGAAATGTGATGTGCTTCTTCTATGTGACGTTTTTGAAAAATTTCGAAGCATGAGCCTTAAATACTACAATCTTGATCCCTGTTATTACGTATCGTCACCATCATTAAGTTGGGATGCTATGTTATTATACACAAAAGTAAAATTGGATCTACTCTCCGATATAGATATGTATCAAATGCTGGAAAACGGAATAAGAGGAGGTCTTGCTCAATGTTCACATAGATACGCAAAGGCGAATAATAAATATCTTCCAGATTTTAACATTAACGAGCCGAATAGCTTTTTAGCCTATTTAGACTGTGTAAATTTATATGGATATGCAATGATGCAGCATCTGCCAACAGGAAATTTCAGGTATCTTAACGATGATGAATTAGCAAACTTTAACGTTGAAAAACAGTCACGCGATTCTGATACCGGTTTTATACTTGAAGTCGACCTTCACTATCCTGTTGAACTTCATGAGTCTCATTCAGATATGCCATTTGCAGCTGAAAAATTTGCTCCTAGAGGAAGCAAAAATAAAAAATTAATTGCTAGCCTCTACGACAAACATAGATACATTATTCACTACATGCATTTAAAAGAATGTTTGAAAAATGGTCTTGTTTTGTTAAAAACATATAAAGTTTTAGCTTTCGATCAAAGTAACTTTTTAGAACCATACATATCTTTAAATACCACCTTGAGACAAAATGCTAGCTCAGATTATGAAAGGGATTTTTTCAAAAAGCAAAACAATTCAATATTTGGCAAAACGATTGAAAATAAAAGAAAACAGGTTGATGTAAAACTTGTTAATATCTGGAAAGATCATTCAAATAACACAAATAAATTTTGCGGCGCGGAAAAATACATAAGTGCTCCCAACTTCAAAAACTTGGCAGTTATATCTGATTCATTAGTAGCAATTCAGTTGCAACAGACAAAAATCGTTTTAGATCGACCCATATACGTGGGTTTCTCTATTCTAGAAATAGCCAAAAGTCATTTGTATCGCTTTCATTATGATGTGATGAAACGTGTTTATAAAAATAAAATTCATCTTTGTTATACGGACACTGATAGTCTTTTGTATTTAATTCATACAGAAGATTTCTATGAAGATATCAAAACACACATAAAGTATTTTGATACTAGCAATTTTGATGCTAGCAACATATTTAATATGCCCTTAGTGAACTGTAAAATTCCAGGATATTTTAAAGACGAAATGGGGGGTGAGATCGTGAAGGAATTTGTAGGTTTGAGAGCAAAACTATATTGCATAGATACCCAAATTTCAACAATCAGGAAAGCAAAGGGAATAAAAAAGTGTGTTACAAAAAAACTTAATATTAATAAATACAAAAATGCTTTATTTCAAAATGAATGTTTTAGAGATAATATACATACATACATACATAACATCACGCCTTCATTCCCAGAGCGGGGTAGGCAGAGCTACAGAAATACCAACAACTCTAAAGACTTACCGATATTTCTGTAACCACATTTTGCACTAACAGGCTAAGAGGTTTACTAGTGAATTAGTGACAGGTTGCAAGCCCATCGCCTAACAGTACTACAAGCCCTTAATCCCTTAGTCGCCTCTTACGACATCCACGGGAAGACATGGAGTGGCACTATTCTAACCCGGCAACCACACGGGGGATAATATGATAATAGAGATAATATGTGTGTAATAAAATCAAAAAATCATAAAATTTTCACGCAAAAAATCAATAAGCTAGTTCTTACAAGGGATGATGATAAAAGGTGTGTATTAGAAGATAATGTTTCGACTTTGCCTTGGGGACATTACAAATTAGCATTTTAATGTGGCAGCACTGTAAAGTAATAGAAATTTAATGCAAACGTGTGAATTGTAACATTTTTATTATTTTTATAAAAACAATAAATGATGAATGTATGCCTATTGTTTTTCTTTCATTTACCTCCGCCAGCTAATTAATCACGTGCTTAGTAATAAACCCGCCTAACTCAAAACTATTAATCTTTCCATATTTCAAGACGCACTCTTGATTTAAAATAAGTTGGCTTTTTTATTTTGAGTTACGCTGGTTTTACACCTATTGCAATCGTATTATCATGACTCGATCGCTTCTACTGTCAAGTCAATAAGAGCTATCACAACGTTGATAATACGTTAGCAACAGGGAAACAATCAGACAATATAGAGTGAGGAGCCATTAATAAAAATTATTAAATGGGACAACCTCACACAAATTTACCCCAGTCCCAACTAAGCTCTAGGATTGTGTTAGGGTACTAGACAACGATAAACATGCTTATATAAAGAAATAAATACTTAAATGCATAGAAAATACCCCAGACTCAGAAACAAATACTCATGCATGCATTACACAGATATTTGCTCTGAGCGGGAATCGAACCCGGGACCGCTAGCTTCGTAGGCAGGGTCTCTACCAACTAAGCCAGCCACGTCACCAATAGAGTGGCTGAAATATTGATTAACTTTAAGAATTCAATTAAACAAAGTTGCTATTCTTTTATTTCGTTATAATTGAGATTCAGACAAGGAATTTGATACTGTTGCAGAGAAACAAGTCATAACATGTTAAAACGAGTTGTCCCCGCTTGTTTAACTTTGGCTCGGCGCGTAGGAATGTGGCTACGTAAAGAGTTGCTGACGCGGCGTGCGCGCAATTCGACTTTATCTTCTTAGTGTATGACCCAAGTTAAATAATAAAAATTTAATGTCGGTTTGTAGTTCCGCTACAATACTGTTGCAGAGGAAACAAATCATGACATGTTATAACGTGTTATCTCTGTTTATTTAACTTTGGTTGCACGTAAAATAAGTTCCACATTCTATATGAACATCATTTATTAAAATAAGGTTGATAATAATATTAAACTTAATAAGGTGAAAGTAGAACAATAATAATTAAATAGCAGGCAGACTTCTTATAAACCATTGTCTTTACTAATTTACACTTAATGAGACAAAAAATAACATATTTATAACGCCAAATTATTTATAAATAAACATAAATTAAAGAAATTTATGATAAAATTAAAACAACGCTACATTAATTACATTACGGAAGAAAAATAATAATAATTACTATTTTTCTTCCTTAATTCAAACTTCGTTGACAATAACTTATATTAATTGGCTCTACAAAGTAAGTAAATAACAATATAATTGGCATAAATTGATTTTATAATTCAGAACTATAATATAAAATAAACATGGAGATATAATAGAAATAAGTCACAATTATACATATATAACTAACACCGAAATTAATCACTTTCAAGTTTTTTCATAATTTTTTTTAACACATTTTCTGTGCTGTCCAACACTTCATCATACGGATCACACACGAGATATTGCGCACTAACTGAACGATCACTGTAACACTCGTCCATTGTCTCAATGTTTATTTTAATTAAATATCGTCCATTGCGAATGTTATTTTTAATTACAAATGATGATCCTTTTCTACTACGATCCTTTTTATTAATACCCGATTTGGTATTTAATGCTTTCAACTCCCTTTTGTCCCGCGGAGCGTCAGGCTCTCGCGTTACGGTTGCGTTACACATGTTTTCTCTACGGGCTAAAAGCTCTTGCCGCTTTTTTTCCACTTTTTCCATGTAACCGTCAACGTCTTGAGCATAATAAAAAGGATGATCCTCCGGCACATCGTGGAAAACGGGGCTGACATCATATATGCTGCCAAAATCAAGTCGATCATTCTGCGTGCTGTCTTCCATAATTATCTGAAATATAAAAGTGTCATAAGTTTTTATTTAATAAAAATGGCAATAAATCCAACATAACTGGATGAAGCAATAAAAAAAAGATTTACTTACCTATATATTTTAAATACGCGGGACCCACGTTAGAAGCGAGACAAATGTCGACTGCGACTGACGCTCGAGTAGCAGCAATTTAGATCTCGGTGTATAATATTCTTCGCCTAATATAAGACAGGAATGTGTAATTAGAGAAATGATAAAGACTTACAAAGATAATTCATTGATTTAGGATGATTATATTATTACAAGTATTTATTTGATATTATATTAAATTACTGAACAGAAGGCGAAATGAAATTTATTAAACAGCCTGTGTCAATAGAAATCAGCAAAATAAGTGATGGATCACATTGCACTAATTATAATAACAGACATAGTATGCTTCTTCCCAACTCTATACGATGTATTATATGTGGACCATCAAATTGTGGAAAAACAAATATAATTTTAACTTTATTGCTTCATGAAAATGGGTTAAAATTTCGAAATGTCTACATTTACTCTAAAACAACTTTTCAACCTAAATATAGATTTTTAGAGGAAGTTCTTAAAAGAATACCCGAAATTAAACTGTTTATGATCCACGATGAAAAAGAGGTAATCTCTCCTCATGAGGCGATGCCCAATTCAATATTTATCTTTGATGACGTAGCTTGCGAAAACCAGACTAATATTCGTAATTACTTTTGTATGGGCAGACATAAAGGAATAGACTGTTTTTATTTAACGCAGACTTACTCTAAAGTGCCAAAGCAATTAATACGAGACAATGTTAATTTTTTGATAATTTTTAAACAAGACGATATCAATTTAAAACATATTTATCGTGAGCACGTAAATTCTGACATTAGTTGGGAAAAATTCAAATCGCTTGCCGCAAATATTTGGAAAGATTCACATGCGTGTCTTATAATTAACAAAGATTGTAAATTAAATAATGGTCGATATAGAAAGTCATTCGATGTTTTTGTAAAATTTGAATAAATATAAATGATGACTAAAATAAAATCACTTTACTTATAACAATAAGAAACATCGGGGGTCTTTTTAGACCGCGTTATTGATTTGCCATGGAGACAGACATAAAAACACAATTAATTAAATCTGTAAAGAATATTAAAAATAAGTTAAAGAAGATGCAGCAAGAGGAGGATGATTTAGAATTAAAAAATAAGAAGATTTTGAAACCTTTAACCGATCCGCTAGAAACCATGATGTTTCTTCATAATTCTCCTAAGCAAATAACATCTTATAATGAAAATAAGCATAATAACAAAAATATATTATCAAATGATGTAAACGCGGATTGTATCAAAAAGGATAAAATAAATATTCCCAACATACTTGAAATAAAAACTCCTACGAAAATGGAAAATAATGTGGCAAAAGTAAAAAGCTTTGAGGATGTCGATTCTTATTTGCAAGTCCCAAATAAACCTTTTAATGTTGCCTTTGGAGTAAGACATGACGGTGAAACACTTATGATAGGAAATTCACCTGCAACGCTTAAATCTTATGGGGAGAATTCTCCTAATAAAATATCTACGATTAATGTAAATGATAAAAGTTATGAACTAACGCCAGGTTTAAAAGAGCTTTTATTTCAAAGTAAACCGAATTGCGACAAAATAAATGAAAAGGATAAAATAACCTATAAAGATATTTTGGTGCACACTAATGTCCATAAGAGAGGTTTTAGTCCTCAAGGTCAGATACAAGGTAATTCAGGAATGAAATACTGTCAAATTATTAAACCCCTATTTCAAGAATCCAGCACGGCAAAGCAAGGTGGTAATCTGCCTTCCTTAAAAAAATATAATTCAAATACGGATTTTGTATATTGGGATGATCCTAATGAGTTGATTGAACGTTTAAAAATTTTAATTGCTTCTAAAGATGCTGGCAACACTAACCATGATAACGAAATAATTTCGATTATAGAAGAACTAAAAGAAGCAGACATCATTAAGGAATAAAAAGACTTCAGAACCAACTGTTGATTCAGTCTCATTGTGTTGGTTGAACATGAATGTAGATAAGTTTGGACACCATGTGTTAAAAAAGCATAAAATGAATAATTTTAATGAACCTCCCTTGGCTTTCATAAATGTTACCGATTGTTTTGATGCAAAAAATAAGATAATTAAACATATTGGAAAGCCTGTCGATCCAGAGGACTGCGCCACAAAACAGTATGTTGACAATACTGCAGATAAATTGTTTAATAAAATAAAATTAATTAATCAAACATTAGCTCAGCTAGAGACAGAAGTAAATAGCCTGCAACAAAGTATTGAAACAGTTTCATTTAAGAACAAATACAAGAAATGAGTAAAGCAATCGTAGTAAACGAAATACATAAACAAGCGCGGAAAAACTTTCCTCGAAGACATGTAGTGATGAAAGATATAGATGATTTATGGCAAGCTGATCTTATTGATATGCAATCTGTTTCAAACAATAATTTACAGTTTAAATATATTTTAGCCATTATTGATACTTTTTCTAAGTATGCGTGGGTATATCCATTAAAAAAAAAGAGTAAGGAATATATAACTCAAGCTTTTTGTGATTTGTTCCAAAAAAATCGAATACCCAAAAACTTGCAAACTGATTTAGGAACTGAATTCTATAATAAAAAAATAAAATCATTACTTGAGTTACATAAAATAAACCATTACTCTACATACTCTACTAAAAAAGCATCTATAGTGGAAAGATTCATAAGGACTTTTAAGAATAAATTGTACAAGCAATTTAGTTTAAAAGGAAACTATAAATGGATAGGAAACACACTTTCGGAAGCAATTAATGAATATAATAATACGATACATAGAACAATAGCTCTTAAACCAATTGAAGTCAGTGAAAATAATAAGGATGCTGTATTACAGAAATATAAAAAGCTTTTATCAAAGAGGAGTTCAACAATAGAAAAAAATAAATTTGCAGTCGGAGATTCCGTTCGTATAAGCAAATATAAAGGAACATTTGAAAAAGGATATACTCCCAATTGGTCAACTGAAATATTTACTATTACGAAAGTACAAAACACAAACCCAATAACGTTTATCATAGAAGATGCTAGACATCGACCCATCTTAGGATCATTTTATGCTCACGAATTGCAAAAACCTAAATATAAGAACATTTATCTTGTAGAAAAAGTATTGAAGAAAAATGGTCGAAAATTATATGTAAAATGGTTAGGTCTACCTTCGCAAGAAAATAGTTGGATTGATAAAACAGAAATCTTATAAGCAGCAAACATCATAGTTTAAGCGCATTTTAATTGCGCACTTGAAACTGGACAGAGTATTTCATCGAAACAAAAAATAACTTATTTATTAATAATTTATTTACAATTCAACAAAAATGGTAGGGTCAAAACCTAAATCGAATGGAAAAAACAAGAAAAAAATTGTGTTCACTCCCTCACAGAAAGCCAAGTCTGGCGCTGGTTTTAAAAACACTTTCAAAAATATTGTTTCTCTTACAAAAAAACATATTAAAAAGTTAAAACCTACATGTAAAAAAGCGGCTATTGAGTTAGCAGTTGCTGTTGCACGAGAATTGACGAGGGATTCAGATACTTCAGTAAACATTCCCCGGGTGATACCTGTGCCAAAAGTTGGAGGAGTTTTGCCCCTAATACCCATTTTTGCCGGATTGTCTGCTGCAGGTGGTTTAGCAGGTGGCGCAGCTGGTATTGCTAGAGCGGTAGAAGCTATTAAGTCTGCTAAACAACGTTTTCAAGAACTCAAGAGGCACAATCAAAAAATGGAAGAATTAAATTTAGGAAGAGGGTTGCATCTCAAAGAGCACAAGAATGGATTAGGAATTTATTTTAAAAATAAAAAAAACTAATGCAGAGGCTACCTAAACGAGCGTTAACTAACATCGACATTCTCGAATATTGCAAAGAAATTCCCAATTTTCGAGGAGTTTTCATGCGAGATCAGTTGCCAAAACGTCCATTAAAAAAAGAATGCGGAATTATTAATCTTGATAGTTCCCGGAATTCTGGCACTCATTGGGTAGCCTATGCAAAATTTAATAATTATATCGAATATTTCGACAGTTATGGTAATTTAAAACCACCTGAAGAATTTTTAAAATATGTTGGCTTAAATATTTTTTATAATTACGTTAACAAGCAAAAAACTCATCCTTTCATTTGCGGCCACTTGTGTATAGACTTTTTAAACTCATTTTGGGATCTTCATAAATAGCTTACACTTTCAAAAAACATTTTAGTCAATAACAATGTCTATTACATTCACAATCACTGGAAATGAATCCATTCTTCGATCAGAATTAAATACTCATTTAATATTAGAAGACGATTACGAGTGCGGCTTACTGTATTTTTCAACATTTAATTCAATACCTAATATTACTGACAGCAACAATGTATTCGCTTACGGTAAACAGAAGGATATTAAAATTCCTTGCGGCGCATATGACCTGTCTGATTTATATGAATATTTAAAAAGTAATATGAACAATTGTCAGTTTAAAATCGTTCCTAACAACAATACTTCTAAATGTTCAATTTTTTGCAGCGAACCGATTAATTTTAAGGTAAAAAATAGTGTAGGTGCATTATTAGGGTTCTCAGAGATGTTGGATCCAAATAAATGGCATGAATCAGTCAACCCTGTATGCATTATTGCTGCGTCTGTGATACGGATCGAATGTGATCTTGTCCAAGGTTCCTATACGAACGGTTTGCCTACACATATAATTCATGAATTCGTGCTTAACAGTCCGCCCGGATATCAAGTAATTGAAGTACCTAAAAATATAATATATTTTCCTCTAAAGAAGAAACATATTTCGTCAATTACGGTGAAAATATTAGATATACAGGGAAATCTAATTAATTTTAATAACGAAAATATTAATATAAGTCTTCACTTGCGAAAGTCAAAATGATAATTTTTAACGATGATATCTGTAACAAAATACAAAGACAAAGTCGTTCTAACTCCACTGTCAAGCGCAACGTCAGACGAACTAGACGCAAAAAGGTTGTAGCAATAACAAAAAGTAATAAAGAGTTTCTTCGCGCTCTTGGATTAAAAATATGAGCATCCTCCATATAACCGACGATCCGCAATTCGACAATTCAATTGAAAGTTATGAAATCCATACTTATAACCCATACAATAACAGTTTTAATGAAAATGATGAAATACGAATACCTATCCATCAGCAAGATATATACGTATTACCTTCAGCTAGCGCGTTATACATAGAAGGATATTTTTCTATAACAGCTAAAGACGTGAGTGGTGTAAAAAAAGTGAAAAATGTTAAGTTGACAAATAACGCTATATCATTTCTTTTTCAAGATATTAGATATGAAATGAATGGGATTGAAATAGATCGAATTAGAAATGTTGGAATCACTACTACAATGAAATCTTTAGTCTCAATGAATGGTGGAGAAAGTAAAGCTGCTGCAATGTGGGGTTGGAACGTGGACGGATTTGATGATCACAGTGGAAGATTTAGTATTCTTTTACCACTTAATAAACTATTAGGTTTTGCGGAGGATTACAAGAAAATAGTTATTAATAGTAAACATGAACTAATACTAAATAGAAGTAGTACAAATCTTAATGGTGTTGTAACCGAAAAAGATGATTCAGTGGAAGTTAAGGTAAATAAAGTTCAATGGCGCATGCCGCATGTTAAAGTTTCAGATCATCAAAGGCTTGCATTGCTTAAACATTTAGAAAAAGATAAACCTATGCAAATAGCGTTTAGAAATTGGGATTTATATGAATATCCATTATTACCAAAAACAACCAAACATACATGGTCTATAAAAACCACTTCGCAACTAGAAAAGCCTCGGTATGTAATTTTTGGATTGCAAACTAATAGAAAAAATAACAAATTAAACGATAGCGCTGTATTTGATCATTGTAATCTTAAAAATGTGACTTTATTTTTAAATTCATACTATTATCCATACGATAGTCTTAACTTGAAATTTGATGAGTACAAATACAGTATATTATACGATATGTATGCGAGATTTCGTCAGTCGTATTATAACCTTCCTATAGATCCGCTGCTTGATCTTATACAATTTAAGGAAAAAGCTCCATTATATGTGATTGATTGTTCGAGGCAAAATGAGCATTTAAAAACTGGACCTGTTGACGTTCGTTTAGAAATCGAAACAGAAAAGGATTTGCCGGATAACACTAGTGCTTACTGTTTGATTATTAACGATCGTTTGGTGGAGTACAGACCTTTGAGTAATATTGTTAGAAAGTTGACATGATGTCGACAGCAATAGTTGATGTGCAGGGGTTTAAAACGGACAACAATTCATTCATTGTCAAAGAAGTTGCAATAGCTGTTAATGAACAATTACTACACCTACTTATTCTACCACCTTGCCCACTGCACAATCTCTCTCCAACCGAACGTAAACAAGTATCGTGGATACAGAGAAACAGAAAAATTAATTGGAATGATGGATTTATACCTTACGAAAAATATTTAATGTATATCCAAGAGTTTCTGATTGATAAGACGATTTTATGTAAGGGTCTGGAAAAAGTTACCTGGCTTAAAACTATTTTAGATCATAATGATGTTATTAACCTGGAAGATATGAACTGTCCTAAATTGTTAAGTTTGTACGAAGAATATAGATTGTCAAGTGATGTGTTTAACTGTATATATCATCCAACTGTATGCGCGCTAAGAAATGTAACTTGTTTAAGAAAATGGTGTTTAAATAAACATGTTTTATAAATTCTTTTTATTTATTATCTTATAAAGGTAATTAACCCTGAGTTCTCAAATCAAATAGTATTTACTTATTGAATTACGACAACGTCAATTACTAATGTCAATTTTAATAAAATTTAATCAAACCAAAAGTAAGGTTAAGAAGGATAATGGGGCTACATACGAGTATATCATGAAAATGGCTGAAAGAGAGCAAACATGGAGAATTTATTTTAAATCGTGCTATCAAAGTTTTTACGATCGCTCGCATATATAGATCAGCGTTCTAGTATCGAAAGACCACCTTGTCCTTAAACAATTAGTATGGAATTGGCCACTCCAGAAAACTGTTAGCGGGACTATCCTATAACATTAGTACAGCAATGGTTGTGTGGAAAGTGTTAACAGGAACAAAGATGAATAAACAAAGATGACTAAACAAAGAAATAAATTTATGAAAAATAAACCGGAGTGCCGTAAACAAAAATATAAGTAATATAAAATTGAATTATACGGCACTCCGGTTTTGCTTCTATTTACAAAATATTTTGTTATAGACATTTTTGTATCTACATTTCGACAGTATCAGTCGAATGAACGAGGCGAGGATATGCAAATTTACCATTGAAGGATTGACAGGTCATTCGTTAGGTCACTACCTGTTGAGTTTATGGAATTCTGAATCACTGATCGATGGAAACTATTGGGGATCCTGGATCATTATTGGGGATTCTGGATCATCCGAGCGCAGCGAGGACAAATGATCCAGAATCCCCAATAATACCCTACTGATAGAACTAAAAAAAATACATTATGTACGAGAGAACGAGATCTAGTAAGTAGTTTTTTTTTAATACGTCATAAAAACATTGATCAAAGCTACAACGAACTTTTATAATTATTATGTTACTTGCTGATACGGAACCCTTCATGGGCGAGTCCGACTCGCACTTGGCCGCTTTTTTTCCGACCTGTGATAAAAAGTTACGTCAACCTCGACCTCGCTTCCGCTATAATGTCGCTTACCGTTTTTCGCTATGTGGAAACCGATTTAGCGATCATATAATATAGAATAGAATAGAATAGAATAGAAAATATTTATTTCGCTTTTTACATAAACAGGTATCTTTACATTGCGTACAATATAATGAAATTCTTAAATCTAACAAGAAGAAATAACAGTTCAATGACAGTGCTGCGAAAAAGGTATCCACTCAGCTATGTGTCGTACCACCTATTGGGAGTACGACGCTGGTTTTCTGTGGACCCATGGACTGGTTTAGCTAGACAGCATACATTGCATTCGCTTTTTTCCTTCTAATTAAACAACAAGATTTATATTAATAAAGTAATTTGTAATAAGTGCTCTGCTCTCTCTTTCTACAGTAAAACTAGAAAACTTATTTACAACCAATTATACCTGCAGAAGTAGGTATAATAGAACAACCAAACCCGCCGACATTCCATACCTATAGTGATAGTTATAGTTATGCGTCGACACGGAGCCGTTTACATTAAACTTTGAATACTTAGTAAATGCGCTTTTAAAACTCGCTTGAAGGAAAATAATGATTTTGAATTTCTAATAGGAGGTGGTAGATTGTTCCAGCATTTCGTGGCTGCATACTGGAAGCTGCCACGAAATGCCGCGGTTCCGTGTCGAGGACAAATTAGTTTGAGAGCCTGTCTCTCAGGTCTCCGCGAAAATTGCAGTCTCCGGTAGAGATACGGCGGTTTTTTACTTTTAATGATCTCGAACAGGAGCGAGGCAAAATGCACTTTTCGACGAGCTTCCATCTTTAGCAAACCACCCTTGTTTAGAAATGGTGTCACATGAGATCGATGCGGGACAGGAAAACAAAATCTTACGCACGCATTTTGCAGGCGTTGTATTAGAGTTTTAGTGCGAGACAGCAAACATTCGCCAAAGACGGTATCAGCATAATTTAGTTTAGATAATACCAAGGTATCTGTTAACTTAATGCGAAGATCTACGTTTAGATACTCTCTAATTCTATATAGTACTTTCAAACGATAGAAGCAATTACGAACTGTTTCAAGCACATGATTCTCAAAACGTAAAGATCCATCTATAAGTACGCCCAAGTTTCTAGCTTCTGATACTTGATTTAAGATATCGTGCAAAATTGCTACCTGTGGATTGCGAGATATTACTTGTGACCTAAATTGCCGCGTACCTAATACCATGAACTTAGACTTAAGCGGATTCAAAACTAAACTATTTATGTCTGACCACTGGGCTATCTGATCCAGGTCATGGTTCAATTTTGAGACGACCGATTCCATGTTTTCGGGTTTGAAGGAGATGTAAATTTGCAGGTCATCTGCATAAAGGTGGCATTTGCAGTTTTCTATCTTATCGACTAAATTTGCGCAGTAGAGAATAAAAAGTATTGGTCCCAGGATCGAACCCTACCCTGCTATATCATCCCACATCTCAATTAATAAGAAACGGGAAAGTCAGTCATATGTTTAAACCATGAATGTGCGTCGTCGATCTTAATCGAGATCTTATGTAGCCATCAGTGGTCTTCATCATCAGTTCCACTTCACCAAATGATACTTTTTAATTAAAATGCTAGACTTGTCACTGAAAACTTAAGCCATGTATTCCTATAATATTTGAGGAGTTTCCTCGATTCCTCCAAGATTCCATCATCAGATCTTGACGTGCTGGGAACAGGACCAACTAGAAAGTATACACATTCAAACAATAAAAAAGAAATCGGTCCAGCAAATAAAAAACTTGAGAACCTCTTCTATTTTTAAGTCGGTTAATAAAATATCATGCGCAGTTGAACACAACTCTTGTCTGGCAAATGAAAGATGAGTATGAAAAATTCACTTACGCGGTAACACTGATTGTCAAAACCTATGGTTGTGCCGTAATGACATACAGGGTGTCTCTGACCATGGGGCTTTAAATGTAGGTATCGATTATACTCCTCGAATGTCGTCGTAGAACAAAAGAAGTTCCATTTGAGGAGTAGTATCGATCCCTACATTTAAAGCCCCATGGTCAGAGACACCTTGTATAGTGTTGCAGCGTAAGTGAATTTTTAATTCTCATCTTTCATTTTGTCTTTTTGACGGCACGGTGGCCTAGTTGGGAGTGACCCTGCCTCTGAAGCCAGCGGTCCTGGGTTCAAATCCCGGTAAGGGCAGATATTATTATTATTATTTTAGTGGTGGTAGGACCCTGTGCAGGGTCCGTCCGGATCGCTACCACCATCTTGTCCATTAACCACCCGCCAAGCAACAGTGTTTGCATTGTCGTGTTCCGGTGTGGGGATAAGACAACCGGTGAAATTACTAGCATAGAGGCTTTCCATCTTGGTCCTCAGGGTTGGCAACGCATTTGAGGTCTTAGGATTATAGTCTTGAGAATTCAAATGTCTATGGATCTCAGATTCCACATACCATCAGGTGGCCTGAGTGTACGTGTGCCTTCTCCTTAACATAAAAAAAAATAAAAAAATTGTGTGATGAGGCCGAAAATTCGTTCCTGAGTCTTGGATGTTTTCTATGTATTTAAGTATGTATTTCTCTATAGAAGTATGTTTATCGTTGTCTAGTACCCATAGCAAGCCTAGAACTTAATTTGGGACTAGGTCAATTTGTGTGAGATTGTCCTCTGATATTTATTTATTTGCCAGACTCTATCTTCTTTAAGTTCAACATTAAGCATAGAATGTCCTGTCATTCTATGCTAAAAATGGCTTGAACTACGTTCGTTAGAAAAAGCAGGTACATTCTCTCCCAAAAGCAGCCTCAAATTAAAAAGCTCGTAAAGCACTTTGTTCACTTAATTTTCCAAATAGAAATTATCCTTTGCTTGTCGCGCGGCACAAAAACGTATCAAAACTCAGAATTATACATACATATGTACATAACGCCACGCCTTTATTCCCAGAGTGGGGTAGGCAGAGCAACAGAATACCAACAACTCTAAACTTGTTGATAATTCAGTAACCACAATTTGCAGTCAGGCTAAGTTGTTTACCAGTGTATTAGTGACAGGTTGCAAGCCCATCGCCTAACAGTACTACAAGCCTTTATTCCCTTAGTCGCCTCTCACAACATCCACGGGTCTTCCCGTGGAGTGGCACTATTCTAACCCGGCAACCACACGGGATCAGAATTATAGCGGCTATTTAAACTCAACTTGTGGAAATGACATCGGATTGGTCGTATTCTAATTTTGATTGTGAAGCGCCGAACGAGCCAGTTCCTGATTGGACCAATTTACCGAGTCAGGGATGCAACTTTTTATGATTGCTGCCTTTATTTCAGAAGAGTTCACGTAACTCTAGCAAAATTTGAACTTTTCCAGCTCAATATTTCTTAAATGGACGACCAAATCTTAATAATGTTATTTTTAAGAGCTAATGAATGATTTCTCAATCGATGTTGATCGATAAATAGGTATTTACGTTTGCTTCACTTGTATTTTTTTTAAGATAAGGAGAAGGCACACGAGCACTCAGGCCACCTGATGTTATGTGAAATCTGAGACCCATAGACATTTAAATTCTCCAGACTATCTTAAGACTGCAATCCCAAGATCTCAAATGCGTAGCCAACCCTAAGGACAAAGATGAAATGCCTCTATGCTAGTAATTTCACCGGTTGCCTTATCCCCACACCGGAGCACAACAATGCGAACACTGTTGTTGTTGTATCTTATAAGGACACCCGAAAAGTTTTTTTCAAGCTTTGGTGGCGAAATTTAAATATACGAGTATAACTATGCCGAATTAAAATGCTCTTGGTATGCGCTGGTAGAATTTTGACGTGTAAAAGTGCCCGCACAGTCTACTTACTGAATAAACATCTTTGTCTTTTATATATTATAAAGTTGACCCCGTATGGTATCCGGGTTAGAATAGTGCCACTCCCGTCTTCCGGTGGATGTCGTAAGAAGCGACTAAGAGAATAAGGGCTTCTAGTACTGTTAGGCGATGGGCTTGCAACCTGTCACTAATACACTGGTAAACATCTTAGTCTGGTTTTCAAAATGTGGTTGCAGGATTATTAACATTGTATTTTTAGAGTTGTTGGTATTTCTGTAGCTCTGCCTGCCCCACTCTGGGAATGGAGGCGTGATGTTATGTATGTGTGTATATTATAAAATGTTGGAGGTTCCGGCGCCGAGCCCCCGGTGGCCAGTTGCTTTAGTGGGTAAAAATCCCACTAACCCTGTGTCTCACCAAGACGCTGGGTAACTTGCAGGAAATTTCCCCCCGATAACAAAAAAAAGACATGATGTTATTTATTTATATTGAAAATGTAATTTGTTAATGGACCTGTGATTAGAAAATTATGTGCCCGCATACTTGTGTTATAGTGCTATTTTATTTTAAATTCTAAATATATGTTGACTAACTTTTAACTTTCAAATGCTAAACAAATTAATTTATTTTTTTTGTTTCTCGACTAAAGACCATTAGTGACTAGTAGCGCCATCTAGGAAGTTTTATCAGAACTGGCTCAAAACTACTAACCAATATTAACGAGTATACTAGTCATGTACCTACTAGCTTTTTAATATCTAATTTGGCACAATCTCGTTTTTAGAGTAAAAGTTACATCAGTGTTATGCGATCGTAATGCATTATAGTACAAAATAAATTAACTAACACCAACACAAATAAACATGTTTGCTCACAGCAGGGCGCGACAGATTGGCTACTCAACAACAGGTGGCGCTAGTAGTAGTGAAAAACATCGCTTTCTGTCACGCCCTGATATAAGTTTACTGATAAACGATTACATGTTATTGTGAAATAGAAACGACAGTACACGGATTCCATAAACCATTCTTATTCATCACGATCATCACCAATAATTCCTTTACGACTTTTCATTCGCGTTATATTTTGCAATAAAAATGCAACAAGAAAAATGACATTACGGTTCTGTTTTAAGTCTTTTGCCGTGTAATGCTACTTGTCTCGCTTGCGCAAGCGCGGAAGTCTTGCGTGTTAGACGGAGTGAAAAAATGTGTCTCTGCGTTTGAAGTACGGCGTATCAGCTGACAAGCAAAGCAAAACAGTCGGTGCGCGACCATCTTGTCAAAACTGGAGTCGGAGACAAATAAATATTATAAAATGTCCTAAATCGCTCGTAATGACAGAACATTAACTTCGTATTTAGTAAAGTATTGTGTTTAGTTCACGTTGGTGTTGTTTTCGCCGCGGTTATTATACATTTTGCTCAATATTTCGGGTTTTGTGTCGCGTCCAATGACGTCATGTATGTGATTATTAAACACGTATCGTGGCTGTCGAGTTTGTAAGTATTTTCTTTTATTTCCTTGTTGATATTATTAAATTATTTCGTATTAGTAGTTATTGGAAAGTGTCCGTGGTTGCTAGTTTCATTCATGATTCGTGTGGGATAACGCGGAAACTGTTTATCGGGAGTTGTTTTCCATACGAGTCGATTTGGGCTGTTGGCAGTTTGCATTGCCCTTGAAAATAATGCAGCAAAAATCACGTTCCTCCGTCGATTGCGAGCACTGGATCTCACTTTCTGTTCCATTCATATATTATATAGGTGTAATAACGCTTTTGATTCCAATTAGCTTCCCACTTCAAGCGCTTGGCAACCGAATGTTGGTTCTTCACTAAAAATGGAACAGCGATATACCTATAGAAAGTATTGTTTTGTATGAAACATCGGATAACTACATAGGTACTGTACTGTGCTAAAAATAAACGTCGCCATATCAAGCTGAATATTGTGTACTATTATGCCTATTACGTTATTTTGTAGTGTTACTTTTACACATAAAGGAATTTGACATGAAACTACCTACCTGCTTTTCACTTTCCAATTCTTTTATCGATGGCGTAATACCTATCTGTTTTTTGTACTTATATTTTTTGTGTTAATGACAATACATTGATCGCCAAGTACCTACCAAGCCATATGCTAATCATCTGTATCGGTGGGCGTGCGTAATCATTTCAATTGTTCGCGTGTGTGGGTACTTCCCAACCTAAAACACGTAGCTATATTATTGTAAAATTGTGCCTCGTGTTTTACATAGACGAATCACAATTTTACGGCAATACTTGTACTTTTACCTTTCTTCGTTGTTGTTATACGCAGTTATAATTAAATATTTACCTACCTACTTGAATCCTTAATTACTAGGTTCTATGTTTAATTTGACTCACATTAATAACGCTATTTAAAATACAAAGGTAAATAAATGTAGGAGACATTAGATTTAACAACCTAGGTAAATAAAATTCATTTTTACAAGTTCCTTTTCTCTCCGTGAAATAGTGATGTGTCGTGCGAGTCTTGCTCCAAAAAATACCGGTTTTCCACTATATCATTTACATTGATAATTATAATGTTATTGACGTCTATGCATAGATGGCGCTGTAAGTTATAGAAATGCCTGTTATTTTGCGAGAAAAATAAACTAACGCGGGCCAACGTAGACGTGTAAAAAGTAGGTGGGTAGGTACCTACTTCAATGCCGGTCTTTTTTGTTACCTAATGAACAATCGCTTCTTAAATGTTTTACCTACTTGGTTAAAAAAATACCCATCGTGTTTCTTTTTACGGCATCAATAATAATTATAACAATAATGTTTAACTGAGTAGGTTTTTGTACACATAGCACAATTAGCACATACAATACAATACTTGTTTGGCTCATAAATAGCAATATGGCATAGTTTCCACTAAGCTTGGCGCAACTCGCATCATGGTGCGTTTTAAATTATTTATTTACATACATAAATAGGTACATAACATCACGCCTTCATTCCCAAAGTGGGGTAGGCAGAGCTACAGAAATATTAACAACTCTAAAAAAAGTTGCCTAATTCTGTAACCACATTTTGCACAATCAGGCTAAGATGTTTACCGGTGTATTAGTAACAGGTTGCAAGCCCATCGCCTAACAGTACTAGGTAGGTATACGAGCCTTTTAACTTATTTAAGAATTTAAAACAGTAAGTTTAGTCTACGGTCGTAAGTAGCATAAAAAATACTTGACGTTTTCATTAGTAATTTCTACAACATGAAAATTTACTAACGAATTTTTCAAAATTGTAGGAAAATGATTATACTTGAAAAATTGCGAAGATTTATCACTATCAGCCACAACAGGCATAGATCTATATAGCCGAGACTGTTAGCGATGCAACTAGTAGGAACTTAGTAACCGTACTGCCGAGTGCCGTATTGATTTTAAAGGGACACCGCTATTGGAAAATGAAATGACAGGAGTGCAGTCCCCCTCCATCTCCTCGGCTGACCTAGATATTGACCCCATACGCTATGTAACTTTAATCAGTATTGATTAAAAGCTCGAACTGCTCAGTCTCTTCGGTATTACGACATATTTCATCATTGATATTTAAAACAAAATTGTTCAATCCTTTTTGTTGTTTAAAGGATAGATTGAATTATTTTAAAATAGCGTGGTGTAGCATTTTGTAATCGTTATTATTAAACTTCTTCAATTCATCTACCATTAATATTAGATTGTTCAACAAGGGACTAAAATAAGCCATTATTACACGAGATATTTACCCACCCGAGCAAAGCGAGCGAGCGATTAGTGTCAATTTAGTCCCTAGGGATTAAATGTATCACTTTAGTCCATTTATACATGGCTATTTATGAGTCATTTTAGAGCGTGAGAAGTGAAAAATAAAATCGTGTGGGTCAGAGTTGTTTTAATATTTTCTCCAAAATATTTTCAAGCAGTGAATCCTGGTTTATTATAAATATGCTCTAATGAATCGCCACCATGCCCACCATGTTGCCAGGCTCGCCGATCTGTTAACGACAGTGTAACGATTACTTAAACATGTGAACAAACATTGTATAATTTCAACAATGGTTTTTAGCCACAGGAGAACTATTGACATATATTTGTTTTATTTAAAATGTTAACCAGCGTTTGTTCCGTTCCTAAAATACAAAGTGGTTATTGTTCATGCCGAGTCTGCGTACGTGGCAACATTTTAATGATTTGCCTTGCCACAAACACAGGAAAAATAACATTTTTTCTTTTTTTTTTATTAAGTTGAATTGTTACGTACTGTTTTAATTTTGTTATTCAGCTCGTATGCTCAATATTGTGATAGCAATTTTAGATATCGTTGGGCTAAAGGTCTGGTAACTAGTTTATCAACAGTCTTCTTCCTTAAGCGCAGCTTCAGCCCGCGATGCAATTCCTGCGCCTTATATCATCTCACAGTAAACTGAATGTATCTTAAAGACACTTTACAATCTTTGGGCTTTTAAATTTAAATTAAAAAAAATAAGGATGTTACAACCTATTCTACTTTTACAGTCTCTTGAAGCGTACACGGTAGCATCAAAATAATATCGTTTCTTAGCTAACTGGTGTGTGACGTGTTGTAATACCTAAGCAACAGGATAAGTGAGTTTGACGAATCACTGACGGTGACATCGCTTTTGTAAATAAAATTCAAGCTCTAATAGGTATAATGACAAAGTTTATAGATAAAGCAATTTTATAGCCATAGCCCCAGATATGTCTCGTCGTCCGAAACAAACAAAATAACCGAGACGAGACCACAGGAGATGAATGATTTGCAGTTGACATTTTATTAACTTATTAAGGCTGATAATGCTCCCACAGTTATACTTCAGCTGCGCTTACTGAAGCTCGAGCAAAAGGAGCGATACTAACAAACAACTTTGTTATAAATAGCCGGATATGTCCGAAACTGTGCTAATTAATTTGTTTACGCTTTCCAATGCGTTTGTTAAGGGATTCAGTTGTTGAATCGATTCGAAAACAACTGGTCTTAGGTACAGTACAACATTGGAATGTTTATGGTACTGTGTTTATAGACACAAATGACAATAGCACTATTAAAAACACAAAGACAATATAGGGTTGCAATAACCCGTCCATGTCTGTTCCATCACTTATAACTCTAATAAGCATTTTTCCATCAGAATCATAGAACATTCGTAAAATACGTATCTTTTATAAAAATATTACGTTTTATTACACCAATGTCACACAACAACATTAAAATGTCGTTCGTGACTCCGGATACCTATTTGCTATTGTCCGCCGCTGCATTCTTTAAGTGATCTAACTTCCGCTAGCAAGATAGCGATAGATCATCATTTTAACTATACATAAATACAGCATGGCTTTATCTTCATTTCCTTTGCTTTCATAATCCTTCAGACTTCAATTGTTACAAAGTCAAAAAACGTGATACAATCAATGAATTTATTCTAACCCATGAAATGAAATAATGAAGAACCAGGTTCTAAAGAAACAAGACATTCAAAATTACTTAACGTTTCAATCATTTACAACCGAAGTAAATTGAGAAAAATGAAATTGTTTTTATCGCTGTCCAAAGTATTACATTACGCTTGAAATCTGCTGTTCTAATAACAAAGGCTGTGTAGATCCATGCTGAACAAACGTCGTCTACTAGCAAAAACGTCAATAACGCTAACAAGCATGACGCCAGTATTTTTTTGCTATTTGAAGACTCGTATCAGACGCGATAATATTTTTATTGCGACCATATCTTTTGTCTGCTCTGAGATTTATCCTTCGAGCCAAAGCACAGCAAAATGAATAAAATATCAGACTTGTACAAATGAGAAACCTTTGGAGTGATCTTGAAATTCTGGAAGGAAAATGACTTAAGACATCAGGTAGAACAGTAAAATTTTACAGCAAAGGATGGATCCTTTTGCGGTAAAATTCATATTTTAAATACATGATTCGGCATGAAATTGATTTGTCCGTACCAGTATTTAGGTATAAATTGTCCGTTGTCTGGGGTATACTAGATAGTACGATTTAGGGCGGTGGGAATCAATGGTTGCATCTTTCTTTACCGTTGTTAACTGTATGTATTTAAAGGGATCATCAGTAATCACCTATAAATGATGAACCTATCAAGGTTTTCTATTAACCAGTGAGCATTGTTAAATATTTGGTACAAAAGTATATTTCTTCCTGTTCCTGCCGTGAAAGTGTAGCAAAAAAGACAGACTCCCTTTCGCATTTGCAGTAAGGATACTGAATTTCGATCCCTATCTAGCATTTGAAATTCCAAGTGAATGGTAGTTCTGTTGACTCGATAACAAGCGTGTTTCCTGCAGATAACTGAACCGGAAAAGGTTAGCGTAGTTGTTATCGGTAGTTCGTTTCTTAATATTCTTAGTATCGGTGACACGGATATTACAGTTATTATAAAATTTGAGATTATAACCTGCTATTAGTCCACGGGCCTTCCCCAAGAATTGGTACATGAACCGGTCTTGCTTTGCCATCATCCAGATACTCTCCGTGTAGTCCCGCTCGACCTTCAGCAAGTCGTTTAAAATGTCATCCATATAATTATGTTGTTTGGATTTAACTCGAAGGCCGGTTATTTTTGTACCAAAATATAGGAAATTGATCTTTGTTTCTATGAAAAATATACTTTAGATGTGAATGGCGGCGCACGAATGTTGTAGTCATTTCATTGTCTATAAGCAGCTTTCTACATGATTTGTTATTGTTTGTATAGAATAGAATCTTTGTTCTTTAAACGTAACTAGGCAGGTAATGACAAATCATCCATAACAAGGTCGTGTAATATTAAATCGAAACATTACAAACATTTTCAAACAAGAAAATGATATTTGAATTTGTGTCTCGTAGAAAAGGTCTAAAATTGGACGCACGACAATTATCTTTCCACGTTTTAGCACTGATGCGACGGTGATTGATGGGTAGATGTGTAGTGACGTCATCAAAGTGTTTGTTATAAGAAAGCGTGTGCCAGGAGTTTGTAAACAATTGTTGGAGACTAACTTCTGTTTTACAGTTGTTGAACTTTTATGTTTGCCCTTTATTTACATTCGCGCTTCAAATGCTTCAACACTTTATGAATGCTGTTTTACAAATCGTTGTTCATTTATTGTTTCGCTTATTACATTTTCACTCGCTTGTTTGTCTTATTTATGTTATGGTTTATTAAACACTCGGTCTCTTATCCCTGTGAAGTAACTTAACGCTTCTGTATTGAATTCTAAAGTATGATTGATGCCTGTAGGGGTTTACTAACTATGTTAGTCCTTATCAGTTATTACTTTATTAACAATGTGTCATTCATTAAACAATATTGAACATGCTTAAGCTTGTTTTGTTTGGGCCCAAATACCTATTATATATTTACTAACCTTGTGAGATCATGACCTTATTTATACTATTGGTCATAAAATACAGCATAATTTACAACAAAATTACCTAACCGACCTCTAATAAGACACTTTGTTATCGTTGTTTATGATCGATAGTTCTTATTTATCACTTTCAACGCGAACGCAAAACAGTTAAAATGTTTCGCTTTTGTAGCGAAGCGCATCCGCTATAATAACTATGATTCAGTGAAATATGACCTTCTCTTCTCGATTTCGCACGCTACCGGCAAACATTGCGACCTCCCAAACTGACTTTATCCTTGACCTTGTAAATTATGAATTCTGACGGTTTTGACAGATGATTGGGACGATGCTCAACAGTTTTTAGTGTTGCTATGCTAGTGGAACGTTGATGTTATTGATCTCTGCTGGAACGGTGTACATGGCAAATATTACCTAGTAATATTCCATTTATATTATACAAGCTATTGTTGCGTGTTTTGGGGCTGTTACAACATCCTGTAATTAAATTATAGTTCAATGCTCAGCTAAAGTAATACCGACATATCTCTTCATAGTTTTAACGGACTTATGTTCTTTTATGTTGTCACAGCGAAACGGTTGAATACCTTGGCGCATTGAAGAATTTTGGCACCAGCAGCGCGCTGTGGGCTACAAACGGAATAATAAACACATAATTAGCGTATTCTTAATTTGTGTATTTTCAGACAATAGCTCCGAAACCATATTTTTTTTCATGTATTTAAATATATTAGATACACAAATATCATCTTTATCAGGATGGCTCACACAACACGCCCGCGACATGTTTGTCGCTCTGATATCCCTTTCTAAGTAGTCTGTTACAATAAAGATGCATTTAGCGACAAGCAAGAAAATACAAGATGAGCTAGCCGTATTATTACCAAAAGACTTCCACTCGACATAGGCCTCCCAACGATAGCATAACATGATCGACCCGTGCCGCCCGCATACAGCTGACTACTCCGACCTTCATTAGGCCTTTATCTCAACAACCTGCACATGACAATGATAGAGGACAGGTGACAAAGCATGATAAAATGCGCAATGTCCACAGAATTGTCACCGCACACAGTAAAGTTTATCAAATGGGGGCCAGCTTAGTCATTGATCAGTGCCGGGTCCGTCCGGATCACTACCACCATCTTATCCATTAACCACCCGCCAAGCAACAGTTTTCGCATTGTTGTGTTCCGGTGTGGGGATTAGACAACCGGTGAAATTACTAGCATAGAGGCATTCCATCTTAGTCCTCAGGGTTAGCAACGCATTTGAGGTCTTAGGATTATAGTCTTGAGAATTCAAATGTCTGTGGGTCTCAGATTCCACTTACACTCATGTGGCCTGAGTGCTCGTGTGCGTGCTACTTACATAAAAAAAAAACCTAGAAAAACTTACTTATCCTACAATATCTGAACGCCATTAGGTAAAATTACCTTTGACTCTATCATCCATGCGTTCCACTTGCCTTGTCCATTACCACAACATTCATTTGCTACATGGATGACCTTTGTTGTACTGCGGATTCTTTGTATTAATGACGAATATTAGTTAATTCTTTCTATTAGTGACGTACTGGTTGTGGCAGGATACCACTGTTTTGCTCTCTATGCCATAGGTACGCTGAGCCATGGCCTTTTGTTCTGCTGCGGCCTGCGACGCGCACATGCGGTTGAGATAGTTCCTAGATCAGAAGTTCGTTTCATATTCTTTCTTTTTCACCTATGACAATTGTGTATGTGTGTGATTGAAGCATCAAATAAACGTCTTATCTATCTAGTTGTAACTAGAATATCCTAAAGTATTTTCAGCAATATCCAATAACTGTGTTATTTTCATCATCTGTCAATTTTTTCGATATCAATAACAATCTCGTGGTTCAGTATGTGTATAATGAAGAGGCTATTGTCCGTTATTGATTCCACGCTGTCACGGCCAAGGAAAGCTAACTAGCGAGCACCGCTGCACCGTTGTATACGGTGAAGTGCTCAGTTCAAAGATTCCTAAGTTAGTAGTAAGGTGTACGGAGTTACGGAGAAATGCAGAAAAAAATCAAATTGGGTTAATTTTCTAACCCATACCCATCTATACTAATATTATAAAGCGGAAGAGTTTGTTTATTGGCTTGAACGCGCTATTCTCAGGAACTACAGGCCCAATTTGTAAAATTATTTCAGTGTTAGATAGCCCATTTATTAAGGAAGGCTATATATCATAATATTATAAAGAGGAAAGATTTGTACGAGTATGTAGCGAATAACCTCAAACTACAGGGCCGATTTCAAAAATTATTTCACCTTTCGAATGCTACATTATCACAGAGTATGTTTCATTTTTTTACGAGGGCGGTGTCGCGAGCTACAGCTCATTTCGTAATAAAGGTGAACTGGAAGGCTCATTTAATAAAATGGTAACCTATAATGTTACTATGCAGACTAATGTGGGGAAATTGTTATTCCTAAGGGGAATTACTTTATGTATTGGTTTGCGGTTTTATTATGCTTGAAAATGTGTCTCAGACGTTGGTTAAACACCCTACCATACAAGTGTCTCAAATAATAGGACAACGCAATGGCAAACTTGATTTTTATTAATATTAGCAAAAGGGTGAATGAGTGCCGTCAGGCTTAGGCTACACGAGTTTAAATTTTAATATGTATGTACTAATAGGTATGTACTTTTCGCTGCAGGTAGGTAGGTTTTTTCCAAATTCAGGTTAAATTATTATTATTATACAATTATATTGCAATTGGTTATTGCAATTTATATTGTAATATTACATTGATGAATAAATAAACTAAACTAAACTAAACTAATTGAACCAGAAAGAAAGTGATATTTAACTTAGTAATAGTAATATTTGGATTTACCGTGTTTATCTCCAAGCGTTAGAAATTAAGGAATAAAATCTTGATGATAGCTATGAAATTAAGTATTTCTTCGGCATGAAAATAATCTAAATATTCATAAAGTCTAATCATTTCGAAGGCATGCTGGATCTACACAACTAAGAAACTGCAAAAGGTCTAAGATGAAACTGTTTTTTAAACAACTTTTGAAACTTTTTAAATTATATGGCAACATGACCGACTGACACAACTTGTATTACCTCGCTTGTCTCTCAGTGCGTTTATCGTTACGAGCTTGTTACAAATAACCTGTGACAAATACGTCTTAGACAACTTATGCTATATAGATCCGTACCTAATTTACAATACCAGACGCGACTCCACGAAGGCGGTCAGCGGATTACGTAGGTTCAAAGATTACTTTATTGGTCAAATATTGACAAAGAAACAGTAAAAACAAATAATATTAATATGAAGACATTCTCACACAAATTGACAAACAAAAAGTTAAACATAAATTCAAAAACAAACAGTACACAGAAACTGCCAAGACGCAAAATAGAAATGTCTTCAGTGTGTAAAAAGTTGGCCTACACACATCGGCTGACACGTACAGACTACAATACTGACAATATACATATATACATACATAACATCACGCCTTCATTCCCAGAGTGGGGTAGGCAGAGCTACAGAAATACCAACAACTCTAAAAATACATGTTAATAATTTTGTAACCACATTTTGCACAAGTAGGCTAAGATGTTTACTAGTGTATTAGTGACAGGTTGCAAGCCCATCGCCTAACAATACTACAAACCTTTATAGTATATAGATATACCTACCCGAAGAAATTCTGTACGTTACAGTTAAATGTATTGACACCTTATCCCTTCTTAAGTTGTCTGGAAGAGACCGCTAATCAGCGATAAGACCGCCTGTTGTTTACCTGGGTCTTTTAAATTGTGATACTTCTCTGTATTATTTTTTTGAGGATAGTAAAGTGTTTTGTATTGTATTGTAAACTAAAACTTGCACCTTGTAAAAAAGGATGCGCAATATTTACGTAACCCAATTACCTATTCGCGCACGGGGCGCACGAAAGCTCTGCGCGCGCGCCGGTTTCACTTTCATGGGCCGACGCCCCTGGGGCAGCCTCGGCATACTTCGGCGCCTCGACTGGGTCAAGGTCCAGTTATGGGAGTTTATGGGGCAGGTGTCAATGTTTCGCTGGTAAATTAGTCGTATTTGTGACGAACTAACAATGTTATGTCAAGTTAATAGGTATATGGAAAATTTAAAGGTGAATACGTGATGTACTTTCAATTTAAATAAAAATAGTTGCGGACAATCTTGCATTAGCTCTAGGCTGGCTACTAGGCAACAATAAATATACGTTAGACTCAGGAACAAGTACTCGCGCTAACCACACATATATTTGCCGATGACGGGAATCAAACTCAGGATCTTTAGCTTCATAGGCAGGGTCACTACCAAAGTAGGTAGTATGTAGGTACGCTTAGTCGAAATTCCAAAATAAAGCTTTGATTTTGAGTCCCGAACTACTGAACTATAACATCTATTTCAGATGCTTTCTACACTGTGGATATTGTGTGTTTTTTTTTCCTCTAGACCGTTTACAAGCATCACATGATAATTTATAAGAGCCAGTTACCAAATTAAGTTTGTCAGGAGCGTGCAGGCTAAGTATTTTGCTGCTACCTACCTACCACATGCCGGGCGTGGCTATATTGTGTGTAAAACCCGTAGTATTAACATACAATGGTATAATTACTATCTATTAGGGTTTTCCGTAACTTCGCCTGTAAAGAATTCGTTCGTTTTGCTTTGGACTGTCAAATTTTCCGGTTAAGATTGTCATTAGTCGACTTTTCAATAACCGGTTTTACAGATTAGGGGCTTAAAATAATAAGTAATAACAATCTCATTGGAATCCCAACCTGATCCAATTTAGGAAAAATACAGCTTTGTTTTTTTGGAATCGGTAGAAAATAGAAGTAAAATTTCAAAGCAGCGTGAAATGTGCAATATTTTATTTTATTTAAAATATAGGTACCTAAATCAGAGTAAACTTTTACAGCTTCATGTTACTAAGGCAAACTTAATTCAATAATTAAGCATTTAAAGTTGAGACATTCACCGTTTCTGTTTATTAATAAGAGACAATGTTATTGGGCCTATCTCACGTACATCTTACACGAAAACCGGTAAAATACGCAAGTTGGAGGAGCGCAGCACTATATTTAAGGTCAACCCGCAAGAATGTGGTTACTAGTTATGTAGCACGAAACGTGATTCTGTTGTAATTGAAATTTGTAAATGTTAATAGATGGCGCTGTTGTTCTTTTTCACTTATTTAGTATCTGTACAGTTCTTTCTAGGAGCTAGCTAGCACTACTTGCTCGCAACTGTTTTGCGTGACCGTCGTGCCCCCACCCACTCGTAAACGAAATCACCGCGTGACTAAATATTTATTACCTACTCATCGCAATCATAGCCACGTCCAAAATAATCATTTGTTTGGAACATCTTACTACAATTATCGGTATAAGGTTAATTAATCGTATGACATAAAAATATTTATCAGGGCCTCTTTTCTACTGAGTTAAAACGATTTGTGTTTGAAATGTTTTAGTATTGTTTCCCCTCGGCGGCCATTACTGTCAAGTATACGAGAGTTATCAATACGGAAACACGTCAAGAGCAATATCGTTTTTACCGTGTAGAATCTCAGCCCTTGGTGCTATTTGCTAACTAACGCAACAAAGGGCAGTAGGTAACTTACAATTCTAGTAACTTAACTTTGTACCTAGCTGGTCTTTTGATTTCGTAGAGCCATGATTTGAATGTCCCTTGGGTTAAAGTCTACAGAAAGAAAAAAATAGCGTAGCATGTAGTTACAAGACACTGCGTTGCTTTGCTTGCGAGTTCAAAGCTATATTCGTCTGATAATGTAGGTACAACACGCAAAATGCTTACTGCACGCATAATGTGTAAAATGTCAAAATGTACTTACGCAAAATTTACATCATGAAAAAAGTACAGTACGCAAAATGTACCTACTTACGCTGAAAGCACATGTGTAAAAAGAAAAATACATATTTCACGAGTTGTTCAATGGAAAATGCATAATCCGCAAATTATTACAACAGTGAAAAGCTCAAAATTATATAGTTTCCGAGGGAGAAGTGATGAATGAGTTGCGGGCAAAAGCTAGTTCTTACTGAGTAGGTATCTTTATTACCCTTCGTTAGGTATTTCATTTACGTTCTTTTGTTGTACGGCTATGGGTAGATAGGTGTTATAGTATATTTCGTCCAAAAATAAAACTGTTTTGAGCTTATTTGTGTTTTATCGTGCGTGCAAATTACTTCCGTCCCGTCAGGTTCGCTTTCACCGGAGATACCTATTAAGTCGTAAATCGCTTGTCATCGTCGACGTTTAAGGGGCCATCGGTCTTTACGTGCGATTTTCTAGAAAAAGACCGGTATTTTTATAGAGGATAATTTACTGGATTTTTGATGTAGTGGTCGAACCAGTAATGGACAAGGTCCAATGATGGACACTTGACTCTTATTTTACAGACAATAAAGGTTATTCGTTTTTTTGTAACAATCAATTTATAACCATATGATCTTTGAATTAAGAGTAAAGTGTCCATTATTGGTGCATGTCAGCTTAAAGTGTCCAACACTGGTGCGATCACCCTATATTGTTGCAATTGTCTTTACCTATATGCGCTCGAAAAATGTTTGCTTGTTTTGTTACTGAAATTTGAAAGTTGGAGATCAAGATAATATAATGGTCATGAGTAACACTGGCTGCAGTTTTCCACGGTAGTAATACCAAGAACCCGAAATCGGGTCAAATATGTATGGGAATTAGCTATCTGAGCACGGAAGGTGAAAAACTGAAGTCTCATAAAGTCATAATACGCAACATTCGTGGGTAAATGAACTAACTAGTATTTAACCTTATACACACAACACACTTATTAACTTATTATTAACTAGCGACCTGCCCTCGCTTCGCTCCGGGTCCGAAGAGCTCAAAATGATCTGCACTCTACTGTATTGTCAAGAGAATACGTCGTGTCTAGAATCTAGATCATTTTGAGTATTTTATTCTGCTTACCTACTTTTGATGCTGACTGTACATCAATGAGTTTCCTTTAATCTGCGCCATGTACAGTCACGAACATTAATTTAGGACCCATCTTAGGTCCAAAGTCAATCTGACATTCTACATCAATAAGGTTGAGTTTGTTGTAAGTTACAAATGACTTTGAATCTCTAAGGACATTGACGACGTCAAGCTATTTTTTTTAAATTGTGTCCTAAATTAACGTATATACATTGAAATTTCGCCTGTCATTGAAGAATGACAAAATAAGGGGCAGGTGTGCTCTTTTGTGTTTCCCTAACTTAAAAAACTGTCGCATCTTTAGAATTATAGTGACCTAATCCAAATATTTTGAATTTCGACTTAGGTCTCTATAGTACTAAATTTATGACTCGAAATCGAAAGCTGAAAATGTTTGAATTAGGTCACTATAATTCTAAAAGTGCGACGTGTAACGTACACGCGCGCACTTTAAAATGTAGGTAGTTCTTTCTAATTTCCGTTAGATGACGCTGCGCGAATACAAATCAATAACGACCTGATCGATATTTACAAGTATCCGTTTGATTTTAGACTGTAAATACCTACATCAAGGTATCATTTAGAATGTATTCGACTTAATGCATTTTAAAGCCTAGTTTGAGCATAATTAACATCATAACACACATTCTTGGCTCGTTATCCGTGGGACGCCGTTGGTGTAACACGTTAACTGCCAATATCTAGGAATTGTAAGTGAATGGACACTGAGTGTGTCAGAGGCACTGAATGCTATAAACCTAGCGGTCGACCGTTTGCCAAAACTCTGTTTATTTTAATGTTTTAAATTATGAGCACGCGATAAATGTGAAAACTGATAAACTCAACATTGTTAGATCGTTATTTATCTACAGTTCAATAAACCCGTTAACTATGTAGGTATCATTTCATTTAAATGAAAAGTTAACAGCGTCAACCAACCAACATCATCGTAACGAATCCAACTAACTAGGTACTACTAGGTAGGTAGGTACGTAAGTTACTCCTGTTTTTAGGGTTCCGTACCCACAGGGTAAAAACGGGACCCTATTACTAACGGCCGAACCCTATATTCAAACCGCGGACAGATAGCCTTAAGTCGGATTAAAATATGACACATTTTGTATGGGCAAATGTCAAATTTCAACCCGAAGTAAGCCTTATCTATCCGTGGTTTGAATATAGGGTTCAGTCGTAAGACTCCTCTTTATGTCTGTCCGTCACCAGGCTGTATCTCATGAACCGTGATAGCTAGACAGTTGAAATTTTCACAGATGATGTATTTCTGTTGCCGCTATAACAACAAATACTAAAAACAGAATAAAATAAATATTTAAGTGGGGCTCCCAAACAACTAAAGTGTTTTTTTTCTGTTTTTTCCTCGATATTGTTAACGGCAACAGGTAGACGCTTGAAATATTTACAGAATATTTAGTTGTACGAATACCTATATTCACTTTATAAATAAAAAAATCAATTGAAATATAATAAATATTTAAGGGGGGCTCTCATACAACAAACTTGATTTTATTGCCGTTTTTGCATGATTTGGTTACAAATAGAGACGGGGACAGGTTAAACTAAAAATAAAGATTAAAATAGTGTCTAATGTTGTATAGATAATGGTACAGAACCCTTCGTGCGCGAGTCCGACTCGCTTGTTTATCGATCTAACTGATCTGGCTTAATCAAATCAGTTGGCCGTGGGCATACTCTTATAGTTGCCTTCTTACAATCATACTAGTATTTATTATGAGATTGCTTTCTTACCGATAATATTTCACAATTTTCCACCTTTTAAGCAACAAGCTCACAAAGTAACGGGAACAATGCAAAACGTTGTGTCATCGACCCTTGATAACGTTTACGTTATCACGTGACGAAATTCTGCACTTGGCAGAGGATATACCAGCACTACTTGATGTACTCTATAGATAAAGATAGCACATGTAAATAAACATGTCTTGACTCAGTATTCAGTAGCTGGGGTTTATCTGTATTCTGTTTTTATTAGTTGTTTCGGTAGTTACCGGTTTTTGCAACGCTATTTTTTTGACAGCGGCAAGCGCGCGAATAGTAAAATGACGTTCGATAAGTATAGATTAAAGATGTATGTCGAAGATGAGACATTACCCTCATTTGGCAGTCGTCTGAAAAGGGGAACACTAATGCCAATAAAAGAGGATACAAATTAAAAAAATAGTACCTACTCTGTATAGCCGTCTGATTTGGCGCAGTGCTGTGCAATTCGATATGTACCACGACACGTATTATTCTACTTATAGTAGCTATCTCGCTCTCGCTATCAATATAGATGTTATTTTGTTGTACCTATCAACAATTAGTTCCATAAATAGGATGACCTACCGTAGCAATGAATCTTAATAATTTACTGAAATACTAACTGTTTCTCGAGACTCCATCAGTGTAGAACTCATTTATCGCTATTCCCCCAGGAACCGTCCAATTTTCCGGGATTAAAAGTACCCTTTGTCCGTCCCCGGGACTCAAACTATCTCCATACCAAATTTCTTCCAAATCGGTTTTGTGGTTTAACCGTGAAAGCGTAATAAACAGACAGAGTTAGTTACGTTCACATTTATATTATTATATTATAGATAGATGAAACTGCATTAAGTTTTTGTTTATGGCAATATTAAGTGACACGCCGTTTCTTGTGTGTTATACTAAGTTTGTTTGGAAATAGTCACATGAAAACAATCTATCGTGTTGCAAAGTATTAAAAAAAAACCTTGAGGTTCTAACAACAAACAACAACAACTAAGTACAAATAGTAAACAAAGTTACTATTTAGTTAGTTCACTAAGAGCACAATTGTCCACTCTCTTTGATGTTCGGTTTTCTTTGTGATGTTCCTTCCGATTGTGTATAATATCCAAAACTATCTCTTGTTCCAGTTAGTTTAACATGATCGAGCAGGACGGCGACAACGAGCCGGCGCATCATGCGCGCCGGCCAATGAACGCGTTCCTTATTTTCTGCAAACGTCACCGAAGCGTCGTGCGCGATAAATATCCTAATCTTGAAAATAGGTGAGCTTATCTTGAAACCTTGCCCGATTATGAATCTGAATAATATCAATGTCATTGAAATTATTAAGGTGAACTGAGGCTGTATTCTGAACTGCTCCTGCTGTGGCAGGAACCAAGTTAGTTGCAAATGTAATGGTATCCCTTTGAAACGCATAAAATTGATTGTCCTATATTATTTGGTTAAAAATCTTTTCGCCTAACATCCTTTTAGAGTGGAATTACAGAATTTAATAAATATTGCTTGTTGATGGTTAGTTAAGTTAGTTTTTATAATAATTTGAAAAAACTATTTCCACCGAACGACTAGACCAAAAAATACATCAGGACAAACAATGTTTATCTCTTGGTATACCAAAAGATAAGCATTGTACCCATTGTACCCATTGTACCCTAGTTTAATGTTTAATCTTACAAGCAGTTAAAACACAAGTCACAGTTCTTGTTTCGTTTTTGATTTAGTAACACATTGCTAAGCAAAGCTATTATTTGATTAATATGGGTAATTATCGTGTTGAATTGCAGATCCATTACGAAGATACTCGGGGAATGGTGGGCAAATTTGGACAAGGAGGAGAAAGCCTGCTACACAGGTCTTGCTAAACAGGTAACTTTTGCATTTGCTAAGTTTTTGCTGCCATGTGAATGTAGTACAAACTCTTGACTAAACATATGCTATTTGATTTCAGTACAAAGACGCATTCTTCAGCGCGAATCCTGATTTCAAATGGTACAAGTTGCCCGCCCCACCACTCCGAACTCACACGTCCCGACCCAGAGAAACGAATGAAAAGGCAAGTGAGTCCCCAGAAATAGAATATCACGAAGCCGAGTATGAAAAAACCAACAACAACTCAACCAAAGTCGACCTGAACAAGAAGGCTCATGAAAATGTCTTCGAGGAAGAGCCAAAGACCTTGCCTCTGTCCATGTTCACTCCTGGAAAACTGGCCGACGAAGCCCAAATGGGGGGACTTAGCAGTCTCCTTTCTACCAAGACTGAAATCCAAACTCCAAACCCGTACTACTCACCCCCCTCTTATAAAGTAAACGCGATCTCAATCGAAGACAGATCTCATAATATAATAGACAAGGCGAACATGAAAGGTTTCACGCGGGAAGTGAGTATACGAGAGCTTCAGAACGCTCTTTCAGAGACTACGAAGGTTTTTGAAGAAGATTTCGATGAGCATAAAGATCGGCCTTATCATTACGGTGTCCCCAACGACCTGTTCACCAATCAAGATGTCATAGATCAGATAGTTGAGAAACGTTACTCCAGAGACGATGAGTTCAGCTACCAACGGCATTGGTCGGACGATGAAAAGAATATGAAATCTGGGAGGTCGTGCAAAGGTAAGAGGTACCAAGAGTTCATGGCTGTAGGAGGACTGATAGGTAACAAAAGGCAGAAAAGAGATTACTCAGACAAAACGTCCGATGAAGACTACAACGCTTCCTGTAGCTGGGACCCTGGTAGCGCTCGTGGAGACGAACCAATCGGATATGACGATACGAAACAAATCATTTCACCAAACGAATTACCAATTGAAATCGAATTTAAATCTGATACAACTGATGAGCCCAAACCAGACAATAACTTAAACAAAACGTTCAAGGCTGCTGATTTTGACTTAGATGCAAAAATAAAAGCATTGCCTTCTCTCAGTTTAGAAAAATTTCAACAGAAGAAACGGGAGAACAAACGCAAAAAGAAGACGATAAATCTAAAACCAAAATCATTGGAGAGCTCACACATAATCAACTCGGTGCCTAGGCCGGCTTATCCGTATGACCGTCGCGAAATGGCTGAAAATTGGCGAGAGACAGTGATTGGCAGTCAGAAAAGGAAACCGAGGAAAATAAGCATCACAAGGCTCGAGATTAACAGTTTAATTTCAAGCGTGGACTTGAAGGAAGCGCGTAATATTATCCCGGAATTCAAAATTGCTACGGAAGCCCCTTGCAGCGTTGTTCACAACATGGAGATGTGTAAACAACAATCTCACGGCAACGTGGACTTGCTGGCATTGGCGACGTTGGCCGAGGTGGCAGCGAACACTTCCAAAATAGAAGACACGTCCATGATGGAAAATATGATTGCCGCCAACGCCGAGCACGTTTCCAAGGTATGAACATACCATATTAGCCTTAAAAGATATTCCAAATAAATATTTACTTTATAATCAGATAATATTTATATATATTGATCTACTTTTACATTTGTACGCATAAAGATTAATATTATTGTACACTTTTAATTGTAGGTTTTTATAAAGTAGATCATAGATTTTATTTATATGAAAATAAAAATCTATATATGTATACTTTAGTTGAGTGCAGCATATAGGCTGTGTTAGCTAGGGACGGAATAAAAACAATCGCATAATCTTTACGTGTTAAGAAATACAAAGGTTATGCTATAGTTATGTATGTGACACATGATATAAGATTATGCAGGGTTCCATTTGTTTGGCATAATTTCCATTGTCCGAAATGTATTTGGCATAACATACATAGCATAAAAGTTTTTGGACCAATGTTGTCACTTCAGAAAGCGTATTTGGCATAATTGAAAATTATCGGAGTATGTACTCGAACAAACGTCCGAATTTTAAATAGCATACTACTGAAAGAGCCGACTGTTATTGCGAAAAAATTAGTTTAGCATAATGGTCATTTTGCATAACAATCATGTTTCATATATTGAGTAGCAATGGTAAATGCCATACGCGAGCGAGTGGGGCGACCAAGCACAAAGGTCAGTAAGATAAATAAATGTATAAAATCTTTCTTTTATGTTGAATACGTTGAATGCAGAGCTGTAATATTTTTCTGTCTAATAAGTTTGTGTCTTTTTGCAACGATTCGCATCATTAATGTTATGTTTGAAAATTATTCGGCCAATGGACTTCACACGTAGTGAATGTATGCGAAGGTGGACTATGCCAAAAAAAGTCGCGTATGCTTAAAGTTGTTACTCAACAAGGAGGAATCATTACAAAAAATTAGCCAAAGAAAGGGGAACCATACAAATGCATCACATAAATAACTGTAATTTATATATTGGGTGGGCCAGATTTTTTTGTACTTTTACTACTTGGCTTTTACTGATGCTATTTGCAATAAAATTTGGCCCACCTTATCCTCGTGAGACCGGGTGTGCAATAGAATGTACATAATCATGGCAATTTAGTTTTAAAACTTATTGTAACGGAAATAAAAACTTTTCATGGTTTCATATTTGAAAATGAAATGTTAGAGCAAAGTTAATTGAACTTTATTTCGTTGGTGGTAGATTCAAATTCCCACTTGGAAAAAAATCTTCCTGTTTGTAGTATGATGGGTCTCACGAGGCTATTCAATTGCCAAAATTAAGTCATTATGTAAGTATATACAACCTCATGTTTTTTTTCATTTAATATTAGTTAATTTAAATCGCCTTCATTTAGAATATAACAAAATGTTATAAGACACCAACATGCGTAGACTGCATTGCATTTTTAAGGTGTTCCATTTCAGTTTTCGCAGTGTGCAATTTTCAATACAAATTTATTTTTATACGGCTGATGATTTTTTGCGTGCAAAATTAATCAAGTTGTCAAAAATATTTCTACAGTTTCGATTGTTTTTAATTTTTAATTTGGAATAAGTCTAAAATCTGGGGTTGGTAGTGCAACTAACAGTTTCTTGTTTGTTGTTATTTCTGTTTGATAAATAAATAAAGCTGAGCTCTTAGCGACAAACAAGAAATCGCGAGTTGTTCTAGTTGTGCTAGGTCTACGGCAACTGTTTCTCGCCTGCTTTCGGCGAATTCTTTTAAGGCTTCGTCAAACAGCGACTCAGAAACCCTTTCGCCGCTTTTGTGTAATAATGGCACGAAACATGTTCGGTTCTCTCTGTTATTATCTATTATCAGCTGCAAAGGAAACGGGTTATCATTCATATCTCTCTTCTTGGGGTAAATCGCGCTTTGCGCTCTCTGTGTAACGGCTTTAAGAAATCCACTGGTTGTATGTTCCGGAATTATTTCTGAACTGGGGAACAGGTATAGAACCATACTGTATGACCTAGCATTAGGGATGGTAATTTAGTTATTCGCTAGTTATCCTTAAGGCCTCAAACGCTGGCCAAATTGTTTTGTGAGTCAGACTCGCAAATAGCACTTGTGATAAACCTTTAGTAGGGGTTAGGTAATCATTTTTTTCCTTACCTATTCCTTTCATCCTTATCAACTATAATTATTGTATAATCTATGGAGAAATCTACATGTTACTTAGGGTACTAAACCCTAGATCATTCTCATTTTAACTTTACATTGTTTAGTATACAAAGTAATCTTGTCCCCCCTAGGTACCTGAAATTCAACAAAAAAGTTCATGCGTGTCATGAAACAAAAAAATACGAAATTTGTAATTTAAGTTATTTTTAACCAATTTTAAGTTTACACCATTGTCACTAGCTATTTAATTTCGGAACAGTGTTTCTCAAATTGTTTTTTCTTGTTTTTTTTTTGTGATGGATTTTACTTGTTCTGTGATTAATTCTATCGTCTTGAAATTTCCGAGTCTAGATAGCGTGGAGTTAAATTCAGGTCTAGTCTAGAATTAGTATTGAAGGAATCAAATACTAAATTCGGAAGTGCACTTATATTTTCTAAAGATACAGAGACACGCCATAATGTGACATGCTCAGCCAAAGACCAATGTATTTAGAGTAATGAAGCTAGGTAGGTACCATGTAATATTATATGATATAAGTAAGTGATAATATAATATAATATATATTATACTTATATTTAAACACAACATATAAATGACATTCCAAATGTCATTTTTTTTTATTTAATTGTAGCTTGTTGCATTTTTGTTTTAAAACCATGTACTCTTCACAGAGCTAATAAATTTATTTGTTGTTTTTTTTTATATAAAGATTTATCGATTGTTACGTGTGAAAGTTTAGAGCTTTTGATGGTTCCTAATTATGAGATTTTAATGGGCGTATCGGGGCATCTGTTTGCCATTGTCTTGGTGAGGAATAAATCGAGTTGGAACCATACAACATGCAACTTCCTCGTCCGTAGCCATATAAATTAGACGGTTAAGTAACAGATCTGTTTTATGGTTTTAAATAATATTTTTCACTAATTCAATGATAGAGGCCATGTTAACAACGTAATTGCTGATCTTATGAAGAAAAGAAATGTTTGCCTTGTTGAAGACAGAGCTTTATTATATCGCACTAGGGTTAAGACAAGTTGAAATGGGGCCAGGTGAAGAGTATGCGCATGATTCGATCGTCTAAGATGGTAGGAACGTAAATGATGGACTCTATAAGTATAGCACTAAAATTCAAAACGGTCAAAAGGTAATTAAAAGTATAAACGCACGGTGTCCATTATCATTGGTGCTAGGAGATCTGTTTTTTATTCGTTTTAACACCTCCATTGCTAATTACTTCTATTTATTGCAATGGACGGTTAGATAGAAGTGATATAATCGAATTATTGTTAATTTTAAGCCATCGCTCGCAATTATTTCATTGGAAATTTGTAGTGATATTCTATACCCGCAACTTGGTTGTCGGTGTACAATTGTTTAATTGTTATTTGAGAAACACTGGTCTAAACTATTCATTACATAGTTAGGGCCGTAGGGCATAATAAAGTCGGCACCCAAAGTGTATTCGGTTTCAAAGTTTTTTGTTAATTTGGAATCGAATGCGAATCGATAATTATTATATCCTTTTATTGTAAAAATAAAGTTTATTCGTATTATACATGTGTTTTACTAGTTAGTTTATTCCATTGCGTTTTTACACTTGACAACTCTGCCGCCACTACTGTCAAGATATCATGAGCTATCGTAACCTTTAGAATACGGCAAAAGACATGTAGAATAAGGCCCATGAAAGCTGTAACTCCCACTCTAGTATTTTACGCGATCAAGAATTAGTGACGTGACTACCATAAATCCATAACTTAACCGAACTAGTCTTCATAATAAGCGACTGAAGTTAACGTGCTGGTTTTGTAGGTATTCAGATTTTACTCATTACACTAGATTCCACTTACCATCAGGTGGCCTGAGTGCTCGTGTGCCTTGTCCTTAACATAAAAAAGTCATATCTATAGCTGGGGAATTCCCTTATGGTAACGCGAATGAATTCTTCCTTGTCTTAAAAGCACTAGCTCGAACATATTTCATTTAAAATAATATTTACGTAGATATTTCTCTCATTTTAAATATTTTCAAATTAACTCTGAAATGTAGGGTGTTAACCTACCATGTTTTGATCACTTAGGGCCACAGAACTATATCGATATAGTTCAGCACGGGTAGCACAAGTTGTATTATGTCGCTTGTCGCTCAGTGCGTCTCTATCGTTACAGACCAGATAGAAAGGGAGATCCGAGCGACAAACAAGTCGCGGACCACTTGTGCTAGCCCCCTGTGCTTAGGACGTCGTATTTAAATGTTTTTTTTCTATCGTAATCTGCAATCAGTAGCTTATTTTGAGATTATGACTAGGGATGTTACGAAGGCGGCGTTACCGGAGCCGGAGCCGGATCCGGTTTTTTTTTTTTATTTAATTGTGTCGGATGCGTATTCGGAGGCGAAGTGAGAGCCGTATCCAAAGCCGGATCCGGAGGATTACCGGAGCCGAGTACCTTTTAAGTGGAAGGTTGGTGTATTGAAGGGCAAGTTTAATTAAACAACACAAAACAATCAAACTTTTTGCTTTAATTATGAATGTCTATTTTAGATAAACTAATCAACGAGAACCTTAAATTAAATTTTGACTTCACCACGAAAATAAAGTAAACTTAAACCAAATTAAGGGTTTCCAAAAGTACCAACTTGTACAAAGGTAAGTAATTCGTGGTAAAGTCAAAACTTGTAGGCGGCGTGCGCCGCGCTGCCGCGGCAAATGCAATACCTTCAGCTCCGGTATAACTTCGGTAAAAAATTAACGGAGGCGGAGGTGTGAATAAAAAAATAGCAAAGGCGGAGGCGGATCCGAAGGTGTAAAACCAAACGGAAGTTCCGTCTTAACGTATGCGGAGGCGAAGCTCCGTATCATCCCTAATTATGACTAGGGATGTTACGGAGGTGGGACTACCGTACCGGAGCCGGAGTTTTTAAACTTTGTTTAGCGGAGTCGGAGCCGGAGCCGGTGTTTTAAAATTGAATTTATCGGAGCCAGATCCGGAAGTGGTACCGGAGCCTGAGTCGGAGTACAGTAGAAGCTTTGCTACTGGAAGAAAGGCAGATGTATTGAGGGCAATTTTAGTAAAACAATACGAGTGAAATCAAAACTATGCATGTTAATTGAAGTTATTTTTAAATAACCTATACTAAACCTAAAGTTATAGACAAAATATTGAATAGTATTCAAGTGAAACATAAGGTAAATGGCTTTATTATCGGCATGTGACGATGCATAGCATCTTGTGAGAGTGCGTTGTACTTCCGGTATTGGATTAACCAAACACAGCCCTTTCCGGCTTACCTTCTGCCAATCACCGGTCGTTTCCGGTGGCGCGTTTTCTGTGTCACGTGGTCAGCCCAGGTGCTCTGCAAGCTGCGAACCTTACCTCATAGCGTCGTTACTTCTCGGTAAGGCAACTTGCCTTTAGTTATTCTTAATTCTTAGCTATTTAGCTCTGCTCATTGCTAAAGACTACCCTCGAAGTTAACTATTTTTTTTTTTTTATAAATTCTCGTTCAAAAGTTCATAATTTATAAAATCATATTGCTTTTGATGCTTACACTCCGTCCGTCAGCAATATGAGTGATAGCGAACAAAATGATTCTGTGCGGGATTTTAATCACGTTCCAGAGAACGAGATGGAAAGCGGCACGCCCTTCGCGCCTGAAGCGTCGAGGAAGCGGCGAGCCCCGGCAACCGACGACGAGGCAGGCGATTCGAGTACGAGTTCTTCGGAGTCCTCATCGTCGGACGACGATAACAACAGGAAAGCAAAAAGAAGAAAACGCGGTGAGGTGCACAATTCTAATTTGGATGCTTTGTTTCACCAAATGGGTGTTCTTACTAATTTGTTTATGCAAAACTCCTTTGCCTCACAACCGAACTCGAATACGTCGTCTGTGTTGCCTGGGGCGGTGCCAATAACTAATCCACAATTGCCGCCAAATTCAATTGAGCCGGAACCCTCTACCAGTGGGTGTTGTCTTCGCCGACCGGCAGCCATTGCCGTTTCTACTCGTAAACTTGAGCTCAGCGTAGTAAACACCTCTGTCAAAGATCCTAAAATACCTCGCGCTAACCCTGAACACTTAAAACGACTCGAACAGCTACAAAAATTTTGCAGTCCCGATTGGAAAGACGTTAGATATGCGGAGGCGTTAAAAGTGCACGGTGCGTTTCCTGGTTTCGTGGAACTCGAAGTTAACGATGAACTCCGACAATTTGTTAAGGGAAAGGACTATATCGCAAGCACTGAGCGATCTTTAGCAGCGATATGCAATGCGCTCTTAACTCAGCGAGAGTATTTTAATCAGCATCTACAACATTTTGTTGACTGGGCGGCTTCCCCAGACACTACTCTGACATCCTCAAGTGTGTTTGATAAAATTACGGATCTTTTTAATGCTTCGTCAAAATATCACAAAATTGACGAAGAAGTCATGCAGCTCGTTTGCGGAAAGCGGGCCGAATGTATAGAAAACCGCCGAGAGCGTATCTTGGCAGAGCTCCCCAATAAGGGACTTCGTGAGGGTTTGCGTAAGATTCCTCCGAGTTCCGAAGTTATGTTTGACAAGCCTCAGTTGCAAGAGTTTATAAAATGTACTGGTGGTATTGATAAATGGGTGCGCCCATGGTTTAATTTGGATAAGGATAAGAAAAAGTCTACTCAAAAATCGGAGGCAAACCCGGGACCGTCTCATAGCCCGGCAAACTATTCTCGATTTTTTCCTACCAAAGGATATGACGCGAAAAGTAAAGAAACCAAGCCCTACACCCGTTTTCAAAGATACGGAAATAATCAAAAAGATAAAAAACCCTTCAGAAAGGAGGGGGGGCGCGGTAGGAAGTCGCGTCACAGTTGACTCAAAACCACACCAGTTTTACGGAGGCTGCCTGCGAGCGTATCGCAAGCAGTGGCAGATGCTGCGAGCTCCGAAGGCTCTTCTCAAAATAATAATGGGAATGCGTCTGCCATTTACCTCCAGGCCTACTCTGGTATACCCAACACCTCTAATCCTTCAGCGCTTCGAAACGAAGAGGACTCTAGAAATGTCTCACCAAATAAACACTTTATTGAAACAGGGCGTGTTGGAAGTACCAGATCAGAATCTATTGGGCCCCAGTTTTTTCTCAACGATGTTTTTGGCAAAGAAAAGCGATGGCTCCGACAGGCCAATCTTCAATCTAAAACGATTAAACACTCATATAGTCCCAAAAAAGTTCATATTAATCTCGCATCACCAAATACCGCATTTCCTACAAAGAGGCGACTGGATGGCAAAGTTGGACCTATCATCAGCTTACTTTCACGTGAGCATTGCAAAAAGCCATCGTCGTTTCTTGCGACTGATTTACGATCATCAAGTACTGCAGATGACAAGCTTACCATTCGGTCTTTCATGTGCCCCCAAGAACTTTGCAACCTTAACCAATTGGGTGGCAGGGATGCTGAGAGACCAGGACATAAGGGTCATAGTCTACTTGGACGACTTCCTGCTTGTGAATCAGTCAGAGCGTCTACTGAAAATACAGATAAAGACTGCAACAAGGCTCTTGGAACGACTGGGATGGACGATCAATTACGGGAAATCGGTTCTGACACCATCTCAGGAGATAGAACACTTGGGTATAGTATGGAATACCAGGATGAATTTCATGGGCATTCCTCAAAAGAAAATAGCTTCCATCGTGACCATTTCAGAAAAAGCGCTCGAGAGAGAAAAGATGTCCATGAAAGAAACCCAGATACTACTCGGAACCTTCAACTATGCAAATTTCGTCACACCAAGAGGAAGGCTTCACTGCCGACAACTTCAACGACATTCGCGAACTCTTATAAGACTTCCGTCACGCCAGCGTGTATCAATTCCTTCTCAGGTGACACAGGATCTGAAGTGGTGGATTGCTTCAATGCGCAGCGGCTTTACGAAAAGTGCCCTGCATCAGTCTCGGGCTCATCACTTCCTAACGACAGACGCAGCGGACTTCGGCTGGGAGGCCCAAATGGACGATCAAGCGGCGTCGGGAAGATGGAAGCAAGCTCAGATGAAGTGGCATTGCAACTGCAAAGAAATGTACGCCATAATCGCAGCAATCCGTCATTTCAGGCATCAGTTACGGGAACGTCGTCTTATTCTCCAAACAGACAACCGAACGGTAGTTGCGTACATACGAAACGAGGGGGGAACTCGGTCAGCACCGCTACTGAACCTAACTTACCAATTACTGAGCCTCTTGGACCAACTGAGAATCTCATTAATAGCGGAATACCTACCCGGCAAGTACAACGACATAGCCGACCGATTATCGAGGGGCAAACGAGCAACGGAATGGCATCTACTGAATCCAGCCCTCGAGAAGGTTTTCCGCAGATTCGGCACCCCTCAGATAGATTTGTTTGCTTCCAAATACACCAAGGTGGTCAAGAAGTATGTAACGAGAGACCCAAGAGACACAGCGGCGCAGTTCATCAATGCGTTCAGTCGGATATGGCGGTATCAGCTGGCATACGTGTTCCCGCCTCCGAGTCTGATTTCACGAGTGCTCCACCATCTGAACTCTGCCCAGGGAACTTTCCTAGTGGTCGCACCACTTTGGAAGAAAGCCTATTGGCTGCCCGACCTCCGTCGCCGAGCGCTCTGTAAACCGATGAAAATCAAGAACTTGGAATGTTTCCTCATCGATCAAAGTACAGGTTTACCTCCCCCGCAAGTCCAGAACATGGTTCTGTTAGTATGGAAGATTGGGGCTGGGGTGAAATGACGAGCAATTGGTCTGAAAGTGAAAAATTACTCTTTAAAACAAGCTGGCGAGATTCCACTTTAAAAACATACAAACCGGCTTGGTTTCGTTGGCTAAAATGGTGTTCTAAAAATAATTTAGATTATAAATCGTTAAATGGAAATTTGTTAGCTAAATACCTTGCCCATTTATGTTTGGAAGTGAAACTGGCATATTCCACAATTTTATTACACAAATCTGTAATTGTTTCATTTTGTCAAATGAACTGTAATGAAGATTTAAATTCCCATTTCTTAGTGAAACACATGTTGAAAGCTATTTCTCTTTATAGGCCACGAGTAGTTAAATCTTCAATCTGGGATCCCAGCGACCTGATTATGTGGCTACAATCCAACAAACCTACCATTGTAACTTTATTTGAAGCGTCCCGTAGATTAGCATGTATTTTATTATTGGCTTCAGGTAGACGTGTACATGATCTCACACTTTTAAAGATATCGTCTGATCATTTTACTGACAATGACAGCCATATTATTCTGATTCCAATGTTTGGCTCAAAAACAGATACAGCGTCATACAGGCAATCAGGTTGGAAACTGTTAAAGCATAGCGATTTCAATGTTTGTCCCGTGTATTGGATAAAGAAGGTAATAGAGTTGAGTATGCAGAGACGTGGGCCAGAATGTGAAGATGCTCTATTTATTACTATTAACGGTCAAGCCAAAGCCGCGTCACGCACTATGATCGGCAACTGGGTTAAATCTATGTTAAAAGATGCTGGCATCCAAGCATCATCAGGTAGCGTAAGATCGGCTGTAGCGTCCCTTAACTGGCATGAAAATATCCCGATTGAGGAATTATTGTCTCGAGGCAATTGGCGTAAGGAAAACACCTTCGCTAAGTATTATTGTAGACAGATTCTAGGTAGAGCTATTGGTACTCTTTCAGATAATAATTTATCATCACGGTTTGAGCCTCTTATGTAGATGTATATTTAAATTATCAAGTTCATTGTGTTGATTACATTAATCATATTTCAGTTGATGTAAAAGTCAAGTTAATAAAAAAGTCGATTTTGTGCTTACATGTTATTTCAGCACCTACTTAACATATCTTAACTCTTATCTAATGGAAGTACCACATAAATTCAAGTCTAACTCTGAATTAATTCTAGTGTCCCATCACATAGCGTCGTCCGTGGTCACCAGGAGCCAACAAACACATCTCTCACAAGATGCTATGCATCGTCACATGCCGATAATAGTGCAAGTTTTACATTACAATAAAACTTGTATTATTGAGCAGAGACGATGCATAGCATCCAAATAAGACCTCCTGGTGAGAGACTCTATGAGGTAAGGTTCGCAGCTTGCAGAGCACCTGGGCTGACCACGTGACACAGAAAACGCGCCACCGGAAACGACCGGTGATTGGCAGAAGGTAAGCCGGAAAGGGCTGTGTTTGGTTAATCCAATACCGGAAGTACAACGCACTCTCACAAGATGCTATGCATCGTCTCTGCTCAATAATACAAGTTTTATTGTAATGTAAAACTTGCACTATTTTTTACTTGAACATATTAATATCACAATAATATTACGCGCTCCGGTACGGAAGGTTGAACGGAAATAGCCGGCGGAACTAACCAAAATCACAGAATAAGTAATAGTACAAGCCAAAATAAAGACAAAAAGCAAGCGATTGTGAGTGATACCTAATTCCCGGATGACAAGTCGAAACTTGTAGGTGTAGGTAGTTGCCTAGTTACGCACGCGCCGCTGCTGTCGCGGCTTATGCATTTCTTTTAACTCCGTTATAACTTCGGTATAAATTTAACGGAGGCGGATCCGGAGAGATGTAAAAGCAAACGGAAGTTCCGGCTTAACGGAGTCGGAGCCGGAACTCCGTAACATCCCTAATTATGACAAGCCCGAGTGAGCAAGGACAGTTACACTTAATCTGTGGCCACATGAAATAGAACTCTATTTAGGAGCGTGACTCTTGGATTTTGCTTCTTTTTTGCTTTTGACCATTTTGATGGTCGATTGTTGTTAGCTAGCGAGCCAAATCATTCTGAAAGTGCTTCAGGTGTTTTTTGTTTCTGTAAAATCATCCTACAATAATTAAAACTTTTAATTTTTTTCATTCTATAATGCCAGCAACTGACGTCGACTATTCGTGAGTGCCAGTGGTATAGGCGGCGGTGATCGGTGATTAGCAATTTCAATCATAAGTACTCCAAATCCCCAAATGCATTATTCAATTTTTGTAAGTACTTTAAAAAGGAGACATTAGATTTGACAGAAATTCGGGCTCTTAAGAGTCTTAAGTCACTCGCGCCCAATCGCACCACGTGGAAAAAAATACATAAACCTACCCATAGGTAACCCTGATATCAGTATATTTTATAATTCGCGATAATATTGACGAACAAGAATCACTGAAAATATTGATACACTCCCAATAGCGCCCTAAGTTTAAAACCACCTGCGGCCCGTTTTACTAAGCTCCAAGTTACCAATTACAAGCGGAACTTTCTTTCTAGAAAAAAGAGTTAGAAAGAGACATTCGCTTGTAATTTGTTGCTTCGTAAAACGGGCCTCTGCTAACGTCGCTTAGCTAGAGAAAATCATACTGCAGAAAAATTAAGTATGTACAAAATTCTGCCGCAGAATGGAATATTTTAATACGCACTTTCCGGTTTTTGTAATAAACCGATTAAAAAACTAGTCAGGCTCATCACTATTTTCAACACCCCTACAAATTAGAGGCGTTTTTTGGCAGCAAAAGCAAGTTTTCTTGCAGATATTAATAGTTTAAGATTAAATACACCGTAATGGATAATGATAATGATGATGATGATGATAAAGGGATATGCAGGCCGGTTTAGTATCGAGAAGCATTTTTTTAAAGTTCTTGTATAACCCTTGTGCATTATTGGTGTGCCTAAATATAAAATAACAAATTGTTGTTTCCTACACTTCTAAGGCACAAGTAAAAAATGTTTATGCTTGTTGTGGTTGTACCTTATTTTGTTGGCTTACATAGTTATTATCATTTATTAATTTTATTATACAATCTGTGTTACAGACGTTGTAAATGGTATGGAAAATTGAGAAAACGCCTCAATCACGTCAAATTCTGGTCCGTATTCGTTACGGATTTTGATCAAAAATCAAATTTTATATCATTATTATTGAATAAGAAGTACGGTATATGCTTACGACCCCGTGTTGTTTAAGTAATCGCTTCAAATCTGGATGACAATACAATGATCGCGGCGTCTGAACCACTGGTAGGTTATATTTTTTTGTTACCCAAACAAAACATTGTGTATGTATATCTTGTTTATTTGATGCCAAAATGCTTAGATTAGGCTGAAATTGGTCTTCAAATTAATGTAAGTTTATTACTCTCGTTTGGGTGTTATACGCATTAGTTAAATGGCGTACTATCAGAAATAAACCTTAAAAATGAAGCAACAAAACTTGAATTTTTGGATCCTAAAATATCTACATTCACAAGTATTGGCTCAGGAATACCCAACGTTTCTTGCATTAATAAATTATACACAATACAATGATATTTACAATAATATGAAATGTACAGGAGTTTGTGCCTCACGGCAGAACCGTGTTAGCAAGGCATCCGGAGAAGATATACGGGCATGCCCCATCATCTACATCAGAGAACTCCTTGCTGTACAAGTTAACAAACTTTGCCATCAAAGACGACAGCTTGTTGGACACGAAGGAAGAGCAAGAGTGGTGGTGTGTGAGAGAGGTGTACTATAAAACTAAAGATGGTAAGAAACCTGTGGCTATTTACCTATAGAATGCTTGCAAGCAAGTAAGTTAAGGACTCTTTTTTTTTTTATGTAAAGAAATTAAACCATATGATTGGGTTAATAGCAAAATGACTAGGTCAGAAAATTACTGGCTCGCAAAATGGTCATTGGCTAGTAGCCTACATCTCAAAATGTCTGTTGCAAAATGACCATATTGCAATTTTTATTTAATATCCATCTTAGGACATAGCCATTCTCAGCGGGGCTCATTTTATAGGGCAATTGGCCCCTTAGGAATTTGAAGTTGCCTAACAAACCTAAGCTAGTGGTCATTTTGCAAGTCGGTAATTTTGTGACCAAGTCATTCTACTATAACTTATTAGTATATAAAATTTTTGTTACACAGTGGAAGAAAGTTAACTTTGTGTCATTTAAGTCTTTAACAACATAGTACATTTTGAAAGTTCACCCTTCAAATAGCAATTATCTTATCCTGCTAGCCCACCATACAAGGAATTAAATTTTATACTAAGATGTAAGTTATATAACAAAAACAAGACACTTTTTAATAGTGACTAGATAACAAAAAATATACTGAAATAAGTTAAAATAAAAGAAGGTCCCCATACAAGAAATATTATTTTTTGTGTGGTGTGTATGCGAGTCTGAAGCGCACTTGGCTGGGTTTTTAAGCTAGATAAGGCAAATGTAGTAAGTAATAGTACAAATCATACAAACCAGTGTTGCTGTGCCCTACACACAACGGCCCGACATATCATCATCTTACTTACTCAAACTCGCATCTGCATATTCGTTTTGCTGTGGTAATTTCATTTTCATTCATTAATACTTAGAGGCAATAAGTTTACAAACAACAAAAAATAATGCAGGTATGAGTTTGAGTAAGTAAGATTACGATATTTGGACTTAGTGTGGAAAAAGGAGTCTATAACCATAGTGTCGCTGTGGACAATCACAACTGAAAGTGGCTTTGGCGCCACAAATGGAATGATACCTTAACATGTCAAAATCACACGATATCTGACTTTTCCAGATTTTGAAGAAGACCCACCAAACCCCAAAGATGTGAAAGAAGACATGTCCGAATCCTTCCAACCGACCAGTCGCCTGAAAAATGACTTTAACATATCCATTAAATCGGAACTGATGGCTGGCGTGAAACGTATGGATACTGACGGTCCTTCTGCTGGAGCTTCTGCTGGTTCATCTAGAGCTAGCAGTGCGAATAGCTCTAGTAGCATGTCGAGGAGGTTCAAATTGGATCACGGTCAGAATACAAACAGAAGGATTGTGTTAAACCCGAAGACTGATTCTTGTTATGAGGAGGAGCTGTATGTTAAAGGGTGTAGTGCGGTTTGGTCTAAAGGTATGTAGTGATACATTTTAACCCCTGACGCAGGCAGAGTGTGCGTTTGTCTGTGGCATCATAGTATTCTTAGCTCTTAAATAGATTAGTTTTTTTTTTTATCCGTCTTCAACCCAGCATAGGTTGTTTATTGTTGATGCCAAAACCTTGCCACTTTGTGGGAGGAACCTAAAACGAATAATATTATGAGTGGCGCAAACAAAACACCTGAACTGATTGTTCCTTTTTCAGGTTTGATTTCTACACCCGCCACAAAACTTTCCAGCGCAGAACAAAGAGAGACCATCACCTGTTACACCATTGAGAATCCCATCAAACACGCGGCTTTCGCTAACTTTCATGTTTCCATAAACAACACCATGCTCCTAGACGCTCTTAACTCACAAATTGGAGACGTCAAAAAGAACATCAAAATTGAAGATTCTACAGCGCATCTGTCCACCAAAGTCATGCCCTCTGTTCTATTAATAGACAATAAGTGTCTAAGAGTCTACGCTACAGATGGAAGAGAGTACATGACCAGCATTCCATTCCAAGTAAAAAAAGTTTGGCCAATGAAATATGGAGTGTTATTAGAAAAACATGCAACACAATTGATACAGAATTCAATGTTACCAACATCATTTTCTAAGCTTAATGAGTCTTATAATAGCACTTTTTCTAAATCAAAAACTTTTGGCAATATGAGTGCCAAGTTACGAGCAGAATCAGTCTCCGGATATGACAATGATGTTCCCTTACCAACGTGTTTCTCATTATCGCATCCTTTGGATGAAGTCTGTCCGATTCTAATGAAGTCACCATTACACGGTCTTCAATATTACAATGACGGAGATTTGCAAATTGTATTTGTAAGCTCAAATCCAAGCATCATACTGTTATACGATTGTAAATTAGCAACTCACTCGTTATGGAAAATCCGCAAAACATCGCGGGACGAATGTCTGTCAATGTGTCCCAACATAAATTCAACTACTGTGTTCAGTCAATCTGTGGACTTTGGCAGTCCTATGCACAGCAACTTAGGCAAAAACACCACCAACCCTTTTACTGGGAGTCCGTTCCATTCTAAAAGACCCGGGACCCCATCGCGGTCAAAAATAGACAGTCCATTAGCAAATGTTTTCTACCACCAAGGTTTATCACCTCACCACTCCATAGGCCAAGCGTCTTCGACATCTATGATGGCAAATAACTACGTACAAACACCCCCGACCCTCCCATTATACCCCGATATTTGTCTAGATCATATCTGGTCAGACAGTCACACCATCAGAAGAGATCCCATTGAAAACTTAACGGACATGAAAACCTTCTTGCACACAGATTTAGTCGGACATGAGTATCTATGCTTTATGATTAAAGTGGCCGGAGCAAGCAAGTTGCAGATATTAAGGTTGCAGAGAAGTCATTCACATGGGCAGCTGTGTAAGACGAATCTAATAGTTGGTACGATTTCTTCGGTGTCAGCAAAGGATGCAGTTGTGCTGGATCATTTGAATATGATTGCGCTGATAGATGAGTCTGGGAATATTATTCTTCAGAGCGGGAATCAAGTTGTTGGAAAGGTAAGTTGTGCTTCAAAGTTATTCATTGGATAGCTTTTACAACTGCTTCTAATCTATTTTTAGACGCAGGTCTGTTGCTCACAGAAACAAAGATAGAAGTGATGTTTTAACCCTGGCTCTTTCTCTCTATTGTATTACGAGAAAAACTGCATGATGGAAGTAAGAACGCATCCAAATGATTAATTCAGCGTTCTACACAGGTTAATCACGAACTAAAGGATGATAAATATTATTGATTGACTGATATTATTTTATATTCTCATTGATTTTCTTTAGTGAACATGTCACAACTCAATCTTCTTAGCTCGGTTGTATAGGATTAATAAGGAAAACGGGACCGAAATCCTACCCTTGGAATTTTACTTTTTCGATTGTCCATCATTGATGGGCCAATGATATTATAGAGTATGTTTATAGATGATGTTACGTTCCTAGTAAATTGCGTTTGAAAAAAGATAATACTACAATATGTTCAATAGTTTCACTAATGATGGACAATAATGTACAGTTACGTCGACTCGTTTGGCGTAAACAAAGCAAAGGGGAGTGGTTATTTGGGTCTATAGGTGGGTACGAATTAGAGAAGCCTCGGGTTGAGGCACGCGCGGATCACCTATTTTTCTCAAATTCAAAAAGCAGCGGGCGAGTGGCGCGCGACGAGCTGTCGAGAATCGGTCTTTTGTCCGTGCTCAAAGGCGCCTCAGTGTGCGTGCCTGGCGTAATTTGGACGTGTATCCGAACGTGCCGCGGACGTACAAATTTGATAAAATTGCTGAGCCGTTCCACCACCGAGGCGATTTCTTCTTTCGGTGAATTATGAATTATGATAAACGCAACCGCGGCTGTCATCGTGTCCGACGCCAAATGTCGGCACTCTGCCTCACCCGCGCATGGTTATTGCAACAATTTGGCTCGCGAGCAGCTCGCCGCGCGGGGCAAGCATGCCTCAGGCTGAGCCGCTTAGATTCGTACTAAGATTTTTCCGAATCTTCAACTTGGGCGCGGCAGTAACATATCTACTTCCTGTTTATATGTATGTAATATCATTGGTCATCGTTGCATTTACCTGGACACGTTTTTTTTTTATCTTGGGTCAGTCGTTCAGTAAGTTGAGACAAGTCTATTGTAAGTGGTAGTCAGCAAACGTACATTAAAACCAATATATTCTGACCTAGGTCCACGTTGGAGGCGTGTTGGCCCGCCTCATCGACTCTCCCTACACCAAGCGGTCGGCGTTCCAATCCCCGTTCCCTCGGCGCAGCAGCTTGCTCCCGTCGCGCTCTAACGAAGCCTCGGCCTTCGATGACTCCGCGCTGCATTTGTTGTCGCCCGTACCGCATACTGCTAGCTCTAGGATGGAGCGAAAAGAGACCTTGGGTGAGTGTGATTATACAACGTGTTTGGTAGTCGAGTGTAACATTGAATACATAATTGAGAAATTTTGAATATGTTTTTTTATGTTATTTCCATGTTTTTGTTACTACGGTTAAAAATTACAGTTCGAATTGTGTTATTATGAGTGTTTGGTTTTTACTCCTTAACTCAGATTTTGCAAGCGATGTGAATAACTGTTAAACTGACCTTAAAATAAAGATCAATAAACATTCATGTCTATTTTAAAGTGTTTGAATATTTCAAAGATTTTTTTTATGGCTCAATAAAATTACTGATCCAACCCGAGACATTTTTTCATGATTTCTAATGCCTCCATTTTTTTATGACTACAAAGACGCCTAAAACTTGTTTAATTTGGTCCAATAGACATTAAACTTGGGCCACTATGAACACGTAACTATGAAATTCTGGGTATTTTTTGTAAAATTCTTTAATTTTCAATATAAAAATACTACATAATTTGTTCTAACACATAGCTAAAAATAGTCGATTATCACTCCTTACAGCTTTGCACCTAGCGAGCAAACATCCTGTATATTATAACATGACACATGTCATGGCGGATCATGACTCAACGGGGGTTCCCATATTAAGATACTTGCATCAGATGTGTTTGAATGTGTGTATTGCAAAGTTTCGTCGTTAATACAAAATACCATTCGCATTTAAAAACATCATTTAATTTCCCATAAAAAAGAAAAACGAAAAAAAGTTACGTCTGCCTAGACATTGTGGCCACTTTATTAAGGCCGTAAAGGCGGCTACTCAAAATTGTGATACGTGCATCAGATGTATCTGTATGAGTGTATTTCAAAGTTTCGTCATTATAAAATTGCATTTAAAAACATCATTTAATTTCCCATAAAAAAGAAAAACTAAAAAAAGTGTCATTGTGGCCACATAATTAAGGCCGTAATTTCGGCTACTCAAAATCAGTTTAAACTGTCAGTTAAAAACCGAGTTCGGAACCGGTTATAATTCTGTTATTTCGTATACCGGTTTATCACAGGTTATTGTTATTCAAGAACAATGAAATTTAAAACTTGAAATTAATTAATTTATTTCTATTAGACTTTTCATCCAGCAGTAAAATGTACTATTTGGTGTGAATTTAGTCATAACATAAATACTTGTCATGGTATCTGATTGACATCAATGTATCAAGTACAATTACTTATATAATAGAAGCCAATTGGTCAGAATTAAGGTTCGTCTCTCGGCGCCAGTTACAATCGCCTATGGAGTTCCACAAGGCTCTCATCTCGGACCCCTTCTCTTTGTAGTTTTTATAAACGACCTCGTACATCTACTCACTTCTCCCTACTAACTGTACGCTGATGACCTCAAGATATTCACTATCATCAATGACATCAATGACTGTTTAAACTTACAACAAAATCTATCTAGAATGGCGGAGTAGTGTGCGTCCAACAGAATGGTTTTAAATGTGGAGAAATGTTATGTTATATCTTTTGAATTTATTAAGCAGACAATAAGTTTCAGTTATTCTCTGGATGGGCACACTGCAACGAAAATCAGTGGTCAAAGAACTTGCTGTATATCTTGACGAAAAACTCACTTTTAACTATCATTATTACTTGGCTTTATTACACGATCCACAAAGGGCTTCAAAACTCAAGTTACTTATATCCATTTACTGTTCACTTATTAGAAGCATTCTTGAGTATGGGTCAGCTATAAGGTCGCCGTACTATGAAGTGCACAGTAACTTCATCTTGGTCGAAAGTTCAAGTCAAGTAAGCTCAAAAAGTTTGGTCTGCCATCCCTAGCATTGCGCCGAAAGTGTATTGAACGATTGTATCTTTATAAAATTCTGCACTCATATAGACATGACAGTCCCACCCTTCTATCCCTTCTGAACTTCCGCACTAAATTTAACCCTCGCAGTCCCTCGCCTAAAAAAATCATACTTCAAACGTACATTACGAGGGCTGCTACTTATGTAACCGGAATAGAAAAAAATAACAAACGTATATGACTAAATATGGATTTATTGTTTTTCAAAATATTCTCCCTTATGATCGATGCACTTTCGCATACGTTGAAACCAATTTTCAAAACATTTTTTCCACTCTGACTGAGGTATCTCCAAAACGTGCTGTTTGAACGCGTCGACTGCATCTTCACGGGTCGAAAATCGTTGACCACGTAATTTATTCTTTACATTTGCCAAATCAGGGCTGTACGGCGGATGACCCGTTAATTCTATATTTTGACCTTCCAAAAATCAAGTCGTTTCGCGTGATGTATGACAGCTGGCATTTTCATGGTGAAGAACGATTCTGCGTCGCTGGTTGTTTTTACGTATTTCTTCAAATACCTCCGGCAAACAAATGGTCGTGTACCATTCCGAATTAACCGTTTTACGATTCTCTAGTGGCACTGTAGCCACATGGCCAAGCAGGCGACCATTTGCTTCAAGGTGCTTTTTGCACGAGTTACTTTCGTAGGGTTCGGCTCATTTTGAAACACCCACACTGTTGATTGTTGTTTAGTTTCCGGATCATACGCATAGATCCAGGATTCGTCACCTGTGTAGATATTATAAACAGCTTTTGAGTCACCACGGATATATTTTTTTAACATTTTCTTGCACCATTCGACGCGAGCCTCTTTTTGATCCTTAGTTAAATTGTGAGGGATCCAACGGGAACAATTTTTTTTTACAGCTAAATGATCATGTAATATCTTATTAATGCTCGTCATACATATGCCCAGAGTCGCCTCTATCTCGCGATATGTAACATGACGGTCATGCATTATAAGTTTTCGCACAGCTTCAATATTTTGTGGTACAACGACCGATTTCGGGCGACCTTCCTTAACTTCGTCCGTGAGCATACTACGTCCACGATTGAACTCACTAAACCAGTGGTACACAGTGCTTTTCGATGGAGCTTCATCACCAAAAGTCGAAGTTAATTGATCTATGCACTGTTGTTGCGTTAAACCACGCCGAAAATCTTAATAAATCATAGCACGAATATTTTCACGAGTGAGTTCCATTCTTGCAGCGAGATGACATTTAGATCCCGCCAAAAACAAAAGACTAGCGTACATAAGAAAAAAAAATATAGCGGCCAGTATTAAAAAAAAATCAAATTTTACCATGGAGGTCAGATATAACGTTTATAAATGTTGGAATCCCAGATTCCGGATACATAAGTAGCAGCCCTCGTAACAACACTTCCTTCTATAACCCTATCACTGGAATGACACTGTTGCGCTCCATCCATCTTTGGATATTTTTAGAAGTAAGTTACCTAAATTTAAGAAGACATCCATACATTTAGTATAAATAAATAAACTTACTGACTACATTAACTTAGTCAAGTAATTACTTATTTCTTACAATTATTTTTACAAACCTTGACTAAATACTAAACTATACCACTGTACCGATACTCTGTTCCAATTTCGACTGTGACTTGTTTTGTGAGCTAAATAAATAAATAAAATATTAATAAATTAATCAAATTGTAAACCATCTATTTCACGTGTAAGTAAGAAAGTTGTATCTGTTTCGTAAAAAAACCGGTTAATTTCGTTCAACAGGAACGAAATCTTCTAAAACACGGTTTTCCACGACGCTATCGCTGCTTTTATCAAAACGTATTTAATTTGGAATTAACACAAAATGAATTGTCTGATCGGCAGTTGGTCCGTCAGGCCTCCGCGGCATCACCGACGCTTGTGGCGCGCGCGCCACGCTGGTGTTCGACACGGGCGCCATGTACCGCATCTCGCTGCCCGTCGTGGCCAGCTCGCAGCTGCTCGACTACTGCATCAACGCGCTCAAGGCGCTGCTGCCCTCGGACATCACCATGCAGGTCGGTTACACTGCCACGCTGGTGTTCGACACGGGCGCCATGTACCGCATCTCGCTGCCCGTCGTGGCCAGCTCGCAGCTGCTCGACTACTGCATCAACGCGCTCAAGGCGTTGCTGCCCTCGGACATCACCATGCAGGTCGGTTACACTGCCACGCTGGTGTTCGACACGGGCGCCATGTACCGCATCTCGCTGCCCGTCGTGGCCAGCTCGCAGCTGCTCGACTACTGCATCAACGCGCTCAAGGCGCTGCTGCCCTCGGACATCACCATGCAGGTCGGTTACACTGCCACGCTGGTGTTCGACACGGGTGCCATGTACCGCATCTCGCTGCCCGTCGTGGCCAGCTCGCAGCTGCTCGACTACTGCATCAACGCGCTCAAGGCGTTGCTGCCCTCGGACATCACCATGCAGGTCGGTTACACTGCCACGCTGGTGTTCGACACGGGCGCCATGTACCGCATCTCGCTGCCCGTCGTGGCCAGCTCGCAGCTGCTCGACTACTGCATCAACGCGCTCAAGGCGCTGCTGCCCTCGGACATCACCATGCAGGTCGGTTACACTGCCACGCTGGTGTTCGACACGGGCGCCATGTACCGCATCTCGCTGCCCGTCGTGGCCAGCTCGCAGCTGCTCGACTACTGCATCAACGCGCTCAAGGCGCTGCTGCCCTCGGACATCACCATGCAGGTCGGTTACACTGCCACGCTGGTGTTCGACACGGGTGCCATGTACCGCATCTCGCTGCCCGTCGTGGCCAGCTCGCAGCTGCTCGACTACTGCATCAACGCGCTCAAGGCGTTGCTGCCCTCGGACATCACCATGCAGGTCGGTTACACTGCCACGCTGGTGTTCGACACGGGCGCCATGTACCGCATCTCGCTGCCCGTCGTGGCCAGCTCGCAGCTGCTCGACTACTGCATCAACGCGCTCAAGGCGCTGCTGCCCTCGGACATCACCATGCAGGTCGGTTACACTGCCACGCTGGTGTTCGACACGGGTGCCATGTACCGCATCTCGCTGCCCGTCGTGGCCAGCTCGCAGCTGCTCGACTACTGCATCAACGCGCTCAAGGCGCTGCTGCCCTCGGACATCACCATGCAGGTCGGTTACACTGCCACGCTGGTGTTCGACACGGGCGCCATGTACCGCATCTCGCTGCCCGTCGTGGCCAGCTCGCAGCTGCTCGAGTTCTGCATCTCGGCACTGACTGAAACTCAGCGCTGTTGGTGTTTGACACCTCGGTATTTTGCTGAGCCATGCAGTATCCGTTCTACTACAGCGAGGACACACATTCCGTCCTATTCCAGTTGCCTTCACTGTTTTTTTTTTTGTTTATTTGTGTGTCATATAGTTAGCGAATGAATATCTTTCTTTCTTTCTACTGGGTAACTAGTTATCAAACTCGCTTACATAAACTTCTCGTACTGTACGCACATAAAATAATGAATCTCATTCCAGGTTATTATAAAATGGTACGGCGTCCGCAACGCCCCGGGCAGTCAAGACCTGACGCCCCAGCAGGAGTGGGACATGTTCTCCAATCTGCTGCTCGCCCTGCTCGGTTACGATGTCGAGAACCTCTCCGCGTCGCACAGTGACGAGCTGGACGGAGAGGTCGCCACCAAGAAACAGAGGACCTCGAGCGACGGGACAGCGGACGACTGGGAATACCTCCTCAATTCTAAACTTCATAAAGCTGTAGGCAGCACTGTGGCGGCCATGTTGAATCTTCCAGTTCCATCGGCAGATTCCAGAAGACGTAGCCTCAGAAGATCCAAAGACACCGAGAAGCAAGCGCAGTTCAATATAAACGCTTTGTTATTTCCGTATACAGTTCAAGTTTTGTATGCGTTCCATTTGATTTACGAAGAAATTAAACTGAATACTTTGTTGTTCAGCGATTTGCAGCCATTGGCTGCTATTTTGTATCAAATAGCTAAAGATCTAAGGCTGGATGCTTATGTGAATCATTATTGGTTGGATTTTCCGGGTGAATTCAGCTTGGAGTATAACATTGACGATTCGCAGATGAGTGACGGAGTGGTCAGTAAGCTCTCGCAACCTGGTTACTTCACCGTGGAGCCTCCGAATGTGTTCAGCTATCTTAATTCGATGCTGAAGGATATCGATGTTGGAAGCTATCCGTATTTAGCTGACGTTAACAGCATGTCGAAGGATTTGATTGAGGTTAGTGTTTGTATTTAAAAAAAAAAACAGTTACCTGCCCTGCTAATTAGATTTATGGTATGATTCTCAAATATCTATATTTAGTACATAACAAATTTCGCTGGTATGGTCTTTTCTTTCGTGTATGAAATAGTGGCGTCAGCTAGGTTTTAGTGTTAGGTAGCCAAATGGCAAAAACTAAGTCATCCCTTATAAATTGATCAAGTCTGCCAAGGTTATCGGTTAGCAATTCTAACTATAGCATACATGTAACTGAGGTGTACAAAAAGCTTTTTTTATAACAACGAGAATCACGTAATCCTTTCTTTTCTTTTAATTATCAGCCTTGTTCTTAAACCGTTTTTGTTGTAAAAAAAAGATATCGCTTCTGATGTTTTAAACGCGAACCCATTCACTTATTTAATCAAATTTAGGTTCGTCATAATAAACTGATTTTGGGTATGATGTCGGACAGCTTTCTTAATCTGGCAAGTTGTTTGCGAGTGATTCCTATCTTCCAACCCGGGTTGGATATTGGGATATCACAGTGCCATATTCCAACCTGCGGCAGGTTGGATATTGGGTTTTTTTTTTCAATGTTCAACCTGTACTGAATAACACGCACAGAATATCCCGAACACCACTAGTTTACCGGGCGAAGCGAAGATATTATAATCACGTCGTTCGTGTGATTGCATGTTTAGATATATATATATGTTTTAATATTTTATAAATATATGTTATAATCAGAGATCGGACAAATGGACGTCATTACTCGCAATAATGTGGACATGACTCCATAGATTTTAATTAAATAAATTTAATTATCACTGGTTACCTAATCCCGGTTACCTAGACGGAAGAAGGGTTGATTATTTCCCCCAAAAATAATTTTATTCTTTGCAAGGCAGTAATAATTAATCATTAAATGATACAAAGACTTGTTATTGTGTATCTTTATTAAAGCAAATAAACAGGTATTTTATTATTTTTTCCGTGGTTATTTTATTATTTTTCAAGGCTAAAATAAACTTATGAGGTGACAGCTCCTTTCGCAATACACGGATGTTAATGGAGCAAACTTATGTACTTAAATTAATATAATATCAATGGCCACTTCTATATTATTTATTTATAACTATCCTGCAAAGGATCAAGATTAAAGTTCAGGTAAGAAACAAATTAATGTAATTTAATTTGTTTAATTAAAATTGGAGTCATGTCCACATTATTGCGAGTGATGACGCCCATTTGTCCGTTCTCTGGTTATAATACGTATATTAATCTTAGAAAAGTAAGTTTCTGAAATAAATACGTATACAAACGCCCTACATTAATTTTGTATGACCTAAATAAAACATATTATGACAAAAAATAATTATGGAAAACAAATCTAACCCCAAAATTTAATAAAAAAAAATATTCTCTTATTTAAAGGTACATTAAATTTGTAAGCAATCTGAACACCTTTGTTAGTAACTGTACATAAGTATAGGTTGGACGAGGAGACAAATGAATAATAAATTACCTATAATCCCACTATCCAACCTGAGGTTGGAAGTTGGCACTATGATTTCTAACCAACCTGGGTTCGATGGCTAGGTTGGACGATAGGAAACACTCTTTTTTTGCCGTTACTTCGACATATCTTCGGACGAGCATCTCAAGATAGGTCCCTTAGATTGACATTTGGTATCGCAGATCTTGGGCACGGTGGGCGACGGACGCAACAGCGGCGTGCAGACCATCTCGCGGCGCGACCACGTGGCCGCCAGCACGCCGCGCGCGCGCCGCCACGCGCACCACCACGCCGTGCTCGCCATGTGCGAGAGAGGTCACCGCTCTTACCGACTAAAACACAGTGTGACCTTGGATAAGGTGCACAAACGAATTGGGATGAAACAACTCTCAACTTTGTTCTGATAGGGTTGACAGCAAGCAATGTTTCTTTTTATATAAAAAAAATGCAAATTAAAGTAAAGCTTTTTTTTATCGATGAAATTTCATTTAGTTTCATCCCTATTCGTTGTGCATCTGTTTTTGTTGGCAACTGTACGTTTTTTTGCAAAGTCATAGTGTATGTATATGCTTTATTGTACTAAAACAAGTACATTACAATCATGCCGAATTTATACCCTATATACTTATCCAACGGATCTCTATCTGTTAACCTTTTGGCGAGTGAGTAAAAATAAATTTAATTTAACAAACTGTCTCCGTACTCCTCGTGTCTGCAGTTAGCCACTCGTATCTCAAAAAAATATTATATGTTTAATGTTTTTGAACCAAAACTATGGACTTACGCCTATTGGAATTATTGTTACTGCTTTTTAGGGTTCCGTGCTCGAAGGAAGCCGCCCAACGGGACCCATTAACCCGTGGAGCCCCATGGCATATATATTTATATATATATGTATTACAATATCTATCTTATTTCGAACCACCCTGATTCCTAAATTCAAATATCGTCATGAACACACGGTGTTCATAGAGCGCTTCATTGCTCGGGTTAATATGGCTACGCTGTTTGTCCGTCCGTCACTTTTTTTTGTAATTTATTTTATAGAAGTAGGTACAATATTTTTTACTAAAAATAATTATCTGCCAAACTGCAGTGCATACTATGTATTATTATGCTACCAGCTAGACAAACATATAATATAACGTAGTTACAGTTGCATAAGGCTGCGTTTCCACCAGAGCTGTGCGAGGCAGCGGAGCGGTGTGCGAGGAAAAAATCCACCAATAGGATTCCTAGCCTCGCTCAGCGCAGCTCTCCTATTGGTGGATTTTTTCCTCGTACACCGCTCCTTTACCTCGCACAGCTCTGGTGGAAACACAGCCTTATTGCATACATTATTTGCAGGTATCACGCCTCGCGACATTGACAACCTCCCGCCCGCGCTAGGACTCGTCTTGTTGAGTATCTGCGCGAAGTGCAAGGTAATGCATCGAGTTACATTCTAAACCTAATATTTATTGTAGCTACAACAATGCCCTGCTAACACAACAGGCAGTATCTCAAACGAAACTCTTGTAGAAAATGCAACCTAATTACCAACAGGACAGGATTGAATCTGCTTTGGCCATTGAATTTGTGGTACTGCTTATTGGTTTGGAGAGCAGAAAAATACTGCCTTGCTTAGCCAAATAGCAGCAACTCAAATAAAACTCCTGTTGCAATCACAACTTTATTTCTAAGAGGAGAGGATTAAATTTACTTTGGCAATTGAATCAACATACTGTTTTTTTGCCTAGCAGGACAGTATAGTTTTGTGGAACAAGAAAGCAATGTTGGTTTTTGCAGCAAAAAATCAACGAACAAATGAGAACATTAATGGCGGCAATAGAGACCCTCTTGACCTTACAAAAATCGATACTATAATAACATTACAGTACAGATTTTACCTACTACCACAGACAAAAAAGTTCTTATAGTAAAATTGGTTGTAATAATGCTGGTAATTTCCTACGGTTTCTGAACGTATTTTAGAGCACTAATGTGTGTAGATAAAACTTTTTAAACTTGTCTACGAAGGCGTCTGTTTGTCTGTGCGCAGGCATCTCCGCCCGCGGGCTGGCCGCGGGAGGCCTACGCTCTCTGCATGAGAGAGGAGCTGCCGCCGCTTGGCGACGCGCCCGCCAACGAGTATATGGAATGTATGTTACTTGGGTCAGCATAAGATGGATAAGACTTTTAATTAATTTCGAGTAATATTTATGTATAAAATATATGCAGATTTTTTCGTCATATCCATATTAAGTTTATTGTTTGACATGACCACATGATTTTGACGTAATTCGCATCCATCGTCCGCCCATTAGTCGTAAGCGAACAGACAACCTTTGGGGTAGTCTACCCTGCTAACATAAACGGTAATATCTGAGACAAAACTGCTGTAGCAAATGCAACCGTATTACCAACAGGATAGGATTGAATCGTGTCCACGTGTTTTGGAGTGGAGACCACGGCGGCAAATGTAGTGTAGGACGCCCTCCAGCCGGGTGCAGCGATGACATACGAAAAGTGGTGGCAGCGACAAAAAAAAGCCGGTCCTTCAGCGAAAAAGTGGCTTTTTCCAAACATGTCTGCTAGCTATTCAGAGGATTGTGAAGCAAAAAAATACCATACAAAATTCGAGAACGTTTTTATCCCCTTAAACGTTATCAGATTTTTACGATTTTTGAATATTATGTTGTAGATATTATGGAAAACTAGGTCTGTCCGTTTTCGTTTCCAAGAAAATGTTAATAGTAAAGAAAAAAAACAAGAAAAAAAAAATGGCAACGTACAAACCTAGTTTTTCACAATAACTACAACATGGTCAAAAATCGTGGAAGTCGGCTGAGAAACGTTATCGCCCGGAGCTGAATTTATTTGAATGAGGTTTTTTTTGACAGATACGCGATTTGAGCGTCGCTTCACAGTCTTGTTAAACATCAGTAGTAAATATTATGAAAAAGAACAATAAACATTATTACAATAATAAGAGGTTGTCAGAATTTTGGGTTTGAGTTCGTTTGTTTTATCGATACCTATTTCGTAGAATAATGTAGGTATCAATTTGCAGAATTTTTATTTTATTGCCAGATCCCCGGTATGGGCAAATGTCAGTGCTATGAGCACTAGTATTTGTTCTGAATCTTGAATGTTTTCAACATGTTTTTTATACAAGCCTAGAGTTATTTGGGATCAGTTCAATTTGTGTGAGATGGTCGCCAGATATTTATTCATTTATCGTTATGTCTGATTTTTTCTCAACGGTGCTCTTTAATTTTAATAGCGCTAAAAGACTCTAGGTTTTTTAAAATGGCCGTGCAGAATAAATAATAAAGATGATTATTTACGGATTAACCTTTGTCTAGTGGATTCTAATTATAAATCGAATTCAGAATGCTTATATGCATGCAAATGTTTTGCTTTCTTCCAGCGTTGGCTATGGAAGTACTAGAAAAAGAGACAGCGTACACTATGAACAGTAGCCCCATAGCGGAGCCGGCTCAGAGCAAGAACGACGAAAGCGACGCCAACACAGGCATGGAGCATTTGAACACCAAGCTTCTGAGCTTGTTGTACCCGAGGGATCATAGGTAGGACGTTTTTTGTATAGCATTGAGGCGGCAAGTTAGCACATAAGCCGTCTGATGGTAAATGTGATCTAAGAGATTGGTGAGATTATGTTCTCAAAATCGTTTATTTACTGAAGAGTATTTTCCAATAGTATTTTTCCCCATTCATGAATTGTATCGCGCTAATTTATTAATCTTTTTCCATTCGCATTTTTCCTCATTTATTAATTTTGCCTCGCTAATTTATTCATCTTTTTCCATTCGCATTTTTCCTCATTCATTAATTTTGCCTCGCTAATTTATTAGTCTTTTTCCATTCGCATTTTTCCTCATTCATTAATTTTGCCCCGCTAATTTATTCATCTTTTTCCATTCGCATTTTTCCCCATTCATTAATTTTGCCTCGCTAATTTATTCATCTTTTTCCATTCGCATTTTTCCTCATTCATTAATTTTGCCGCGCTAATTTATTCATCTTTTTCCATTCGCATTTTTCCTCATTCATTAATTTTGCCTCGCTAATTTATTCATCTTTTTCCATTCGCATTTTTCCTCATTCATTAATTTTGCCTCGCTAATTTATTCATCTTTTTCCATTCGCATTTTTCCTCATTCATTAATTTTGCCTCGCTAATTTATTAGTCTTTCCATTCGCATTTTTCCTCATTCATTAATTTTGCCTCGCTAATTTATTCATCTTTTTCTATTCGCATTTTCCCCATTCATTAATTTTGCCTCGCTAATTTATTCATCTTTTTCCATTCGCATTTTTCCTCATTCATTAATTTTGCCGCGCTAATTTATTCATCTTTTTCCATTCGCATTTGTAGTATATTTAATGTAGGTAGTTTGTTATATTTGTAATAGAGGGTACATACAACGTTAATAAACCAGTGTTAAACCAACTGGCGTGTGTTTTACTACATGGTGGCAGCGGTGCGTTTCTTTTTCGCGTTTTAACGAGAAAATAGCAGTTACGAACAGTTGAAATATAGTGCTTAAGGTGCGCTAAGTTAGTATCGTGCAGTGTCTGTCGGGATTATGGAGCACGCGCGTCCTCCGGCGGAGTTAACACTCGAGGGCGGTCCGGCCGCACGCTCCGAAGCGTGGCGTAAATGGCGGAAACTGTTCGAAGTGTTTCTCAAAGCATCCGGAGTGAGCAAGGAGCCTAAAGAGGTCCAGGCTAGTCTGTTGGTTAACCTCATCGGATCGGCTGGTTACGAGGTTTTTACGACTTTTTCATTTAACGAGGGTGAAAGTGAAGAAGATATTAACTGTGTATTGAAAAAATTTGAGGAATATTTCGGTACCAAACCGAACATTACCCTGCGGCGATTTAAGTTCTTTACGCGTAATCAAGAAGATGGTGAAAATATTGACCAATATGTAACTAGTCTGCGGGTATTGAGTCAGCAATGCGAGTTTACTGATTTACATGACAGCCTGCTGCGCGATAAGATCGTGTGCGGAATCATCAATAACACAGTGAGGGATCGACTTCTTCGTACAGACGATCTGTCATTATCTAAGGCAATACAAATCTGCCAGGCTGCGGAAATTTCCCAAGAGGAGGGTCGGTGCATCGACGGCGCTGCATCAGGAAGCATGCAAGTGAATGCAGTGCAGGAAGGAAGCGGACGCGGTGTGCGGGGCCGCGGGCACCGTGGCGGAGGCCGGGGGCGCCGGGCGCGCGGCGCGCGGGCGCCGGCCGGTGGCGCTGCGCGAGCTCCTTGTGCCGCGTGCGGGGCGCGGGCCTGCGTCGGCGGCGAGCGGTGTCCAGCACATAATGCACTGTGTTTTGTTTGCGATCGGAGAGGGCATTTTTCCCGAGTTTGTGAGCAAAAAGAAGCAATACGTAAAGTGCTAAATCTAAGTGTGGATTCTTTGCACAGTGATAGTGATGATGGTGATGACGTATTGTTTTATGTGAATACGATAGAACAGGACAAAAAACTGAGTAAGTCAACTAAAGAATGGGTGGAGGTTTTAGAATGTAACGGGAAAAATATACATTTTAAAATAGATACTGGATCAATGATAAATGTTATTTCTAAAACTGAATATTTAAATTTAGGATTATCAATTGTGAACCTTAAGCCGTTCGCAAAGCGAGTACATTCGTTTACGGGCGACCGGTTACCCACTATAGGCACTGATAAGATGACCTTTGTATTCAATAATGATAGTTTCACGCTGCCGGTGGTTATCGCCGATTTAAGATGCCAGAATGTACTCGGATTGGAAGGCTGCATTGCTTTAGGATTAATTAATCAGGTAAATGCTGTAAATATAGATCAATATGCAGATTTGTTTCAAGGCCTTGGCAAATTACCCGGTAAATATAGCATTGTAGTAGATAAAAATATCCAGCCAGTAGTATCTCCCACGAGAAAAATTCCTTTAGGGCTCAAGGATAAGTTGTCAGAGGAGTTGCAAAGAATGGAAGGTTTAGGTGTAGTTAGAAAGGTTACGCACCCGACAGATTGGGTGAACGCAATAGTTTTGGTGGCTAAAAGGGATGGTAGCATTCGCGTCTGTTTAGATCCGCGACCTTTGAACCACGCGGTGCGGCGCGCGCAGTACTCGCTGCCGACGGTGCCGGAGCTGGCGGTGCGGCTGCGCGGCGCCACTGTGTTCAGCGTGTTGGATGCGCGCTGTGGGTTCTGGATGGTAGAAATCGACGACGCCAGCGCTGACCTGTGCACGTTTAGTACACCTTTCGGCAGGTACCAATTCCTTCGCTTACCATACGGAATAAACTGTGCGCCAGAAGTATTCCACGCGAAGCTTAGGCAGCATTTGGAGGATTTAAATGGCGTGGAGTCATTCATTGACGATGTGATCGTATGGGGGCGTACTAGAAATGAGCATGACCAACGACTGGAGTCCCTTTTGCGTCGTGCTAGGGATATAGGTATAAGATTTAATCGCGAGAAATGTAAGTTTGCCGTAAAAGAAATTACTTATTTAGGTCATAGGTTTGATTCTAACGGAATGCGGGCTGACGAGTCTAAAATCAAGGCTATCATGGAGATGCCATATCCCACTGATAGAAAGGGCCTAGAGCGGTTTTTGGGCATGGTCAATTATTTAGCGAAATTTATTCAAAATTACTCAAAATGTGTAAATGTTTTGCGGTCACTTTTAAAAAAAAACTCTGAATGGGTTTGGGATATACAGCATTCTCAAGCGGTAGACGAACTAAAGAAGAAGCTAGCCAGTGCGCCCGTGCTGGCGCTGTACTGCCAGCACACGCCCGTGGTGCTGTCGGTCGACGCGTCCAGCGAGGCCCTGGGCGCCGTGATGCTGCAGGCGCAGCGCCCCGTGGAGTTCGCCTCGCTCACGCTCACTGACACGCAGACCAGATATGCACAAATTGAAAAGGAGATGCTGGCTATCGTTTTTGCGGTCGAGCGCTTCAGACAGTACGTTTACGGTAGGTCTGACGTCACTGTACACACAGATCACAAACCGCTGGAAGCCTTATTCAATAAGCCATTGGTTTCGGTACCGGCCCGCCTTCAGAGGATGATGATGAGAGTGCAAGGGTTCGATTTCAAAGTTGTGTATACCCCGGGTAAGTATATGTACATTGCAGATACACTTTCACGAGCTGCCCTCAAAGAGACAATCCACGACCGTGTCTCAGAAGAAGTAGAAGTACAAACTTGTTTCATATTACAAAATGTGCCGTTCAGTAAGCTTAAAATGGAATTAATCAAAAGAGAAACGGAAATAGATAACGATTGCAAGTGGCTTTTGAGGTACATTAGCAACGGTTGGCCAAAAAACAGACGCGATGTTAAAGAAAAAATTAAAATATTTTGGCCGTATCGCGAACAACTTCATGTCGTGGACGGTATGATTTTTAAAGGCGAGGGACTATTTATTCCACGCGCATTACGAAAACAAATGCTGGAACGGGTTCACGAGGGGCATTTAGGTATCGAGCGGTGCAAGCGGCGAGCGCGGGAAGTGATGTTTTGGCCGGGCCTGAGCGCCGACGTGGAGCGCGCGGTGCGCGGGTGCGCCGCGTGCGCGCTGCATGCGCCGCGCGCGCGCCGCCAGCCACTGCTGCAGCACTCGGTGCCGTCGCTGCCCTGGCACAAACTCGCTTCCGATATTTTTGAGTACAAGAAGAAAAGTTACATTATTTTGGTAGACTACTTTTCTAACTACGTGGAAGTCGGACAATTGGCGAATATAAGCTCGAAACACGTGATTAACTTTATGCGAGAGCAATTTGCCCGCCACGGCATACCGGTGGAGTTAGTAACCGATAACGGACCGGCATTTAACTCACTGGAGTTTAAAAAATTTACCCGTGAATGGGAAATTGATCATGAGACATCGTCTCCCCTTTACCCACAGTCGAATGGGAAAAGCGAAAGGACGGTTCAAACAGTGAAGAACCTGTTAAAAAAATGCATAGATACAAATCAGGATTTTTGCATGGGATTATTGAATTTGCGCGCAACACCTCGTAATGGGTTAGATTCACCAGCGCAAATTCTTATGGGAAGACGGCTTAATACAAAGTTACCAGTTACCCGAAAGCTACTGACTGAAACAGTAGATAATGAACGGAACTATCGAGCATTAATGATGGACAAAGAAAAGGTAAAAAAACATTATGACAGGTCGGCACGGCCCCTACAGAAGTTATCCCCGGGTGATAAGGTTACTTTAATCAATAACAACGGGGTAAGGAAACCGGTTTCAATAGTTGCTTGCGCGCCGCAACCTCGTTCATACATTGTGCAAGATGAACGTGGATGTTGTTTTCGGCGCACTCGTGGTCAGATGGTTGCGCGCGCACGCAACCCCGCACCGGACACAGGGAATGTCCCTAAACAAACATATTTTAAAATGTCAATGGACAATAATGTCGGGACTCGTACGGCAGTCGCGATCACGGGTGTTCGTAAGCGTAGGCAGAAAACTACAGTTCAACAACAAAAAACAGGGACCGCAATGCCGACAACGCCGACCGCAGCCAGCGACAGCTGTGCAGACCCGCCGACCGCCGAAGACAGCTTCACTAGCCCAGCGGGAAGTAGCACAAGCAGTGACTCGGCCTCACCGGCGGCGCCGTCACCAACGGTGGCAGTCACAGCAAGGTCTAACGAGAGAACGGCACGAATGCTATCCAATTTCCTTTTCGGACATACAAAAGAATAGTCACATGTAAATATAGACCATTGCTGTCAGTGGCATAAGGACGTGTATATGTTTTGATGTTTTGTACACGTAATTATATTATAGTAAACGTATTAAAAAAAAAAAAAAAAAAAGTTACTTTATATCGTAAAAAATAACTATATTTGTTTTTTTTATTTATATTTATTTTAAGTAGGTATATCAACTTACCTTCATGTTAAAAACGGTGAAATCAATCAACAACCGTTATTTAAAATGTTAAAGAGAAGGTAATAGAGAAGGTAAGTTGGTACAATCATAGACATTCCTGTCTAGGTATAGTACTTTTATTTGTTATCTCTAAAGGGGAAAGATGTAGTATATTTAATGTAGGTAGTTTGTTATATTTGTAATAGAGGGTACATACAACGTTAATAAACCAGTGTTAAACCAACTGGCGTGTGTTTTACTACAGCATTTTTCCTCATTCATTAATTTTGCCTCGCTAATTTATTCCTCTTTTTCCATTCGCATTTTTCCCCATTCATTAATTTTGCCTCGCTAATTTATTCATCTTTTCCCATTCGCATTTTTCCCTATTCATTAATTTTGCCTCGCTAATTTATTCATCTTTTTCCATTCGCATTTTTCCTCATTCATTAATTTTGCCTCGCTAATTTATTCATCTTTTTCCATTCGCATTTTTCCTCATTCATGAACTTTACCTCGCTAATTTATTCTTCACCTGCATTTCTTTGCGTTCCAGAATGGCCGAAGTATTTAGCCTGCTCCAATCCTCGATTCCTGTTACGATCGACTTGCCACAGCGGCCGGAAGTTTCCGACCATGACTTCATAGAGGAACAGGAGAAATACCTCTATGCTGTAAGCACAAGGACCATGGCTTTGCCTGTCGCTAGGTAAGTGCACAATTACTTAATAAGACGGCACCGTACGTCCAATGGCGTCATTACTATTACAGTGTATTAAAGACACTAATTGAAATCGAAGACAGGTTATTTGTTGTACAAATGAATACAAAATGTATAGCACAAATGATAACGTTAAATAATCTTTAACCATCGTGTATTATTAATAGTTCAAATGTTAAGTTATGCTATATAACTAGACCCCGGATTTTTGTCGCAATGACGTCACAATAGGGTAGTTTGGGGAGTAAATGGAACGGTGTTAATTAACAAGGTAACCTATACCTCATCCACGATAACGAGCTAATACTAGAAAACTCAGGTTGCACGTGATTGGTCAGCGATAAGGGCGATGCACGTGCAAAGGGTGGGTTTACATGACCAGTCTACTCTGTCTATTGTACCGTGCGGACGCTCCTAATTGCTCTCCTTTGTTTGTGTACCTATTGTTTTTCTGTTACTCAGCCTGTTTACTGGATTATCTTCTGCCTACATTGCGACTCGGCTTGTTTACTGGACTTCGCTGAAGCTTACTGTGTGACTCGGCTTGTGTATTTTTGGACTGTTTCCTGCTTACTCTGTGACTCGGCTAGTGATTTGGACTATTTTGGACAGTTGTGAACCGGGTATATTTCCAACTGCATATCTTAAGTCAATTAAAGGTTGTTTATTTACAAAACATGTTAACAGCACAACAGTCGAAACTAAACCACTGCTTTAAACGTTAAGAAAATAATGAATATAAATATAAAATATAATTAATGAAAATATTCCAAGCGTCGGCATGTAAGCCGAGCCGGACAGCGAGGTGCAATTGTTTACGCCCACTGCCCTTTTCTGTCCTTTTCATCTGCATACAAAATTGTGAAAGAGAGGCCGCTATATTAGCTCGTTATCGTGGATGAGGTATAGTCTATGGTGTTTTACAGAATTATAAATTTACAATCAGGTATTCACGTATTTTATATCTTAGGTCAAAACTTAATTAGATTAAAACTGATAAATTGATAAAGTTAATTCTAATATGTTTCATGATCCACTGTTCCATTTACTGAAAGGGTATGGGTGAATGGGCATTCATGATAAAAAATGCCAAGTTAATTGATCAACGTTAGCTTTCGGTATACTATTGCAGACCATACATTTGGCTTTAATTTTCTCAGTCGCTCAGTTTTTGTTCGTCAAAAGCCAGCTTAACGTACAAATGTATGGTTTAAATGATATACCAAAAGATAATACTGATCAATTGACTAGGTAATTTTTGTCGTCAATGCCTAGTTATAACTTATTCGATTCGTAATTTTTTCCTGTTAATTAACACCGTTCCATTTACTCCCCGTACTACCCTTTTGTGACGTCATTGCGACAAATATCCGGGGTCTACATATAACGTATAAATTGTGTATACTTTGTGAAAAATGTGGTTACAGAATTAAGAAGTCTCTTGGAATGAAGGCGTGATGTTATGTATGTATGTATAAAAGTACATACAATTTAAAGTACCCAAAACTGACGTGCACGCATGACTCAATGTATGAATGTAGAAGAAGCGAAAGAGATTTGTCAGGATCGTAGCAGGTGGAAAGAAGTGGTCTCTGCCTACCCCTCTGGGAAACAGGCGTGGTAAAATGTATGTATGTATAGGATTTGTGTCAGAATTATTTGGTCGCTTACCACCACCTTATCCTTAAACCTAACGTCATCGTCGTGGGGAAAAGACTGAAAGAAGATGTAGTGACTGAAATTGAAAAGGGCATGCTTCGATGGTTGGGTAATTTGGAAAGGATGGATGAAAGAAGATTGACGAAAGTGATATACAGTGCGAAAGTGAGTGGAAGGGTCAGAAAGGGCCGCCCTAGGCGTACTGTTTTAAATAAAATTGGAGATCGTAGTCAGAAATGCAAATTTCTATGAGTCACATATCCCACTTACTATGGCATAAAAAAGTCTTATTTGTAGGCAACTGAATTATGTGTCCACCTATGCTTTGTATATTATTTTTATGTAGTTGCATTAGTGTTCTAAAGTGTATTCAGAAACCGTAGGTAATGACCAAATATTTATAGAACCAATTTTACTATGACAACTTTCTTGTCTATGGTAGTAGGTAACATCTGTACTGTAATGTTATTACAGTATCGTTTTTTGCAAGGTTATGAGTGTAAATTTGGAACAGCTGCCAAAACTCACTCTGTTCTAGTGTTTTAATGTTTTATTAAAACATTTATCGTTAGGAAACGTCAATTCAGTTTGATTTTTAATATAAACCGCACGACATTTTATCTCGAGTGGCATGAGAATAGGGACTTTATTCGTTTGTTTATGATTAAAAATATCGTTTGTTTTGACGGAGGATCGATTTGCCGCCATTATTGTTATGATTTATATAAAGGTTTTTTGCTATTACGAAAGTAGGATTGTGAAAAGTTGTTTGTTTGTTGTGTATATGTGCATAGATAAAGTAATGTATGCAGCTATACATAATTAGGCCATAAAACACTCGCCCACTCGCTCGTTTCATAAAATCTCTCATTATGCATCAGTTGCATAAACAACTATTATACAACTGAAGCATAATGAGTGTGGTTTTATAAAACGAGCGTTAGTGAGTTTCATAATAGGATCACACGAGTGTTTTAATGCCTTATTATGATGCAGACACTACTTAATCTACACATCCTACCATTATCCTACTTTCGTAACATCAAAAAACCAACTAACAAATGACAACAATAATGACAACAATTCGATCCTCCGTCAAGACCAATGTTTTTTTTCAATCATAGACAAACAAATGAAATCCCTATTCTCATGTCACTCGAGGTCAAATGTCGTGCAGTTTTTATTAAAAAAACATACTGAATTGACGTTTCGAGTTGATAACAGTTTTAATATATCCGTGCATGGCGTGAATACGTTGATAAGTCGAGATGAAGAGTTAGTGAAATTTGTATTTAGAACAAACTGCATATAGTTCAAATTATTTCATTCTTTTTCAACGAGTTATCAACATATTGACGACACGTTGGCTTAGTTGGGAGTGACCCTGCCTCTGAAGCCTGCGGTCCTGGGTTCAAATCCCGGTAAGGGCAGATATTTGTGTGATGAGCGCGAATATTTGTTCCTGAGTCATGGATGTTTTCTATGTATTTAAGTATGTATTTCTCTATACAAGTATGTTTATCGTTGTCTAGTACTCATAGTACAAGCCTAGAGCTTAGTTTGGGACTAGAACAATTTGTGTGAGATTGTCCCCTGATATTTATTTATTTTTATTTATTTATTCACGCCAGCCACGGATTTATGCATGCAAGAATAGAGACCTTTTTAGTTTTGACAGCTGTTTCAAATTTAAACTCACCTTACCAAAATCTATGCTGTACGGTTAGGTATATTACAGATTTTACCTACTTCCACAGACAAGAAAGTTGTCATAATAAAATTGGTTGTATTGGTCATTTCTTACGGGTTTTGAACGCATAATAGAGGACTTGTGACATGAGCGTAGATAAAGTACAATTATGGCACAAAGATGGTATCTCAAGGCAGCTCATGTCCCAGGGGCATGCTCACCCTGCGGAGCTTGCCGTGCGCGCCGACCGAGCCGCTCTCGCTGCCCAAGCTGTGCGTGTCGGGGCGCGGGCCGCCGCCGCGCGCCTCCGCCATCTCGCTGGGCGGCGCCGACACCTCGCCGCACTGCCTGCTGTGGCCCACCTTCCACAACGGCGTGGCGGCCGGCCTGGCGCTCGTGCCCATGACGGGGACCAGCATCGACTCCAGCTGGGTCGTGTACAACAAGCCGCGGGTGACTCCACTTACACTATCACTAGTGGTCTATAACTCCCCCCGCCATTGTCTGATGTTGCCTAAATTTCATAAGGTTCGACTTTGCGGAGGACTGAAAAATACACTTAGATAACATCACGCCTTCATTCCCAGAGTGAGGTTGGCAGAGCTACAGAAATACCAACAAGTATTGTTGCGAGCTACAGAAATACGATCATTTAAAATTCTGTAACCACATTTTACACAGTCAGGCCAAGAAGTTTACTAGTGTCTTGTTACGAGTTGGTATGGTTAGGTAGGTAGGTAGATTAGAATCGAAGCGCCGCGACAAGGACATTTCTATTGTGAACGGGTTCAAACGAGTTCAAGGCCAAGGCCGCAACGACTAGAACCTTCCATTATCGAACGTCCCCGGCGGGTCAAGGTCCATAGGTCATTCGAGAAGGCGTTCTGGAACATTCGGCGATTGGGAATATAAAACGTGAAGCGCGCGTGCGGCGATTCATTCATTACTTGGAGGGCGAACAGTGCAAACAAGAGAGACCCGCACGATCATCTAAGTATACGAACTTTATTGTGCGATAATTGTTTGTAAAGATTAAGTGTGTTAATAAATTCTAGCTCTTAATTATCGGTGTGTTCGTGCATTTCTATCAGTTACTTTTCCCACGTACGTAACAGTATTAATGAAGGGTTGCAGGCCCATTGCCAAACAGTACTACAAGCCCTAATTATCTTAATTTCTTCTTACGACATCCACGAGAAGACATGGAGTGGCACTATTCTAACCCGGCAACCACACGAGGAAAAATACCCGTCTAATTAAAATTTTATACGCAATCAATCACACATTATAAAGAATATTAGTTCATATTTAAACAAAGGTATAACACACGGCTTGCATGTGTGCGTGCCTCGACCGTACGTGCTGCGAGCCACCACAAACAGGACGGACCGAGCCGGTTCCAGTCGGGGCCACACCGTCGCAGCATGTGTATTAAGCATTGATGTAAAAAAAAACACGTAAATATCGTAAAGGGACAACCCTAAAGTGCGAGCGGTAATAGTTAACAGAAACTCCTGAAGGGCCAGAGATGACATACATTTTACCCATCTACGACAAAGCCAAAAGGAAAGGTTATAATTTTAGCAATCTGTATATCGTCACTTCAATATCTCAACCTCGTATCGTATCTAATTGATTATTAGGAAAAGCACTCATGTTTCAAGAAGGATAAAGGCTACTTTTCTATCAAACTATTCGATCAGATAAGAGGTTGAGAAAGGAAAGGGACGATATGCGAGTATTTACGTTTCACTTTTTCACCTTAACTTCCCATCCGATTTTGACGAATAAGGTGACAATGGATTCCTAAATTATGGTGTGGGTGACATAGGTGTACAGTGTTTTTCTGGGTAAGGTACACAAACCAATAGATATGAAATTACGTACAATTTAACCGACAGAAAACAATGTGCCTCTCTTTAAGATTAAAAAAAAAACATTGTTTGTTGTAAACCCTATCGGAACAAAGTGAAAAATCTCGCCTCATATGAGGTCTATTGAGATGATATAAATGGTTTTTATAATCCTAGAGCATATCCCGATACAGTGATAATCAAATAAAAAAAAAACGAAAAATACGCCACAAAAGGAGCTTTTTATATTTTATTTTTTGTGAATTCCTGACAGTTCCTAAAATTACTTAGAAATGTGCCCATATTACTTCATGTTATTATTAGCTATAATTATTTACTATCTATCATTATCTTAACAACAGTCTCAGTATCTAATACACTGGTAAACATCTTAGTCTGATTGTGCAAAATGTGGTTACAGAATTATCAACAAGTATTCTTAGAGTTGTTGGTATTTCTGTAGCTCCGCCTACCCCACTCTAGGAATAAAGGCGTGAAAAAAATAAGTGCCTAGGTAATGCAAACACGTCATTTTTGATGAGGTCAAAGATATTATGTCGTTTAATATGTGGCACCTTCGGTAGAACAAGGGCATAATTGCCTCTTTAGTCATATTGTATATTTTGCCCTTGTTCTACCGAAGGTGCGATGTGTTGTTTTATTGTGTACACTTTGTACAGCCAGGGACACTGAATGAAAGAACGATGATATTTTTTTGCAGGGCACCCAAGAGATGTCCACCGAGCACGCCGGGTTCCTGATGGCGTTGGGGCTGAACGGGCACCTCAAGGATATGCCGTTCATGAACATCTACGAGTACCTGGTGCGCTGCAACGAGATGATCAGCGTTGGGTTGCTGTTGGGCATCGCGGCTACCTACAGAGGTACGTTACGTTACTCAATACTCCTTAGTTAATTATCTGTCCAAGGTTGTCTGGAAAAGATCCCTATTTGAGTGAACCTCAAAAATATTGTACATAACACACGTTGGCCTAGTTGGTAGTGACCCTGCCTCCGAAGCCAGCGGTCCTGGTTTCAAATCCCGGTAAGAGCAGATAGTTATGTGATAAGCGCGAATATTTGTTCGTGAGTGTTTTCTATGTATTAATACTTATTTATAGCTATGGGCACGCGACTGCATTAAAAAGTTATTTTCAGTATCGCCATTTTAGTTTTCAGAAGATGTGAGAGATTAAAAAAAAAACATGTAAAAATAATTCAATTTTAGAGTAATTCTACGTTAGCCTAGTTGGTAATGACCTACGATGCTAGTGGGCCCGAGTTCAAATCCCGGTAAGGGCAGATATTTGTCTGATGGGCACGAGTATTTGTTCTTGAGTCTTGGATGTTTTCTATGCATTTGAGTACAGGGTGACATCGAAGACGTGATCAGAAACCAGTTTTTCAGACTCGGTAATTGATGGCCATTTTCTAGTAATATTATTTACAAGAAACAGAAGCTTTTTATTTTTTTGATTATTTTCCCCTTAATTAAATCACCACTTTAGTAAATCATAGTTACCCTATTTTTAGAATCATAGCCTTTATGGATCCTATTCAGACTATTCGCACTTTTAGAATTATAGTGACCTAATTCAAAAAATTTCAGCATTCGATTTTGAGTCATAAATTTAGTACTATAGAGACCTAAGTCGAAATTTAAAATATGTGGATTCATATTCATATTCAATTTATTGAATTAGGTCACTATAATTCTAAAGATGCGTATTTTACCTTAATGACACTTTAGTCACAGTGACAATTCAACTCAGTCATTGTCAATTATTTGTTTTGTTGTTTCTATAGTTATCTTTGCATCTCTTTGAGTCAAGTAGGGAGACCACACTGTTTACAATAAATTATTTAATTTTGATCATTACGTGATACTACATTTAAACACGACGACGCGTTGGCCTAGTTGGGAGTGACCCTGCCTCCGAAGCCAGCGATCCTGGGTTCAAATCCCGGTAAGGGCAGATATTTGTGTGATCAGCGCGAATATTTGTTCCTGATTCTTGGATGTTTTCTATGTATTTAAGCTAGACATTTAATGTGGTCAAGTTTCCAAAATTTTGTCCTTTACCTGTGTAATGCTCCTACACAGTCTCTTGTTATCTTACTTTTCATGGAACACACCGATTGCGCCAGCTAAAGTACTAGTGGCGCCATCTAGCGCGGTGTTAGGAACTAAAAATACGTATGACTGTTAAATTGCTCGCAAATGCAATAGCATACGTGTGTTGATTTATGTAAAGTTTTTTTAAAGACGAACTTTAAAATTTAAAAATAATGGCAGCTTCAAGTCGCGAAAAATAAATGACGTCAACATTATTTGTTAGTTTTCTGTGACGAGAGTTCTATGGCTGCTAAACAATTAAAATTGTTGCAGAGAAAACATGACTGAAACTTTTTAGTCAACCCTCTTGCAATATATTTTTAACATGTTTAATTTAATATAAAATACTTTTTATCCATTAACCAGTTCGGTGAAAGTCGTTGTATACTCGGATCCAACCATGTGTACGCTTAGCACAAGTTGTATTTTCTCGCTTGTCGCTCAGTGCGTCTCTATCGTCACAGACTAGATAGAAAGGGAGATCCGAGCGACAAACAAGTCGCGGACCACTTGTGCTAGGCCTCCTGGTTTTACCGTATGTTTTGGTAAATTCTTCCAAGTTATTTTTAAAGCAGTTCCCTTTACTGGAATGACCTGGATTTTAATTAAATATATTAGTAAAGAAAGAAAGAAAGAAAGAAATTCATTTATTTTGCAAACAATTAACAAACCTAAGGAAACTACAAATACACAAGGATTGGACACAATTGCATGCAAAAATGGATACCACTCAGCATGAAGCCGAGTCGCTCGTGAGCGCCACGACGCTGATCTTCCGTGGATCCAGGCCTCTTCCGTCCTATGTCCATACTATATCATGGTGTCTAAGAGCTGGTCTGATGACGCGAGTCGAAAGATCACAACACTATCTTCGCTGTACTTAACGTAGACCCACCGAGTTTTGACTCGCTAGTTTGGTCTTGTTTTGCAGATAATGACTAGAATGATTTTTCCAGGTACAATGGACTTACAAGCGACGAAGATGATGAGCATCCACCTGGAAGCCCTGCTGCCTCCGAGCCACGTGGAGCTGGACATCCAGCACGGGATCCTGGTGTGTGCGCTGCTGGGGCTGGGGCTGGTGTACCAGGGCACGCAGCACGCGCACCTGGCCCAGGTGCTGCTGCTGGAGATAGGTACTACAGCTGTTGCATGAGATGATAACCATGTAGCTGGAAGTGTTGCAGTCTCCGAGCTACGTAGAGCTGGACATCCAGCACAGGATTCTGGTGTGCGTGCTGCTGGGGCCGGTGTACCACGGCACACAGCACGCGCACCTGGCCCAGCTGCAGCTGCTGGAGATAGGTACTACAGCTGCTGCATGAGATGATGACTATGTAGCTGGAAGTCTTGCAGTCTCCGAGCTAAGTGGAGCTGGACATCCAGCATCAGATCCTGGTGTGCGCGCTGCTGGGGCTGGGGCTGGTGTACCAGGGCACGCAGCACGCGCATCTGGCCCCAGGTGCTGCTGCTGGAGATGGGTACCGCAGCTGTTGCATGAGATGATGACCATCTAGCTGGAATTCCTGCGTATGAGCCACGTAGAGCTGGATATCCAGAATTGCGTGCGTGTAAAATTGCCGGCACTGCTTTTTAAAGCACCAATTTTTTTAGCATAAAACGACAGACGAGCACTCAGGCCACCTGATAGCAAGTAAGAACCCATACCCACTCTGGGAATGAAGGCTGGAAGGTGAATGTTATGTATGTATATATGCTCGTGTCATTGTCGAGATGGTGAAATAAAGAGGAACGGTGGATGTGTAAAAGTAGAATCGCTTGGTGTCCATCGCAGGCAAGCCCCCGGGCTCGGAGCCGGAGTCGTGCGCGGAGCGGGAGGGCTACGCGCTGGCGGCGGGGCTGGCGCTGGGGCTGGTGTGCGCCGGCGCCGGCCGCGCCGCGCACGACGCGCACGCGCTCGCGCTGCGGACCTACATGCTGGGAGGGGAGCAGCCGGGTATTTATATATATATTTTTTTATGTTAAGGAGAAGGCACACGAGCACTCAGGCCACCTGATGGTAAGTGGAATCTGAGATCCATACACATTTGAATTCTCAAGACTATAATCCCAAAACCTCAAATGCGTTTCCAACCCTGAGGACTATGATGGAATGCCTCTATGCTAGTAATTTCACCGGTTGTGTTATCCCCACACCGGAACACAACAATGCTCTGCTGCTGCCGGTAGGTTAATGGATAAGATGGTGGTAGCGATCCGGACGGACCCTGCACAGGGTCCTACCCCCACTTAACTTGAACAAAGTTGTTTTATACTTATCTTTTATTTTTCTGTTTCCTCTAAATTTAAATTGCTCGAATGATAAATGCTTAATTGATTAAATGGCAAAATAAAGAAAGTGTGATGAATTAAGTGTCTATACATTTAATAAAAAATATGTTTCAAAAATAAGTCAATCAACTTCTCTTTGTACCTTTGTTGTCATGTCTTTAAAAACATAATTTTAAAGTATCCACCAAACATCAGTTTTTATGGCAATTACAACCCAATGTATAGTTAGTAGTGTATATTAAACCTTATTTACCATTGTCTCCTGAGTTACGGGACAGAATAACAACAACGAAAAGTAGATCTACCCTTATAGTCGCGCCTTTCGAAAGGACCCGATTTATAAAATATGTGTTTGAAGCATTGTCGAGGTTATCTTGTTCTGCGTTGACAACTGGCATGTGAAGTATTGTGAAGCCAGGCCTCTTGCAACGACGCGACTATAAAAAAAAAAAAACTCATTCAATTAATGAACACTGTAAAAAGTTTCTTTTTATAGATACATTTTACAACACGGTATACAAACTTTCAAGTAATTAAATTAACCTTTTCAACGCCATTGACGGATATTTCCGTCGTAGTTGTCAGCGCAAAATAAACCTTAGTATCTATGAGGCAAATTTGACATTCGCTCTGGTTTTGTATTTGACATAGCGTTGAAAAGGTTAATAGAGCCAAAACCTATATCCAAATCAAATGAAATCAAACATCTTTATTGTCTGGTTACAATGGGTATAGGCTCTAAAGAATACTTAGTATAGTGTCTCCAGGATCTATCTTACTTATTAAGGTAAACATTTTTTTTTTTATAAAGTCAATCATTTTAGGTATCCAACGCGACAAATACAAGCAAAGCTCCTACGGCGTCCGTGAAGGCAGCAACGTGAATCTTGACGTCACTTCTCCCGGCGCGACCTTGGCCCTGGGCCTTATATACCTGCGGTCAAACAACGAGGCCATCGCTAGCTGGCTCGCTCCGCCCACCACGGCATATCTCCTGGACTTTGTTAGACCGGACCTGCTGATGTTGAGGATTATAGCTCGAGGTAAGAGGTTGGTTTGGATAGGTTAGGGTAGAGCTAGGAGGCTTGTGTTCGATAAAAGGCTGGTTAAAATGAAGCTACAAATCCTGGATCATAGCAGGGTCGTGTGCTTGTCCGTGTTTTACAGGCTGTATTTCGGAGTTTGCACAGGAGCTGCATGATATGATTCCGGCTTCTCCCTTTTACCACAGGAACTCTAGACGGACTGCGGGGTACCACCCACACTTAGTTGCTGTGCCTAAGATCAGAACCAAGCGCTTCGAATCTACTTTCATAATGCGCACAGCCAGGATTTGGAACACCCTGCCGGCGTCCGTATTTCCGTGTGCGTTTGACCCGGTGTCCTTCAATAATAGGATTACCTTACCTTCTGGGTAAGCTCGCTTCATCGTCGCCTCTGTCCTGACTTTCTGGTCTCGACTAGGGTCAAGAGCAAACCCATTTTGTATATACAAAAAAGTTGAAGACCTGATAAATAAATCACCACCACTGCTAGACAAAGGCCTTCCCCAAGGTTTTCCACAACGATCGGCCAATTTCCCGCGACCGTTATCAAATCGTGGGTCCACCTTGTGGAAGGCCTCCCGGATCGTGGTCGCCACTCTAGAACCTTTCCGCTCCAACGGCCATCGGTCCTACGAGCAATGTGCCCCGCCTACTGCCACTTAAGGTTTGCAATTCGATGAGCTATATCGGTTACTTTGGGTTTCCTGCGAATCTCCTCATTCCTGATTCGATATTGCAAGGTGACATTCAGAATAGTACTTTCCATCGCCTTTTGAATGACCTTGAGCCTTCTTATTAGGCCCATTCTGCCCGTACGAAAAGTGCAATAACTACGTTCAAATTCTGGGGTCCTAGTGAAAAAGGGTATAAGTGGACTCAACTCGAAATCAACAAGGGTATATACATAAGAGCAGCTTACGAGACTTAAACCCTTTTTCACTTCATCTTCAGAAGACTTACTCTTTTTCACTAGGACCCCAGAACTACACTAGTTATTGCACTTTGCGTTAGGAGGACAGTATTTGAATGATGTAATTGGAAAAAAACATTTTAAATGTTAATAGAGGCTCGATTTGACTGCTGATATATGTTTGCGGTTATATTTGGCACTGCGTTGACAGCTGTCAAATGGCTGAGTGGTGATCCGGATCGTGCACAAGGTCCTATCACTAAAGCAATGATGATGTAGTGAATAAATTATTGTCAGGGTTGATAATGTGGGACAGCATCGAGGCGAGCGAGGAGTGGATCGAGAGCCAGGTGCCCGACTCCATTCGGCCGCACTGCTTCGTGAAGCCGAGCGACGAGAATATCGACTACGAGGCCATGAAGTAAGTCATACTGCCGTGTTTCTTAGTGATAGCGATAATCAAATAGGACATTACTGCACAGGCCGGGAAATAGGCCGTTGCGGGACGAGTATAAGTTAATATTAAGCTATATACGAGTCCAGCAACCGCCCTAACCCGGCCGAGGCTTGTATAGTGCTTTTCTCCAACAATGCGAGAAAATATAAAATAATGCTTGAATTTATATTTTAAGCACGCTACAAAAATTACCATAAAAAATCATTACCGTTATCGGCATGTACATACCTCATAATTGCATAGTATAAAGTAAAATACACCGTAAAATAAAATAAAAAAATAATAATCTTATAAATCTAATTTAAATAAACAGAGCCTGGAATTTTCGTTGCACTTTTGAGCTGTCTAAGGGACTTCTCGTTTATCGACTTCCGGTATACATGTGTATATCGATAAATACAGAATACATTTTCTAAAATACGATTACGAGTAGAAGTAAACAACATGCAGTCTTATCGCGAATGAGCGATCTCTTCGAGACAAGACAAAATTATGACTCTATCTATTTCTTTTATAGATAAACTAATGATGAAACACTTGTTAGCACTAAAACTGACTTTGAACATGAAATTGATAAATGTTAAAACACTGAACTGAACTGATTAAATGTAGAATTGGTAACCATTAACTTTTCATTGCAAATCTCTATTTAACATTTTCAGCCACTCATAAGTTATATAAAAGAGATCGCTCTTTGGCGATAAAACCGACTGTTGTTTATCTTTACTTTTAATCTTAATTGATATGCTGTGTTGTGTTCTATAATGTATCGATAAAATGATGTATACCGGAAGTCGATAAACGAGAAGTCCCTATGACACATAAAAATTGCTACGAAAAATCCGGGCTCTGTAAATAAAACAAGGGGTAAATAAAAAAATAATGACGCGCTTAAGTTAATTCAGCCATTTATTTTATTTATGAACGCAATATGTTATAAAATAGTAAAACTATTTGATACATTTTTAAATACGCAGTAAACGGCGCTCGTACAGGTTAACCATTTTAGTACCACTTTCACCATACGATGTTAACCACTTAACAGACGATTAGAGCGTTAACAGTTGTCAAAATCTATGAAATTGGAACTTAGTCAATGACATTTTAAAAAGTAAAAAAATATGGAAGAACTTTAATTGTACGAGTGTTTGGCTGTTTGGAGTTAGTTATCCTAGACCAAACATGGTTTTAAAAAGTTAAAAAAGCGGTACGTAACGACCTGTTTCGGGGCCGAAGCGCTGCGATGGGTGGATAATAACTTTTCTTTAATTTGCCTGAACCCTGGAACTCAGACCTTCGCGGGCTGTTTTTACAACATTAATGTTAACATTTCCGAGTATGTAGGAGAAAAAGTCTTTATTATCAATTAGCTAGATTATACAGTTGATGAGGCTCAAGGCCTGGATATCTGCTTTATTCGTTTAGCGCTTTCGATTCAAAAGCCTATCACTGGGCTACACGTACAACGGATAGCCGTATCGATATCATTTCGAATTAGGTTACCGCTTCCATTGCGCTTGTTGTCCGATAGGGTGTTGGCAACTTGAATAAACAGGGTATCAATAGGGTTGGGTTAATTCTAGTGACTGCCGTCTTTTAGGCCCGTTTGCACGTAAAGGTTGCCGCGTGCGCCTACCGACCGCTAACCATTCTATTGTTACATTGTGCAATAATAAGTCATAGGAATTGGGCGCAGAGATTGAAATGGCTTGACATTTATCAAAACCTCTTTAAAAGCGGCAAGCGTATTAAGGGTTTTTGATACCGGTTAGACTACCAGCGGAAAGCCAAATCAATCTTATCAATGGGTTACCCTTTTATTGCGGCTAGACAACGATACGCTTGCCGCACTGATGGGGTTTTTAAAGCCTTATTTCCTGTAGGTCATACATACATAAAATCACGCCTGTTTCCCAGTTCGGCAGAGATCACTTCTTTCCACCTGCTACGATCCAAACAAATCTCTTTCGCTTCTTCCACATTCATACATCGACTCATGCATGCACGTCGGTTTAGGGAACTAAGGATTCGGCCCTTTTGCAGAATTCCCCGATTTTAGAACGCCTAGGGCGGCCCCTTCCTACCCTTCCACTCACTTTCGCACTATATATCTCTTTCGTCAATCTTCTTTTATCCATTTCCTCCAAAGATCAAACCATCGAAGCATGCCCTTTTCAATCTTAGTCACTACATCTTCTTTCAGTCCACATTTCTCTCTGATCTTGTTTTTTCTGACTCTATCAATCAGTTTCACACCACACATACTACGCAAAGAGCGCATTTCTACTGCATTTATATGACTTTCATTCTGCACTCCACATTCACTACCATACATCAGAGTAGGGGCCAACACTCCATTGTGAACAGCCAGTCGGGCTTTTTGTGAAACGCCCTTTCTGCTCACAAAGCAGTCCAGGGCCCCATTAATCTGATTACCTGCATTCACTCTTCTCTCAACATCCTTCTCACACCTACCATCTCTTGTAAACATACTTCCCAGGTACACAAATTCACTTACTTGTTATATTAATTCACCATTTATAATTTTATTACGCACTTAGTCATTCGTCCTTCTCTATCACCATGACCTTGGTCTTGTCAACATTTACTTTCATCCCGTTTTGCTTAAATCCGTCATTCATCACTGTCACCATCTCCTGCAACTCAAGTACCGATGGAGCAAGTGTAACTTGATCATCGGGATATAAGAGGCATTTGATAAGCAACTCTTGCATAAAGGGACCTCAAAGTCTGCACCAGGTTGCTGCTCACTCCATACCTAGACAGCACTGTCCACAACTCCGTTCTATCTACCCTATCATAGGCCTTTTCCAGGTCCACAATAGCACAGAAAAGCTTTTGGATGACAGCCGAAAACCAGCGTAGTGAAAAGACCTGATTCGTACATTCCTTTCTAAATCCCGCTTGTATATCCCAGACTTTACATTTATAACTATCAGTACCCTTTCAATTAAAATCTTCGCAAATACTTTGCCGACAACACTAAGGAGGCTGATACCGCGGTAGTTTTTACAGTCTTGCTGTGACCCCTGGGAATCCTGATATCCTGGTATTTTTGGGAAATTAATCAGTCTGGGGCACGTTGTTGTGCGAACCGGCAGAGATCCCCGCGAATGGCGTTGAAAGGGTTAATGTTGTTTCCCCAGCCAAGCGTACTGCAACATTATAGCCGGTGCGTGCTTCGCGCTCGGGCTACGTTTCGCCGGCTCGGGCGACGAGGACGCGCGCGACGCGGCCCTGCACTACACGCGGCTGTTCCTCGCCGTGCGCGGCAAGAGCGTGGCCGAGCTCGCGGGCCGCTCCACGCTTGAGGCCTGCCTGTGCGTGTGTCTGCTCTCCGCGGGGATGGTGAGTGTACACTAGGATATTATGGAGGGTGTGGGGGATATTATTTAGGAAGTATTTACATGAATAGAGATTCGGTCTCATCAATAGCGTACTATTAAAAAATCCACCAAACAATAGTTTGGATATTTACCAATTATACTATGTCAACATTCGTCGAAATAATATTATACTAAATATTTGCATTTTTAATATGCCAAAATTTTTACTGTAATAAACGATAAATAAATAAATCAGTTTAAAATCCACTGAAAAACCGTATCTATAAAGATTGTTTGACTTAACTAATTAAATAATAAATTATAATTCGATTATTATTCTATAGGTTAAATAAAAAGTTAAATAAAGTAAATCTATATACACATATATATATACAGAGTGTTTTTTTTAAATGGAATATCTTGTTTTCAAGAGTAAGGGCAGGGGCATTTCTAAGCGAGCAACCTACGACAGTAGACTTCGCTTCTTCAAGTTCAACACCTTGCGGCAAAGGCGGACCTACCTGGACATTGCCCTACTGCACAACATTATACATGGTGTGATCCAGGAGCCGTCCTTGCTGCACTTATTTAATTTTGCCGTTCCCAAACCAAACGCACGACCGTGTCGCCTAACATATTTTCGCCCCTATCACGCGAGAACTAATTTGGGTAAGTGTTTGCCAGTTTTCCGGTTTCAAACCCAATACAACTCCTTGGCTAGTGTTCACCAGCTTGATATATACTACGATTCTCTCAACGCTGTAAGACGTGCTTTACTAGTTTTATCGTAGCTTGTGCTTTTTTAATCTTCAAATTTGTTAATTCAATTATTTTTTTGTAATTTTTCTTTAATGTGATAAATGCTTAGTTTTTAGATTTATTGATCCCCGACTGTGCTAATGCTGTTGCACACCTGTAATTGGTGCACAAACAGGACTATTTTGTCTGTATCTTTTGTATTTGTATTTGTTTGTGCTACTGTTGGTGTGTCTAATTTAATAAAAAAAAAAAAAAAAAAAAAAAAAATGGGACAGTATGGGGAAATCCGAATCTAAAGGAAATAGAGGAAAAGTGTCCAAGGAGACATTAGGTGTTTTTTTATGTAAACAAATTTGGCTCATTAAAATTTTTGGTCAAGCGTGAGTTGTTCTTAAAAATTATAAAGTTGGAAATTTTTTTTTTTGACGCGGGTCGACTCTGTTTCATGTAAGGATTATTTCATTGTATGGAAAGAAAAAAATCTGAACAGTAGAAGTTGGTCAAATTTAATGAAAACTAATCTTCATACAATTGCAGTATTCGCCTTTTAATATTGTCACAAGTGCCTAGGCGTGTAAAAAAATATTTAAAATTATTCCATTTTTAAATTTCGATAATCGATAAGAGCTCCAGATGATTCAAGAGAAGAAAATTTTTTTTAATCTTCGTAAACATCATGGCACGCGATAGTCTTGAAATTATAAAAAAAAGAATTCAAATTTGGAACGTAAGTTATTTCTGCAGCAAAGAATTCAAATTTGGAACGTAAGTTATTTCTGCAGCTGTGATTTTGTTTCCAATCAGTTCATGCTTGTAATTTTATTCATCATGGCGTTAACTAATTCACATAAAGTTGATTTGATTGAGGCGTATTTTCTTAATTATCGCAGTAGAGATAATGCACTTAAGTGGTATCAAGAACGCTATCCTGACCGTGTAGTACCGAATCGCAAGATATTTGATAGTTTAATAAAGAACCTAAGACAGGAAGGCTGTTTCAAACCTAAGCGTAAAAGGCCGACGATAGTCAATAGTGAGTTCATAACTATTGCCGTATTGGGATATTTTGAAGCATATCCAAAAGCTTCGTTACGGGAAGCAGCTGAAACTATCGGTATTCATAAATCAACTGTAAGGAAGATATTGAAGGCTCATAAATACAAGTGTTACATAGAAGGTCGACTTGTACAAGCGTTACTACCTGGAGATAAAGACCGCAGGTTACATTTCTGTAATTGGTATGTGGCTCAGACTATTAGAAATAGATGTTTTCCTAATTTTATTATTTGGACTGATGAATGCAACTTTTCGAACAATGGCATGTACAACAGGAGAAATAACCATTACTGGTCAAAAATAAATCCGCTAAGAACTACAGAAACCCACAACCAAATCCGATTTTCTTTTAATTGTTGGTGTGCGATATTACATAACAGAATTTTTGCTATCAAAATTTACCAAGGAACGCTAAATAGTGAAAAATATCAGGAAATCTTGAACATGGCTGCAGATTTAGTAGATGAGACTATTAGCTTAAGGAACTTTGGTAAGATAATCTACCAACAAGATGGTGCACCAGCCCACAACAGTAGGGCAAGTAAACTGTGTTTGGACGAGCAGTTTCCAAACCGTTGGATGGGTACATATGGGCCGATAAAGTGGCCCCCACGATCGCCCGACTTAACGCCATTAGATTTTTTCTTATGGGGTTACCTTAAGGGTCGAATTTATGAACCCCGATACAACTCCGTACAAGAATTAAAAGATGCTGTTTACAACACTTTAAACACAATTCACCATAAGTCTCTGTTAAATGCAACTAGAAGTGTCTTGAAGCGTGCTCGTACCTGCATAAGACAAGACGGCGGCCACATCGAACATTTACTCAAGTAATAAACCAACTGTATGAAGATTAGTTTTCATTAAATTTTTTACACGCCTAGGCACTTGTAACAATATTAAAAGGCGAATACTGCAATTGTATGAAGATTAGTTTTCATTAAATTTGACCAACTTCTGCTGTTCAGATTTTTTTCTTTCCATACAATGAAATAATCCTTACATGAAACAGAGTCGACCCGCGTCAAAAAAAAATTGACCAACTTTATAATTTTTTAAGAACAACTCACGCTTGACCAAAAATTTTAATGAGCCAAATTTGTTTACATAAAAAAACACCTAATGTCTCCTTGGACACTTTTCCTCTATCTCCTTTAGATTCGGATTTCCCCATACTGTCCCATTTAAAAAAAACACTCTGTATACACTAAAAAAATGAATCTAAGAATGGCCCCTGCGGCATTGTAACTTATTTGTTTTAAAATAAATGTGTGCGTTCACATTGTTTTTTTTTTTATTTAAAATGAAATATGTTTATTTGTAAACATTGGTTGCGACGAGGAGTGCAGCGAGCATACCACTGTTAGGAAGATTGTTAGATGTGTGTTGTCCGCAGATAATGGCGGGGCGCGGCGACGTGTCGGTGCTGCGCGTGTGCCGGCGCCTGCGCGCGCGCGCGCCCGCCGCGCCGCCGCCGCCCGCGCCCGGCGCGCTCACGCACGGCGGACAGGTGAGCGCTACCCAGCTAACGAGCTCCTTCCGGGGGCGACCCTGTGCAGCCTCCGTCCGGATCGCTACCACCATCTTATCCATTAACCTACCGCCAAGCAGCATTCGCTTTGTTGTGTTCCGGTGTGGGGATAAGACAACCGGGGAAATTACTAGCATAGAGGCATTCCATCTTGGTCCTCGGGGTTGGCAACGCATTTGAAGTCTTAGGATTATATTATTGTGAATTCAAATGTCTATGGGTCTCAGATTCTATTTAACATCAGGTGGACTGTGGATTCTATTTAACGACATAAAATAAAACATTTTTTTTATTTTCTTCTAGTGGCCGCACTTGCTTCTCCATTTACTTAAGCTATCAAAATAAATGTCCAACTCGTGCCGATTTTGAAGTTCGTTGTATCGCAACTGTGTTCAGCGTGCGAAAGAGAACAAACTCAGGTTGAATTTTGTAAATTTTGGCTGGAAAGTAGCGATACATGAAAGTTGAACTCTGAACAATAAAGTTGAGACTATACAAAATGCTCTTCTCATAAACCTGTCCATTTACAACTTTGTGTAACAATGCAAATTCTGTGAATAATATACGAGTATAACCGACTGAACCCGATTTGCATTACACGGCCAAAATACTAACAGTACCAGGGACCGGATAAACCCTTCATTTAATTAACCCTATGAATACGGTAACCCTATCATTGGTTTGCCCAATGGATGTGGTTACCCTATGATTGTGTTACCATAACGTTAGTGGAACCCTTTAGAACTAGTTAACCGCTTCCATAGAGCTTCCCAGGTCATTAGGTTTACCCTATTCATAAGGTTAAATTCAATAGGGTAATACACTATGGGTATTGCCCAAAGATCGCTCCCTCTCTTTTTTGCGCATTCGGGGATTTCTGTCTAGCCTCTACCGATTAAATTTCTAGGTAGTGCAATAATAAACTCTTGCGCATACAGATTAAAACAGCTTAAAACCGTTCAATTAAGTTTCAAAAGGGTAACAGATGTTAGGGTATTCGGATTGAATTAACTGCATCATTTGGTTAGCCTTTCATTATACTAAGTCGACGATAGGCTTTGCGCATCGTGAGTTTGTAATAAAATAACTATCCAATACCCTATCTAAAACCCATTTTATCTACGCACATATCATTAGTGCTCTAAAATGCATTCAGAAACCGTAGATGATGGCCAGCATTATTACAAAAAAAATACTATGAGAACTTTCTTTTCTGTGGTAGTAGGTAAAATCTGTACTTTAATGTTATGTTTGTTGTTAGTTTAAATTTGGAACTGCTGTCAAAACTCAAGAGGGTCTCTAATCTAGAATTCATAGATATAAAAAAAAACAGTACAATGTCACACAAATTGACCTAGTCACAAACTAAACTCTAGGCTTATACTATGGATACTAGGCAACGATAAACTTACTAATATAGAGAAATATATACTTAAATACATAGAAAACATCCAAGGCTCAGGAATAAATACTCGTGCTCAGCACACAAATATCTGCCCTCTGTTCGAACTCAGGACCCCTAGCTAAAAAACAGTTATCGATACGAAACGTCAATTCAGTATGTTTATTAAATACTAGCTTTTGCCCGCGGCTTCGCACGCGTTACATTTGAGGTTACATAGATCTACTTTTTACGGGTTGAGACCCATAGCTATTATCCATTTTTCTCATTTTTGGAAATCTATAATAATGATTTTCGTAAAAGTACTACATGATTATTATAGTGGCTGGTGAAATTATTAACACCTTCAATAATACTCCTATCTACATTCGTAACAAACACAATGAAGTATGTCAACAATTTAAGGAAAGCAGCGCATGTATTTTATTAAAAACAAAAAATGTGTAGGTACTAATAGTTTTGATACGTTAACCCTTATATTGGCAAAAATTAAAAAAGTCGTGAATTCAAACCCTATTTGATTTCAAACCAGCATAAAAAATATCAATCCAAAAAAAACAAAAAGTGAACATATGGTATGTATCCTGTGGTGAACACTGCCAAGTTAAGGGTTAAGTTTTCGAGATATTTAATTTTAAACTTCGTAAGGGGCGTGAGACCCCGGGCGACCAGCGCTGACGGATTATGACGTCATTTACTAGCAGCGGTGTGCGTTCGTAAATGGTTCATTAAGCTCACATCATGGCGGTATCTTTTTAACCGTAATAGGTAGCCAGCTGAGGTTTCCTAAGAAATTCAGAATACGTCTTACTATAAACTCTATCGTTCAAAATAATAAATTAAATCTCCATCCTCGTACAAGAAACAAAAAAACATTCATAGACTAATTTTACAATGGTTTAAAATCTAAGATGGCTAACTGTATGTTAAATTAACCTTTTATATATTATTGAATGCTCCACAACCAAAACAAATAAAATTAACCTGCTCTATTTATTATAAAAATTACTTCGTTGTTATAATTGTGATGTACAGACGGATAGATAGACATATTAAATCTAATGAATGAATTTATCTGCAATATACTTGAACCGAATTCCGATTTTAGTAAGTACCTATTTACGTACGCCATTCAGAATATTACTTACAGTATAACATGTATATGTATAATCGCTCGATAAACCGGATATCTGATTTCTTGTAGCGTAAAAAATTGACAAAGTGATTTCTTTGCGTTTTATGCGTTTTATTCTATTGATCGCTGTAGAACAAACGAGACATTTATCGATAGTCGATAAAAGTTACATTCGCATCCTTTCGCTTGGAAATTTAAACAAACATTTACATTCATTTTAAAATATAAATAACGCTTAATAATTCAATTTACCAGTGGTATGTTATGCCGCTTGATTTTAAATTAACGTTTGTACTTCGAATTTTGCAGTCTTTTACGCTAATAACAGTCATTTTAACATTTAAATGGGAGTTCATGTATTGACAGCCCTCGGTCGGCGACTGTGACAGCGTTTGACGAGTCTTGAACCGATATGACCATTTTGACCATATCGAGGCGTCACGAACCACGCCCCCATAACATATCTCCCTTGTTTCTATGATCTGAGATAGGATCAATATTGCGGCGTTTGATGAACAAGAGATTTCCTTTTGCATGTCCTCCTCCTCCTGAGGACCCAAAAGTTGAGCCATCCAAAAAATGGATGTAATTTTTTTAAGTTGGGGGCCCCATACAAATCACGAAATCACCCTAAGGTCATGTTTGGTATCATTTTCGTGTAAAGCAAACATGCTGAATTCATTTTTGATACTAAATTTAGACATTTTCATATAAAAAATATTGCATTTTTTAGTCGTGTACAGACGCAACAATTTAGGCTGGGCGTTTATTAGTCAGTGAGTCAGGACTCGAAATTTTATATACATATAAAGATAAGAATAATAATAATATAATTTATTTTTTTATGGGCTTGCAACCTGTCACTAATATACTAGTAAACATCTTAGCCTACTTGTGCAAAATGTGGTTACAGAATTATTAACATGTCTTTTTAGAGTTGTTGGTACTTCTGTAGCTCTGCCTACCCCGCTCTGGGAATGAAGGCGTGATGTTATGTATGTATGTATGTATATAAAGATAAACCGGACGACATATGATCTCGAGTGACATAAGAATAAGGACTTAATTCGTTTGTCTATTATTTAAAAAAAAAGTCTTGATGGAGGATCGAATGGCCGCCACTATTTTTGTTATTTGTTCGTTGGTTTTTTGCTGTTACGAAAGTAGGATTGTGAAAAGTTGTTTGTTTGTTGTTGTGTGTATACAGGGATTTTAATTATCAGTGCACAAATTTCAACATATGATTTTGTATCGTTAATATAATATATAACGACAGAAAAACGAATTCAAATTTATTTTTCAAGCTGTAGGTATGCGATACACTGTATTGATATTCGAAATTTGAAATTTCATGTGTAGCTTATCAGACAACAAGCCCCTCACCTACTGATATTCTAAATTTGAAATTTCATTTATTAACTTACTTAACAACACTCCCCTCTCCTCTTACCCCTGCATTAGAGGGTCCATGAATATCGTTAAGTTAGTGGAATCATTGAATCGGCAATATCTCTAATATTTTTTAAGCTAGAGCAAAAATAACACAACATGTGTGTTGATTAACAATAGCGAAGCAAATATTAAAATTTGTGCACCTATTAAAAAATTACCCTGTATGTGTGTAAATAAAGTAGTGTACGCAACTGTACATAATTACACCTTAAAACACTCGTGTGATCCTGTTAAGAAACTCGCTGACGCTTGTTTCATAAAACCACACTCGTAAGACCTCTCATTATGCATCAGTGGCATAAACTACTATAATGCTAAGAGGTTCCCGTACCTGGATTGTATTATTCGACAAATAGAAAGACCACCAGATCCTATACAAAATGTATGCAAAGCGGAGCTCTTTTTACGTCACTTTGCTTACGGCGGCGTCGTTGATCGGGTCGCCACTTTCCCGAACCCATGGTTGAGAGAGGCGATGGCTGAGATACGCGTCATACTCGTGAACGGATGCTGTTTGTGGGGTCCGGTCTGTTCACGTTTGCAAGGACTGGTTCTTCAGTTTATTATTCTAGTTATGGCTTTTGACGTAGAGACCTCGTCGTGTTGTTCTCCTGGACTCATTATTTTTTGTTTAATGTTATTAGCCTTACATTTGTAATTGACGACACGTTGGCCTAGTTGGTAGTGAACCTGATTTCGAATCTAGGGGACTTGGGTTCAAAACCCGGTAAGGGCAGATATTTGCGTGATCAGCACGAGTATTTGTTCCTGAGTCTTGGATGTTTTCTATGTATTTAAGTATTTGTTTCTCTATCTAAGTATGTTTATCGTCTAGTACCCATAGTACAAGCCCAGAGCTTAGTTTGGGACTACGTCAATTTATGTGACATTGTCCCGAGATATTTATTTTATTTAATGATTTTGTTTGTTCTAGCTTAAGTAGTGATTATTTATTAACTTTATTAAGTACTTGTAATGTTTTTGATTGAAAAAAATACGTTCTACTGGAGTTTCTTGGCGCTTCTTCTCCGCAATGATGGTCTAATCCGAAGCGCTAGTAGATTTACATCATTATTATCGACGTGTAAAAGAGCCCTATGGTGGCCTATTTACTGAATAAACATTTTGTTTTTGATTCTGATTTTGGTTGGTCGATGAATGCCAGGCACTTGCTATAGATGGCGGTGCACTGCACGATCGGGCTGCTGTTCCTGGGCGGCGGGCGCGGCACGCTGAGCACGTCGGCCACGGCGGTGGGCGCGCTCGTCGCCGCCTTCTTCCCCAAGTTCCCCACCCACAGTGAGGACAATAGGTAAGTGCCAAGCTATGACGGTCGACCTTAAGGTTCAGTTCCATTTATTTTTATGTTAAGGAGAAGGCACACGAGCACTCAGGCCACCTGATGGTAAGTGGAATCCGACACCCATAGACATTTGAATTCTCAAGACTATAATCCTAAGACCTCAAATGCGTTGCCAACCCTGAGGACTAAGATGGAATGCCTCTATGCTAGTAATTTCACCGGTTGTCTTATCCCCACACCGGAACACAACAATGCGAACACTGTTGCTTGGCGGGTGGTTAATGGATAAGATGGTGGTAGCGATCAGGACGGACCCTGCACCGGGTCCTAACACCACTAAACATTGCATTGACACACACACGCACACGCACCTATGCTAAGTGGGCCTCGCGAGGTTAACTACAATTCTACCAATTCCCTCCAGATACCATCTCCAGGCATTCCGTCACCTGTACGTGCTGGCAGTGGAACCTCGGCTGATATTGCCGCGCGACCTGCTCACGGGCAAGCTGTGCTACGCGCACCTGCAGGTGGTGGACCTGGCCGGCGTGGCCAAGCAGATGAAGGCGCCCTGCATCATCCCAGAGCTGGACAGTCTCCGGGAGCTGAGGATTGAGGATCCGCGGTATTGGCCGATTACCTTCCAGAGGGATCGGAATTGGGATCAGTTGAAGTGAGTGTGATTGTTTAGATTAATATTTAGGGTAGTCTTTTTATTTTTGTAATCAGTGGAAGGGTCGGAAGGGGGCGCCTTAGGCGTACTTTTTTGTATCAAATCGGGGAAATACTGGAAAAGGGCCGAATCTTAAGTATCTTAACCCGATACCGACGTGCATGCATGACTCGATGTATGAATGTGGAAGAAGCGAAAGAGTTTTGTCAGGATCGTAGCAGGTGGAAAGAAGTGGTCTCTGCCTACCCCTCTGGGAAACAGGCGTGATTTATGTATATATGTCATTTTTTTTCTTTTTTTTGGTCCCGTGCGGATGCCGGGTTAGAATAGTGCCACTCCATGTCTTCCCGTGGATGTCGTAAGACTAAGGTTATAAAGGCTTGTAGTACTGTTAGGCGATGGGTTTGTCGCTAATACACTGGTAAACATCTTAGCCTGCTTGTGCAAAATGTAGTTACAGAATTTATCAACAAGTATTTTTAGAGTTGTTTGTATTTCTGTAGCTCTGCCTACCCCCTCTGGGAATGAAAGTTTGATGTTTTGTCGCCAGCTGCGAAAATTGGCTACAAAACGGTAGCAAAGGATCTGTTTTTGCTATGACCTGCCCGAGCTCTGATGATAAGATATTTCTATTAATTTCCAGAACATTCCTCGAGTACACCTGGTGTATCGACATCAAACAGCGCGCCGGCTGCTTGTCCTACCTCGACGACCCGCAGGGCTTCCTCACCATCCTGGCGCAAACCCTCACCCTGGACAACACGGACATCTGGGCCGTCTCCCCGGACAACTTACACCTCTTCACCAACGACGACAGCGTCAAGAACTTCATAAAGCGCTACCTAGCCAAAGACAACAGCGACGCCATATGTGCTGATTGCCTTCTTATAACCAAGAAACGAAAGGGATTTAAAAATGAAGGTTTTCTCCCGAAGCAATGCGTTTGTCGGACGTATAGCAAAGAGGAGAGGGAGTACGTCCAAGGGCTCAGTATGGTGACGTATGAATGTGTCGTCAAGGATATTTTGTGCGCGCTGCCTATTTGGACGACGTTTTTGAAGGTATGTTGGTGTTTTTGACGGTTCTCTGCCTTTTCGCCGACAAAACGTTTCGCAACCAATCCTTACTAACATTATAAATGTGAAAGTGTGGTTGTTTGTTACGCTTTCACGCAAAAACTACTTGACGAATCATCATGAAACTTTGTACACATATTCTGGGAGGTACTAGAAGTAACATAGGATACTTTTTATTACAAATAAATATTTTTTACAAAAATAAAAAATAAAATGTCAAGAAAAAAAAATTGCAGCGGGCGAAGCCGCTGGCGGGTCGCTAGTCATTTATAAAACTAACCTAACCTAACCTATAGGGTTCTACACGATAGTCCTGAAATAAATCCAGAATTATTTACAGTTTCAAAAATAAACGCGGGCTGTCAATTTGGTTGTGAAATGATAGGATTCCGTTTTTGGCACGCTTGTTGTCTGTGTAATTATGCAAATGAATCTAATAATAACCCTAAATCAAAAATTATTTTCGGTAAAACCGAATTGCTTTCAACATGTATGTATAGAAACAGAAATAAAATAAATACAAAACACTGGCAATATAACAGAAAATAAAATAAAAAGGCAAACTTGTCTTTTAAGGATTTTTTTCCAGCTATAAGTACCCTAATGACAAACAAACAGTCATGAATACCATGAAAACCAATATTCATACAGGGTAATTTTTCAATAGGTGCACAAATTTTAATATTTGCTTCGCTATTGTTAATCAATAACACATGTTGTGTTATTTTTACTCTAGCTTAAAAAATATTAGAGATATTGCCGATTCAATGATTCCACTCACTTAACGATATTCATGGACCCTCTAATGCAGGGGTGCGAGGAGAGGGGCTTGTTGTCTGATAAGCTGTACATGAAATTTCAAATTTCGAATATCAATACAGTGTATCGCATACTATACCTACAGCTTGACAACCCATGTCATCATTTCTAGTGAGACTTTGTGTCCACACGATAAGGTAAAAGAAATCTCTCTTTTTTTGCAAGAAAAAAAAAATGAACTTTTTGCTGTCGTAATATATTATATTAACGATACAAAATCAAATGTTAAAAATTTGTGCACTCATAAAAAAATTACCCTGTTTAAACTAACAATAAATAAACGCATGTGAGCGTATTGTCAACGTTATAACAGGGCCTATATTCAGGTGCGTTAAAACGATATCGTGTTTGACACGTTTAAGAATCGTTTATGTCACAGTCGCCATTATTGTAAATGACATAAGAGTTGACAATACGGAAACACGTCAAGACGATATCGTTATAACCTTGTAGAATTCCAGCCCAGCTCTTATTAACTTTAAATAAAGCAATGGCTGCCAAGTTAAAAATAATGCGGTAACATGTCAAAAGCAATATGGTTTTACTAAATGGAATAGAGCTCCTGTTAGACGGATTGCCTTAATATTGCAAAGGTACCTTTCTTCTGTCATTTCGATGAAAATACAATATTAAAAGTACCAAGTTGGAATGATGAGACCACAGGACTTGTGGTAGACCCTGTCTTGGACGAGTTTTAACTCGTTTTACTTTTGAAAATTGTTTTTAAATTGCTTTTAATCATTGAAGTGTGTTACATTTTACGTAAAAAAAAAACCGCTGTATTGTGTATACTGCGGACATGGTTTATTCGTATGGCAGGTTTCATGAAAAGTCGTTGTACCGTTAACTACGCGCGTTAATTTCGAGAGTGACACTAAACTAAAAACAAAACCATTTCAATAGTGACATTAATGCGGTTAAAAATAATTTACTTTTGAATGAAATTTTTTGCATAGTGTCACTCTCGAAATAAACGAGCGTAATGATAATCATAATCAATAACATATTTATTTGATTCCTACTATGATATGTGATGCAATGGAATAACTAATTCGTATCAGAATATCTCTAAACTTTCATTGTTTATCTTATCCGTATCGGCTTCTTAGATCGCTTTACCTTTGAATATTTACTTCTCTGACGAAAATACAGATTCGATATTTTTTTCCAGTCGCGTATTTCCCGGTCCGGTTTTGTCCCCGTCTCATTTTTTTTTACTATTACTCGGTCGAAATAGGTCAAGTAGGCTCGAAGGACTAAAGCACCCAGAAATTAGAGCTCCGCTAGAACGGAGCTTCGTCAGGCCTATTAAATTTATTTCTGGAATGGGAGACAATGCTACGGGAAAAAACGCCACCACGCTATTCTGCTACCGAGAAATAATAATTTTAGAAAACTGATCTATTAAACCGTTTGGCGCAGTATTTTTAACTGTAAGACCTTGAGAATTCAAAAATGGACCCATGTGCAGGGTTTCAATCATTAGTATATTTTAAAGTTTTCTAAAAGTCCCGTTTTTTTTTTTCAGATAATAAAAACAATGAAGACGAACCCATCATCGTATCACATATGGCAAGTGAAACTCCTGCTCTCCCAGATAGAATCCCACAACCGCCGCGCGATAAGCGACATGAGCGTCGACGGCACCGAGCAGAACGACCCGCTCATGTCGAGCGAGTTCACCCTCGCCATCAAACAGCGCGTCGGCGACATATTCGACAGCAGCGAACATAAAATTACCCCCTTCTTAAAAAAATACTTAGGGCTCGCGAGCACGCGAAAAATATCTGCTACAGACGAAGATGTCAAGAAGATATTGAGCTGTTTTCTCACTTATTATGACTTGCCGCGGAACGTTTTGAGGGGGGTTGACAGTGATAGTGAGTTGGGGGCTATCCTGGCTCTGGAGGCGGCGAACCTGAGCGCCGACGCCGTGCACCAGCTCGCGGCGCTGCTGAGGTGACCGCGCCCCGAAATGACTAGCACCCATCAGTCATCATTATTCCATCTTAGTGCTCAGGGTTGGCAACGCATTTGAGGTCTTAGGGTTATAGTCTTAAGAATTCAAATTACTATGGGTCTCAGATTCCACTTACCATCAGGTGGCCTGAGTATTATTATTATTATTTATTTATTTATCAAAAAAGGTACATGCGTTATTAAATAATTACAAGGTTGCCAAACTGTACCCAGTTTGTTGGCGAATAAAGCGCTCAAACTTATAGCTAATCATGCACCATATGTTAATAGTGACTAAGCCCGCTTAGTCACTAGGTACAACTCTTATCAAGTAACTAATGAAAGTAATGAAATAAGTACTATTTACAAAAGATCTACATATTTTCTAAAAGGCACTTTTTCAACCTATTTTTGAGTGCCGTCTTACTAAGTTGTATTTTTTCTCTCAACCATTCTGTTTCATTAAATAATTTGGGCACTAAATATTGATTTAATCTTTTTCCATAATAATTGACTGCTAGCGGTTGTATTACCTTTCCCTCTCTAACCCTCCGAGTGTTATATTTATTAAAAACGGGTTGTTTATAATCCTGCTTGTAGTACTGCTCTAGAGCAATTATAGTAGATTGTTCAACAAGGGACTAAAACAAGCCATTATGAATCGAGATGTTTAGCTGGCTGTAGAGTGTCATTATGGTTGTTTAGTCTCGCGTTAAACACTCTACTTTTCACTTTGAATGCGAGGAAAAAAACGACGTTCTAAACAATATTGTTTTTTTAACAACGTACGCTCAATACAAGTTATGAACATCTATTCAAAATACAAATAGGAAACAAAAGTTCCGCGGTATTTTTGTAAAGTGATGTTTTAAATGCTTGCATATTTAGCCAACAGATTCACACTTGGAAATCATTTTAAAAGTAATTGGACCACGCATAATAAAAGAGTTCGGCCTTAATATGATTAAATAGATTCATATTCGTAATAATTAATCGTGTTTCACGAAATTAAATCCTTTTTTTTTATATATACTTTGCACAGTTGTCATTTTGAGCTTATTTCGACACCCAAAAATATGGTCCATACACAATCACTGAAAATGGCGATAATCCTCCATTCACAAACACCGTGATTGGTTGTTTAGGGGTTTCCAAAGTAAATTAAAAAAAAATACTTTGATCCCTAGAGATTAATAAGGAGCTTTAGTCCCGATTCGCAGAGATTTAAGTAGCATTTTAAGAGTATAAGAAGTGAAAAATATTTAATTTTAATCTGGACAGGTAAAATTTTGCAAATTGGAAATAGTTCACTATAATCATTACATCTTTGTTTTGTTTTGTTGTCAACTAAGTACTTGTGCTCGTGTGCCTTCTCCTTATCATAAAAAAGATGATATTCTCAAAACATCATTATTAAGACATCAATTAGACAGTGTCGACGGAGCTCCTATTTCCGGGAGGTTTGGCCCTCCGGGCCTGCTGTAAATCTAACATAACCTCAACCTACCTACAATTCCATAACCTAATTCCACTATTTGCAAATATCATGTTTTGCGAATATGATATCGACGTCTTACTTACTCAAACTCGTATCTGCATATTTTTTTTGCTGTTTGTAATTTCATTTTTATTCAGTAATACCTAGAGGCTCTAAGTTTACCAACAGCAAAACAAATATGCAGATACGAGTTTGAGTAAGTAAGACGACGATATTCTGCGAAGTATGGGTTTTAGAGTGGTTTTAAATCTCGATACAAGCAAGGTATTTGGTGGCGTAGATTCAAAATGGACTTGTTACAACGTTCTAATGTACTCGTTTAAGATTTATCTGTATTCGGACTATGTTTAAGGTCTACATGTGATGTAAAAATGATTAAATTATTACAAATATACTGTTTGAGTAATCAAGTGTTTCTTTTGCAGCAATTAAACTATTTGTACATTATGCGACTATTACACTATTAAATTAGTACATTATGCAACTAAAGAGGGATACTGATCATTACTTAGGTGTCTTTTAGAGTTGTTGGTATTTCTGTAGCTCTGCCTACCCCACTGGGAATTAAGGCGTGATATTATGATATGGTAGTTAGGTGTCAGGAATATAATATGCATTTTATCCGTATATCATTTCATTATGATATCGATATTATTAGGTATGCAATTTGTATTATGCCTAATGAAAATGGTGCCGCGCGTTCCCATATTAAAACCGTCCCCTCCACCCCTTGGGCATGCTTTTTAGCCCTTCGTCCACGTTCATAAGCAAGGTTTCATAACTGGTTATGAATAAGGATTTTTTTTCACTGTTTCATAACCAGTTATAACTAGAACCTCCGATTCATGAGTTTAGGACCGTGCTCCCACTGCTATTCGACGGAGCCCTGCCTTACGGCAGGGCTCCTATTTCTGGGAGGTTTTGCCCTTCGGGCATCTAAAGATACCTAACGAACCTAACTTACCTACTTTTGCGATAATTTCTGAGCTTTGCGATGATTTCCGGAGTTGATCCAATAGCAGTGGGACCAACGGTCCTAAACTCATGAATCGGAGGTTCTAGTTGTGAAAATGGAAAAAAATGGTTTGTTTCATAACTGGTTATGAAACAGTGAAAAAAAAACCTTATTCATAACCAGTTATGAAACCTTGGTTATGAACGTGGCTGAACGGCTTTTTAGTATGGGAACGCGCCGCACCTCTTCCGCTCTTGGTGCGATGCTGCTTTAGCCTTTCCCCCGCATTTTTTTTTAATAGATGGAGGGTAAGTGCAATAGCTTTTAAACCTTTTCACGGAAAAAAAGTGTCAAGTTCTAGTCCCGAATTATGATATAGTTAGACCAAAAAAAATAAGCTTAAATACAATCACATCAAAATTTTGTGCACAGAACTACGAGGGATTAAAGGACCTTTGGGATTTGTACCTCTCTTGCGCATATGCGAGTTGAACCCGCTGCGTCCGAACCCAAAAGACTCGAAGGTAGTCTCGGGTTGCCATGGAAAAGATAATGCTGAGGTTAAATTTTCAAACCGCGTAACACCTGTTTTTTTGCTAAAGCTTTTTCTGAGAGCATCACTACCGCTGGCAGGGATCTGCACCTAAATCGAGAATCGAAACCACATTAGTTATCCTTTTCACTGTCTAGGGTACCGAATGAAGAATGAACGAGACGAAGCATTTTAATATTTCAGTCAAGCGTCATCGTGCGTTACGTTTCACTGCTCCTGCGTTTTGACATAAGGGCTATGGCTCGGATCATTCGATGCTTTTCTGGCAGGTAAAATTATATTGTTTCAGGATTCATGAAGTATCTGTAGGATTATCTTTTGGATTAATTTAGATTTGGTTTGATGTCTAAATCGTTAAAACAGTGAACGAGCGCTGCCGGCGTCTAAGAGTGAAGAGGGTCCCGTACTTGTAGATTTAGCCACATCATCTAGGCTGGCTCTATTGTCTCTGATTCGGATTTTGCTTGTGGATTAGGCAGCATTGCCTTCCTCATATTTAATTAAATAATCTTTACAAATGGACAATTAGCGGTGAGTTTCGGTGCTTATTCGATGCGTCTTTCCATCGTGCCCAAGTGGGATTTGTTATTATGTATTTGACGCCAAACCTTTTCATTACGGTTCCGTTCGCATAAACCGGTTTTTGGAGAATCCTTTATATAAAGTTCTTTTCGAATTAACCGGTTTCGAGCTACAAAACCGGTTAATCCAGACGCACGTCACGCACCATAAACTAGCTCCGTTTAGTGTTTTTATTCAGTACACAATTTTTGGTTTCTCGACTCGCTGCTCGTGGAATAAACCGGTTAATTAAGGTTAAAATAAAGTTCTCAAAACGTTCGCGTTAAGTTCGGAGCAAAAATGAAATAAGCCGGTATTTACCGGTATTTTTTAAACCGGTTCCGAGCCCCGATTGCGCGCTTGTTTATATTAATTATTCTTCGAAGACGTACAGGTGCACATTATCGACGCAAAGTGATTAATGAATTACTTAAATACTGTTTTAATTTATCGTGTGCGCTATTTACATACATGTTATCTAATCGATGTCGGGTATTTGAAGTGTAAACGATTAATAAATAATTAAACCTGCGTATAAATACAATTGTACGGTCGAGCAAAAAGTTGGCCACGCTAACTCACTCAATAAAATTTTCTAGGATACTTTTCCAGCCATACATTTGTAAGGATAATTTTCGTGTTACAACGGAACTTTTTCACTTTTGTTGTTTGCATGGTTAACTACGCTAGTTTTGGTGTTAAAAAGTAATTGATAGTTTTTGAAACTTAGAATTTGAAATTCAAGATCAAGCGTGTAAATCATTACAAATAGCTCACGCGATGTCCAAAAGTTTTTTTTGTTACGGAGAAGGCACACGAGCACTGAGGCCACCTGGTGGTAAGTGGATCTGAGACCCATAGACATTTAAATTCTCAAGACTATAACCCTAAGACCTCAAATGCGTTCCCAACCCTGAGGACTAAGATGGAATGCCTCTATGCTAGTAATTTCACCGGTTGTCTTTTACCCACACCGGAACACAACAATGCGAACACTGTTGCTTGGCGGCTGGTTAATGTATAAGATGGTGGGAGCGATCTGGACGGACCCTGCACAGGGTCCTATTACATTTAATAATGGTAAATTGGTCTGTTTGGTTTTGTTTACGTCTTTGCCATTTCTATTGATGCAGACTTTACGGGTCTCATCCCGGGAATGTCTAATCAACCAATTGTACCCGAAGTAGTTCTTTTTTTTATTAATGGCGGTCCACCGCAATATTCCGCAGTGATTTTGCCAATGTCAAAGGAGTAGTGTAAAACAGTAAACAGAATAAATCAAAATCAAAAGCCGGTTATTTTTCAATCGGCGATCTTCCCTCCCCGAAGGTTACTGGAAGCAAAGAACCCAGAAGTAGTTAAATTTTTTGAAACACTACGTTGATACTTAGGACTAACCTAGGTAGATACATTCAGTGAAATGGATCAACCAGTTTTTTGTAGAATATGACACCTAAAAGATATATCCTGGCTTTCTATGGCCACTCTTCCTAAAATTAGGGCGCGTAGGAAGTATTTTGAATTTAGGGTAAAAAAATAATAAATTACCACTAAGTCACTGAAACTGATTTGAATTGTTGATGTGAGTCGATAAAGTACCAAGATATTGGTTTTATTAATGAGTACCTGAACTACGTTTTGTCCACGATTCTATCCGCATAGAAGTTGCTAATCGATACAAAGTGTCCTATGTTAGTTTCTCTCTAGGTAAAATAAAGGAAGTCGCTCACTCGAGGCAGCTACGTCGCTGGGTGGAGAAGTGGTCGAGGCGTGATCTTTGTAAAGATTCGAGGCGTGGCCATTGTGAAGAGCCGGCAGCTATGCTTTGTCCTCATTCATTAACTATCTAGGTATACAAAAACTTCATATTAAATCACAAAACTGAATAAACAAACAAAATGACAAACATTATACTTTCGCATTTATAGATAATATTATAGATAATATTATCATATTTTTGGTATAAGATAAATCAATAGATAAATTATTAATTAGATAGCGTCCACATAAATACGATTTTAATAGGGCTAAAGGTTCAGACGCAGGAAGGAAAACAAAAATGTCGGCCAAAATCGGAGTTCTGCTGATATCTCTCTTTATTGGGAGTTTAGGTAAGTTTGACGGTTAACTTAATGCGTACATGACACTTATTTCTGTGATTTTAAGGGTATCAAATACTGAAAACATGGAACCCTTCTAAAATGAAATAGACTTGAATGATTGATTTTGCACTTGTAATTGCCACAGGGAGCAACCTAAATTGGACGTAGCTTAGCGAAAAGGATTCAACCCACAATGCAAATATATTTAAATTTAAATCTTATTGCTGTCAATATAAAGTAAAATTTTACTCGTGTGAAATTGATGGGTTGGATCCTTTTCGCTAAGCTACGTCCAATTGTCCCAGGCATTACTATGCATGGGTCACGGGTCCGTCACCATCGACAATTTTCTGTTACTAATGCCTTCCTTGTCCATCCGTCAATCCGCCCGTCCATCTGTCCGTCCTAAATTTACTATAAGGTTTTTTTATTTTTTTAATCTGTATATAATAGGTAGCCGTTATTTACAAAATACAACGACGGATTTCCAACAAATTAAAGAAACCACGAAAAGTATTTGTGTGTGATGATGACGACGAAAGAAACATTAATTAAAAAATACGGGGTAACATTTTGTTTTTTTATTGGAAACTTTTTTTTCGTGTATCATCATGTATCGTTAAAACGGTGAAATAAAAGTGCCAAGCGCCTTTGGTATCATTACAATGAAAACCCTAAAGATAAACAACAAAACGGCCAAGTGTGAGTCGGATGGTACAAACCCTCGGTGCGCAAAACTTACATCCTCTATTTTAGCATCGATATAGACTTATACTTATTTAGACAACCCATCCAACCTTGAGAGGATGGAATAATTGTGAAATATATGTGCTAATATTCTTGTAGTCAGTGTCATGTTGTGTTGATGACCCAGTAAACCTAGTTGGTAGTAAACTAGAGACCCTGCCTTCGAAGCTAGCGATCCCGGGCTCGATTCCCGGTAAAGGCAAGTATGTGTGTGATGAGCACATCGAGCACGGGTCTTGGTTCATGAGTCTTGGATGTTTTGTATGTATTTAAGTATGTATTTCTGTATATAAGTATGTTTATCGTTGTCTAGTAACCATGTACAAGCCTAGAGTTTAGTTTGGTCAATTTGGCTGACATTGTCCTCTGATATTTGTTTATTTATTTATTTAAGTTTAATTTTTAATATCTTTACTATAATATGTCCATCGTGGTCTACTAGTACCCATAATAGTACAAGCCTGAGCTTAGAGTTAAGGACTAGGTCAATTTGTGTAAGATTGCCTCTGATATTAAGTATAATTAATTATTAAAAGCCTTTTTTTATTATTTTACATTAGATGTCATACGATAAAAAAAAATATGTATGTGGTACCTATGCAGCTATGGGATCCTATCATTTCATAAACAAAGTTTTACAAATGATTCAATTGACAAACCGCGTTTTTTTCCGTAACTGTAAAAAAATCTGGACTTATTTCAGGACCATCGTGTAGAACCCTATAGGTTAGGTTAGGTTAGTTATAGAAATCCTAAAATATCTGTAGTTAGTTACAGAAAAAAAGCGGGTTGGCAAATGAATAGGTTGATAAACGATGCATTGATGAAAAGGCAGAGAACCGGTACCTATGCTTTGATACTTCGTAGTTTCCAAACGTCTAAATGATAAATTACGTTCAGTACGTAGCGTGATTGATATATTTTAATCGTCGATTAGAAAAACCTACTGATAACAAACTCTACTAAGTAGCTGAAATCACTGATAACCTTTAAAATAGCATACATATGTACCTACACTTTAATCTTGTCTCACGCAATTGCCACATTTACCAAATCTGCCCTCCTAAGCCAAAATGCAGTATCTCTGATTCAATGGCCAAAACATATTCAATCCTAAGCCGTTCGTAATAAGGTTACATTTGCTACAGGAGTTTTGTCTGAGATACTGCCTTTTATGTTAGCAGGGCAGAAATTATCTATCGACGAAAATTCTTATCTGTCGTGATTGTTTTGTATTAGGTAGGTGGTCAAGGGTATTTTGTTTACAATTGTTTTATTGGGGTTATTCAGACATTAGGATGAGACTTTGAAGTATTTCTTAAAAGCAACTATCTGTAAGGGAAGTCGCTCACTGCGTTGTCGAGGCAGCGGCGTCGTGGCACGGTCGATTCGTGGTCTTTGTAAATAGTCGAGGCGAAGGCGGCTATGCTTTGTTCCTGTTCATTAAACGAAATAGCCACACTTAAACCTCGACCTCTCCGCGCCTTCACCCCAACAGTTACGTTGAAGCTCAACTGCTCGACTGTGAACATACAAACGTATACATACATACCTAGATAACATCACGTCTTCATTCCCAGAGTAGGGTAGGCAGAGCTACAAAATACCAACAACTCTAAAAAGACTTCTTGATAATTATGTAACCATAACGGTGTGGGAATTAATGCTCATTCAGATTACTGAATTGTTAAAATTGTCCCACAATAAATCTTACCTAGAGTATTCGAAAGAACTATGTACATACGAAAATCTAATATTATAAATGTGAAAGTAACTCTGTCTGTTTGTCTGTCTGTTTGTTACGCTTTCTCGGATAAGCCGCTGAACCGATTTAGGTAAAATTTGGTATGGAGATTGATTCCCGAGGAAGGACGTTAGGGTATTATTATCCCGAAAATTTGATGGTTCCTGAGGGAATAGCGATAAACGACTTCTACGCAGACGGAGTCGCGGGACACAGATAGCTACTAATAAATAGATAAAAACCCCCGATATAATCACTATCTACATTAAAAGCTGAAATCTCCTAAATGTTTTTACGAAACTACGAGTACCTACCTATATAAGAACCATCCCGATTAAAGCTTTCTGGAAACTGTAAATCGGTCCATCCATTGAGGATGAGTGCTATTTATGGCTTACTAGCTACGATGCTACAGACATACACAGATACACCTCTTTTTGCATCATGGGTTTTTTTTGGCAAGGCAGGTTGGTTACAATGAGTACTTAGATCATTTATATCATAGTAAAAAATGGGTTAGTGGGTTGGGGTGGGGTGTGGGGTTCCAGCGGAAGATCAGCGCTGGTTTGAATGCCAGCATAAAGCTGAGTTGGAACCATTTTGTTTGTGTTAGAATTTTGTTACTTTTTGTTTGTCACGAATAAATGTTTTTCTTTCTTTCTTTTCTTTTATTATATCTAGTGTACACGCCAATTACAAGCTTACACAGTATTTATGGTAAACTTAGAAATATATATAATATAAATAGAAATAGTAGGTGACATTAAACCTCAGAACTTAACAAACATGCCAAGATTTTAGTCTTCATTTTTGTAAGCAAATCAAAACCCACTGACACTGACAAAATTTACTAACATGTTTCCCAGGTCGGCCACTCCGCGCAGAAAATTAAATACAGACGAAGTTTCCGATGATTGACAAGCGAAGTTAGGCTCAAAAAGTTCATCTATATCATGATTGAGGAAACAGAAGCGGAGTTTACTAAACAAACACTTCATTCTGCAGCAATACCAGCTCCAGTCGAAGATGACCTCTCCGACTTCTTCATCCACACGGACCCGAGCTCCCGCATTGTGGGCGGCAGCGCGGCGGCGCCCGGCAGTGCGCCCCACATGGTGGCTCTCTCCGACGGTCTCTTCATCAGGAGCTTCGTCTGCGGAGGCTCCATCGTCGCTCGGAGACACGTGCTAACGGCCGCGCATTGCATCGCCGCAGTATTCAGCTGGGGATCTTTGTCCAAGTAAAAAACATGCTGAACAATATACCTAATACATCATATAAAACACTTTCTTGAACATCATATAAAAAAATCAATAAGATATTACAAGGTGGTCCTATCGATAAACAGTGCAACACAACCATGTTTTTTGCGCACCACAGTCACCAGTAAACTTTGTATAAAGATATGAGCCAAAAAGCATTGAAAGAAGAAAGGTCTAACTGACTTTACGATAACCTGTCAAATCGACCAAAAAAAAATCCTAAATCCTAAAGGACTTTAAGGTCCAAGAGTGATAAATTAATCTCTTGGTTGACTATATATATTTGATAATTATAATGCTTGCCTTTACACGTTTAATTTATTATGACCATTCCACTCTCCAGGTGTGACTTCCCTTAACTCGCGTTACAGTCCAATATAATATGACCTCAAACATGTGTCAAACATCTTTTGTACTGAATTGACAGCTGTCAAATCGAGCTATGTAAAACGGCGCGAGTATAATTTTACATGTTTACCTATTGTAGCAATCTTCGCGTTACCGTCGGCACCAACCAATGGAACCTCGGAGGCCAGACCTACCGCTTGGCCCGCAACGTCACCCACCCCAACTACCTCTCCTCGACCATCAAGAACGACATCGGCGTTTTGATCACCAGCACTGACATCGTTTTGTCCAATCTGGTGGCGCCGGTGCCGTTGACCTTCGACCAGGTTGATGGTGGGGTCCTGACGCGAGTTACTGGATGGGGCAGGATCGCGGTAAGTTGCCAGAGAATTGCAAAATCCCACCAAAAACATAAATGTAAAAAAGGAGAGCCAAGTTCAATACAAAAATTATTCTCTGCTGTGGGCTTCGCCGCAAAAAGAATGGAGATCTGAGATTAAGTGCCAAGTTCTATGCAAAATCCAAATATGTAGTCTAAGGGCTGACTTGGCTGGTTTTCCCATACGAATTATATAGCCTTCGCATGTTCTAAACCTGTTACCTTTCGGTTCTTATTTTATTATTCCGAAAATTTGGCTTGCTGGTAGAAACTACCCATCGAACATAAGGCTCTTCCATGACTGTGTAAAAGTAGGTACTTAATAATAATTCGTATGGGAAAACCAGCCAAGTCAGCCCTTAGACTACATATTTGGATTTTGCATAGAACTTGGCACTCAATCTCAGATCTCCATTCTTTTTGCGGCGAAGCCCACAGCAGAGAATAATTTTTGTATTGAACTTGGCTCTCCTTTTTTACATTTATGTTTTTGGTGGGATATCATTACTTTTTGTAGGTAAGTACATATCCTCGTAACGCCGTGGGTCCATTTAAAAGGACAAATTCAAAACTAACGGCGTCACTCGGCGCGCGCGCGTCGTGTATACCTATACCGAAAATCTAAATGCCTATTATTTTATCATTATTTATGAGTAGGTAATGATTTTACACTATTGACGTGCGCTAAATATAAAAATAATAATTAATCCCAGTTAATAACGTAGGTACACTAAGTAATATTAGGTATTTATATTAAGCGTTCATAATAGAATCTAATTATTTAAAAATTAACAGTGTTTTATTTATTCCTTTGTATTCATCTAATTACCTATCTGCATACCAAATTTTAACTCTCTAGGTCATCTGGAACTGGGTTAGAGTTTTGGTCTATAGGTCAGTCAATGATAAAAATGAGGAATTTTGGACATTAATATCTAAATAACCGTTTGAGATAAGCTTATGAAATTTAGAACACATATGTATCTCGCAAGTCTCAATATATGAGCCAAATTTGATACGTTTATGTAAAATAGTTTTTGATTTATGAGGGGGTCAAAAGTGGCTCCAAATGGTTCGTGTAATATTACACACGGTGCGGCTCGCCAGTTCTGTTTCTTGAACTTGGCTTGACACGCTCCCGCGTGTCTAGATAGACTGACCCCCATAAAAGATAATTGCTATTCTTAAAAAAAAGGGCGTACTCGTATGTCGCTTAGTGACCTTATTTCTTAAGATGGAGGATTAAATTTGCTTCGACTTTCAAATTTCACTACTGGCACTTGCAAGCGGCATTTTCAACGCATTGACTGCACGTCATCGCCATCAACCTTCGGTCTCAAAGGGGGGCTGGTGTGGCGACCTAGCGACATCTAGTGACAACTTGAAACACTCAACTCGACAGCGCCACCAGCGTCATACAGCGCAACTAAATCTGACAGTGCGCTACATCGCGCTAACGAAGTTTCTTCAGTCTGTTAACTTGTATACCACTTCCAACTTCATCCAAAAACTTCAGTCCCCAGGCATAACACCCGTCTGGAGAGAGATCTCTCTGTTGTCCTCTCTTTCTACATTGGTGACCCCGACGTGATTGTCCTCCTACACCACTAATAAGATAAGTTGTGAGATTACCCATAGCTTTAAGTATGTTAATAGGCCCTAATGGAAGAACAATCCAAACAGTGTATTGAAGATGGCAACAATGTTTCCAGGCCGGCGGTTCCCTCTCCTCGTCCCTCCTGGAACTGTTCCTCAACACCCTCGACGGGCAGCAATGCGTGGACGCCGTGGCGCAGGCTTCCATTGACTTTAACACCAGGGCACCGCCTGTAGAACCCCACATCGAGATCTGCACGTTCCACTCGCCTGGACATGGGACTTGCAATGTAAGTTAATAGAGAACATGCATTAAATCAGAATTGAGTTTCATTCATACGATTTAGCAGAAAATGTAAAAAAAACACAAAAAACAATACACAAGTTTTGACCCGTGTATTAAAATTTGATATATTATCAAAACCTGTATTTCTTTAGGTCAACAACAGCTGTGATGTCATTCCTGTCGTCAATTTTGTATAGAGTGTTTTTGCAGGGGGTCTGAACTATGACTTTTTATAGCTTCATATCTTATGAAATAATTAAACGACAGTTATTCCTCTCGTTCATAGCACTTTCCAGAGATCGTAAGAAAAAAATATGCATGTTTCGTATTATGTGTTATCGCATCACATCATCGAATTTCACTTCATGGAATGTACCTATCATTTCGTCGAATTTCATTTCATCGAACGCACTATGGTTTCAGCAGAAAATGGCGTGAATGCGTAACAAACAGACAGTCACACAGGATTCATTTCACGCATGTGTAATATTATAATTGCCCGCGACTCCGTTCGCGTAGTAGTCGTTTATCGCTGTTCCCTCAGGAACTATATTTTTTTGTATATTTCGCATATCGTTAGTCCCTTGGGAACTTTTTAATCTTCCAAGTAGCCTATGAGTTAATCTAGGGTACAAGCTATCTGCATTTCAAATTTCGTGCAAATCCTAATACTTACTAACATGTAGGTACAGTCAAGGACTTTAATTGTTAGGCCATTACGGAACCCTAGTTGTCATAATGACAAACCACATGAAATCAATCCAATCTTTTTTATTTATGGCATCCGTCACGTAGACAATTTTGCCAATGTCAAGTGAGTCAAGGACGAGCTGTTCCATACATTAAAGGTGAATTAATTGAGAGTTAATGTATGGAACAGCTGTTTTTTTTGGTGTTTCGTGGTTGGTCCCATCGGAAAAGTTGTTCAGTATGACCATCTTATTCACTTTTGGCCATTCCGGATCATGAGATCATGACCCCAGAATCACCCAGTATACATATATAACCACAAAAACCCACAATACATAAGCACATAATAGTTTTATGGAGAACCACATGAAGCAAAGCTAACATTAATGATTAACGCTGTCATTATGATAGGGTTCCATAGTGGCTTAACAATTAAAGTCCTTGACCGTACTAATGTTACTAATATTATAAATCCTTACGGATGGATATAGTTTTCCGTAAAAATCCTCTCTGATTCGGTAACTAATGTTCACCCTCCACCATTCCAGGGTGACTCTGGCAGCGCGTTGGTGCGCGTGAGCGACGGCCGGCAGGTCGGCGTCGTGTCCTGGGGCTTCCCGTGCGCGCGCGGCGCTCCCGACATGTTCGCCCGCGTCGGTGCCTTCAGCGAGTTCATCCTTAACGCAATCGCCTAAATTAAAAGCAGTTTAATAAAAAAGATTGACTCCTAAACGAGTTTTCTTACTACTGCCTTGAAATCCATGTACGATTTTGTCCCGGTCGCGGTGGAAACATCAGGACCTTGGTGTTCAGAAGCCAAGGAGCTTTTTAGGGAGTTAGGCCGTCAACTGCGGGGCAGAGGGGGGGATCTTCGTTCTGGGTCGTGGTTGGATCAGCACGTTTCCATTGCAATCCACCGCGGCAATGCAGCCGGTGTAATGGGAACGTTTGGCCAAGCCATGATGCAGGGGTGGGGTTAATTAGGATAAGTCTGTTGTCAAATTTTGTTTTGTTAGTGTTTAAGATAATTTGACGAAGCATGTTGCCGATGATCATTCTTATGTAAAACGACTTGAGGAAGCCTGTTGCTGATGTAATATGTTATTTTATTATGTTGTATGCTTTTTATTAATTTTATTGGTAATTATTTTTGAAATAAAACTTCATTACGCGCGCTTGACTTGGGGAGTAAGCTGGTGAATGCGGTACGAGAGCGTTACGGAAGGTGAGAGGGAGATATAGGTAAGTGAAAATAGAAAGAGAGAGTTACGTTTTGTATATTACTGTACGAGGAAGAGAGAGAGGTGTGTGCACACATTTTCTTTCTCTTTTCCTCTCATAGCCAGTGCATGAAATATATACATTATACATATATGCGCGCGCGCACACACATACAGGGCAGATTTACTATGTTGTAAGGCTAACAAGATAGACTCTTCTATGAATATTATAATATAATGTATACAAGGAAAAAACATCTATACTTTTTGCATATAAGTACTTTTTTATTTACGCTTTTAAGTTACATTTGTAATTAGCAATCAGTGTACTTATTTGTCATTTTTACCCTCAACTTGTTAGTTTTATATGTTATAATTTATCTATTTCAGACTTTATTACTTACTAAAAATATTCAGCTACACATGATCACTAAATATGTACTTATGAGAGTTTCAAAGAATCATTAAATAACAGTAGGATGGGGATACGGGGAATAAGGAGCATTATCACACTCATGTTTCATTTCACTAAGATAACACACAATTATTAATTACTAGCGACCCGCCCTCGCTTCGCTCCGGATTGAAGTATTATACATATAAACCTTCCTCTTCAATCACTCTATCTATTAAAAAACCGCATCAAAATCCGTTGCGTAGTTTTAAAGATTTAAGCATACATAGGGATATAGGGACAGAAAAAGCGACTTTGTTTTATACTATGTAGTGATAAGCTAAAATGTTACACATTTCCCTGTATTTTGCTGTGATGTTGAAATAAATTATTTGAATTTGTATGTAATACTCGTATATCCAGTATGTGAACATCTTAAAATTCCGATACTGCAATACATACATAACATCACGCCTTCATTCCCAGAGTGGGGTAGACAGAGCTACAGAAACACCAACAACCTTAAATTCAAAAAATACTAATATTTAATTTAAAATTCCGTTACTATTTTACGAATATTCATTTGGCCGAATTTATTATACCTATATATTACCCAGCTACCCGTATATCCTGCTGGAGCTATTTTAGATGCATTTAATGCATCAATTGCTATACGTAGGTAAGGTTAGATTTGATTTATAAGCGATATCAAATAATAAAGTCTACCAGTGACGCGACTGGTTTAAAAACAAAACGAATAGAAACGCTATTTACGAGTAGTACGATTCTTGGCTATAGTCTGTACTTTTAGATATTTAAAAAAATGTAAACATAAAAACCACGTGACATTGACAGATGACAGTTAGTCAGCCAATAGGAGCAGAACACTGATACGTCAAAGCTCGACCAAACAGCTTGGATTGGTTGACCTCTGGGATAAACAAGAAAAAAAATTAAAAAAAAATTGGATTGGTTGATAAGCAGAGCCACGTGGTTTGGTTTGTTTACATTTTTTTAAATACGTAAAAGTACAGACTATAGGGGCCTCTGCTTCTCAGCGGTAGGTTTAAGGGTCTTACCACCACTACATGAGATTGTTTATAGAATTTGAAATTAATAATGAACACAACACTTAAATTATTATTTTCTGCTTTAGTTGAGAAGGCGACAACGAATGGTACTCGTTGCAGAACTTGTTTAGGGACAACTAACTAGCCAAACGGCACGGATCTCGGCATGTTTTTTGTATTAAGTATTTGTTTTTGTGCACGAAAACATCGATTTTCTGATGGGGTTATAACCCATGTTTATAATTTATAATTATAAACAGTCGTTGGTATATTTTTCTATAGAACAATCAAATGGTTTTTTATAAGATTTATTGTCGTAATATAACATGTAACATAACATTTAAGTAACTAGGTAACATTGAGTAGATCAATCAAAACCCGTCAACAATATACTCGTAAGGTACGGTCGTGATGGTACGATCACTTCGTCGCTCTGATGATGGTATGCAGCCAGGAGTGGAAGGTACTGATCCTGGCCAGGACGTCGGGAAGGCCGACCGCACACGGGAAGCCCCAAGAGACCACGCCTATCTGTTTACCAAACTTGTCCACCAGCGCGCTGCCGGAGTCACCCTAGAACCAGGGAATAAGAATTATGAAGTGGAAGTTTATGGGTCATACACAGATTTAGGTTACCGTCTTTCCTGTGGACACATCGGAAGTCAACGTTTTTATTGGACATCATTCCATTGAAATCACCATTTCATAATGATGATGATAATCTTACATGGCATAAGCCGTAACCAGTTCCAAGTTCGTGTCTGGTGCAGATCTCGACCGAAGAGTTCACCGACGGCGTGATGGTCGGCCGGAGTTCCTGCTCACACTCGCGCGGGTCGAGGGTCGTTACGTGGAGCTTCTGCAGGTGGTCTGGAATAGGCCCTCCGAACTGGAATGGGAGAAATAAAAGGTCAGCCGCTCCATGGAGTGGTGACAGCTCATCTTCAACGCCAACCTCACTGAGACTGAACGGCGTCGCTTGGTTTGTACCAGTGTTGTATTTATGTTAAAAAAGTGCATGTAATACCAGTTCATATGAGCACCCAGGTCTATCTCAGGCATCATCTTATATAACAGTACTAATTACAGATTATAGTAATAGAATATAGTAGGTACGAATATTGTGTGTATAGCGTGGTGGCATAATTTAATTCAAGTCCATTTATTACAGCCTAAGCCCTCTATTTAAATAGGTAATCTAAACAAAATGAGAAGCCGTATTCTGAAAGAGTAGTGTCACAATCTGTCAAGTTCCAGGCAGAGAATTCGACAGAGATATGTAATTGCACAGAATTATAATGTTCTGTGCAGTGTGTATTGCTATAGCGCTGTCTCATTCACTGGCTGGACACTTCATAATAAGGTCTCAAGTCTTTTAGTGGACTAGCGTGGCCATTGCTTGTGGCGGAAAAAAGCAGCGACCTCCACGTTAAGTTTATGTTTTTATTATGAGCCTTGTTGTCAGAACAAAAAGGTATTTATTCTTTCATATTGACTTACCGAAATCCTGCCCCATCCAGTAACAAACACCTCCTGCCCTCCCCCAACAAACTTGTCGTTGAGCGGGATCACACCAACACTTTTTCCCTCAATCCCTCTGCCAGCGTCGCTCATTATGATCTCCTTCTTCGTAACCAGGATCCCGACGTCATTTTTAATAGTGAATCGGTTCCATTCTGGATGTATTTTGTAGTCCGAAAACTGTACTGCGTTCCTATCGTCAGCCCATTTGTGTGTGCCAATGGCGCCGCGGAGAGAGCTGCGGAAGAGAGCATTTGAATCATGTTTAGGCTTAGTGCCGTATTAACTCCACTAAATTTGCAATCATTTGATTGGTTTGAGCACACATGCCGCCTGCCCCTATTCATCGTGATATTGACACGTGACAGGTGACAATTCGGTAGGTAAGCATTACAAAGTTAACACGCTGATACATCACTGGGTCTAATTTAAGCTGCGCCAGAGGTACACTAAAATGTCAACTGTCAACTGTCATTATAAGTGTGAGTGACCCATGGATATTCGCATTCTCGAGACCAAAATCTAAGGACTGCATCCATAGACCGCAAATGCGACCAAGAACTGAAATGAAATGCCTCTATGCTAATAATACCACCGGTCGTCTTCTCCCCGTGCCGGAAGACAACAATGCAAACACTGTTGCCAGGCGTGGATCCGGTTGGACCGTGCCAAGATCCTAGCCCCACTAAAGATGAAAGACTTATAAAATAATCAAGGCAAATAACACGAGGCGGTTGCGTTGCGACGCTGTGAGCAAACCGCAGTTACAACACAGTAACAAGTAACGTTAACGATTATCGAGCACTGTTAAAATTTATGAAATGAAGAGCTTAACAGCTTAAGTCCATCCAATACTCGATACAGGCTGTGCTGCTCTGGCGGGCCCTTTCAAGTACAGTTCAATCTTCCAGGATCTTGTGGAATTATCTTGCTATTTGAATGAGCAAGTTTCCTCGCGATGTTTTTCCTTAACCTTCAGAGTTCGAATGATGGGCAAGCGCAAAAGACGAATTTACACCTTAGGTATAGCAACAAATTCCTGTATTTCACTCTCTTCGTCCCTTACGCTGGGCCATTATAGCCATTGTTTAGAGGGGCCTTTACGATAAGGAGTCCACCCGCTTTTAAAGTTGTGTTATAATTAAACACATAAAATCACGCCTTCCTTCCTAGAGTAGAGTAGGCAGAGCTACAGAAATACCAACAACTCTAAAAAGACTTCTTGATAGTTCTGTAACAACATTTTGCACAATCAGCCCAAGATGTTTACCAGTGTATTAGTGACAGGTTGCAAGCCCATCGCCTAACAGTACTACAAGCCCTTAGTCGACTCTTACGACATCCACAGGAAGACATGGAGTGACACTATTCTAACCCGGCTACTACACGAACTTTATAATTATAACCTGACTTACTCCAAAAGTTGTGAATTCCATTCAACCATATCCTCGATACAATGTGCCGCGGTCAAGACGCACCGCTGGCTCACTATAGAGCCACCGCACATGAGCATTGTCACCCAGTCTCCAACCAGCAGCGCTACCATGTGAGGAGCGGTTCCTTGAGGAGCCTCCGTGCCTCCCACGATGCGGGAGGAGGCGAAGAAGTCCTTAGGGTTGTAAGGTTGCTCCACTGGGACGGCTGCAAGGATGTTTGGAAATGTGTCAGTTAAGTTAGTCAACAGGTTTTTTTCAACGCTATTAACGGATGGTATACGGGTATATGGTTATGATTGACATTGCAAAATAGACCTTAGTACCTATCTTTAAGGCGTTGAAAAGTAATGAGTTTTTATTTAACTTTACTTGTTGAGTTAAATCTGGTTTATGAATATAGTTAAACCGATGATAATGCAATATTATAATGTTTAGAAGCTGATCTGGTGATGAAGTCGAAAAGTGGCATAAGGATATCCCCTCAACTTAAAAAAACTTAGCTCCATACGATGTGACAGTACGGTATTTATGTACAGGAGTTCTTTAATTTAAATTCAACACAATCATTTGAGTTTGAACTCGATAGATTTGTCATAAGACTCTTAAGCATTAAACCTGTTCTAATTTTACTCATACAATTAGAGAAAACTTACCCATAGAGAAACCCAGGAGTCCTAACAAGACCCACGCTCTTGTGAAGAACATGATTGTTTATTAGTAAGTAGTAATAATTACTGTTATAATAATTAAATATTCGCAGTGTATTTATACAAAAAATATTTTCCGATTTATATCTCTTTACCTGAGTTGACTGATAATTTCCGCTTGACCTTCAAAGTTTTCGTACATCATCTATTGTTGTCTTGTAATGATTAATCAGTTCTGATTCCTTTATGTTTTTAGGTCAAACATCGTGTATTTGATGCTCGGTCGATGATTAACCTCCGTCCTTTTGGAATACGCATCACTAAAAAAATATTAAAAAACAAAAAGACATCTTCAAAAATGCAAAAATAACTCTTTTTCAAATAGTAATAGGTTAAGCAAACTGAAGTGGGTTTTTGACAAAAATATTGTAGGACACCGACTTCAGTGTTACTGACCTATTAGAAAGAGTTATTTTTTGCGTTCTTGAATGCGGCTTTTTGATTAAGTATTAAACATTTTATTTTATTTTATACTTTTTAGTTATCATAATACTGTTATGTAGTCCCACTTCTTAATAAATAAGAACAACAGGATATGACGCTCGCCGCAAGCAACGCCGCGGAAAAGTCATTGTGCATATTTTAAATGTGCTTTGTCAAGGCGCCCAACTATCGTAATCGAGATATCTTATCACCACCCTTGAAATAGGTACCTTTGAGGAGTTCCGGTGGCCATCTGTGGTCTTCATCATCAGTCCCACTTCACCAAATAAGTAATACTTTCTAAATTCAAAAGCTAGGCTTGATAATAATACTTGACCTGCTTATAATACTTGAGGAGTTTCCTCAGTAAATTCCTCACGGATCCCTTATCAGATACCAACTTGGTGACAAGTACATACCTTATGAAACTAATAAAATAACTAATAACTTTATAACTTTATTGTATAAAATAATAGATTTACATGAGTTTTCACAAAAAGATGGTGCTTACGCTATAGAAACAATTAAACAAATAATATTTTAACAATAAACCTCACACTAGGCTTAGCCTGTGTCGTGAGACTCATTTCTCAATAAACAGAGTTTTGCTCTAAACAAGAACTAAACAAGAACTTTCAAAATCAATCCATAATTGACGCAGTAATAGGGTAACAACCACGCAAAAAAAAACAACATACCTACTTACAGTCAAATTGAGAACCTCCTCCTTTTTAGAAGTTTAAAAGTTACAAACATTTAAGACAACAAAAAATAATAATTTTTTTCATTGTTATTTAGTTTAGATTACTGTTTTTTTTTTTGTTAACCCTAGAAGTTTACTTTTTATTATTTTACTTTACGTATGATTTCTAAACGAATGTCAAATGTCAGAAGGTTAAGTTACTTTTTAGCTACGCGGTCTAAACAACGCATATTACACGGACTTAGAGTTTAAATTCGCGTAATCATTTATATTATAACTTTGTATTGAATAATTACGTCAAGTAACGTTGAACTTTATTCGAAATAAAGATAAACAAAAGTTTGTGTCGGAAAAGCGTAAATACACAATAATAATATTGCTTGTGGCTTTAGCCGCGGAATCATTCAATATCCCACCAACTTTCTTGCCAAGTGAATAAATTGCTAACAAAATGACGAAAATCGAGGGTAGGAATATTTTGGTCAAGTTTCCTTCGAATTTCAAACTCTCGTTTCTTTTCCAACTACCGCTTGGTTCGAGACATCGCCGCAACACGTGGTAAGTTCAATTTACCTGCATTTATGACAATAATTTATTAAATAATACTTTGAAACACCTTCAAATCAGAAAATTTACGAAATGCGGTAGTTCATACGATGTTTTTATTTTCTTTACGTAGGTTTATTCATAATTATGGACTTAGGTGCCGTCACTATGAATTCGGAAGGTTACCCTGTCCTTTTGCTACCAAAAAAGTGCACTACCTTAGAAACCAACTGCGAAGTGTCAGATAATGTGTTTATTGAACTAAATATCTCATCCCCTGACACAGAGGGAAATGAAATGTGTATTTACACAGGGTTCTGTAACGTAAAGTTGATAGACAGTTATGATATGAATATTTACCAGAATGCTGCAAAGGAAAATGGTACTACAGATTTTAATGATAGTGACCTAATTCCTGTGCTGGTTGATGAGTCAGCTAACCAAATAGCCGACGCGTCTCAAGTCTGGATAGATCCAGCTAGAAGCCCTTATGTGTACAATCACTATGAAACGGACAACCAAGAGCATTACTCTATCTACCACAATACCAGAACAAACCATATTATGGTAGAACAGCACAACACTTACATAACTCAGAACGTATACAACTATAAAGAACCTGCTCAGTACACATCTACTGATGAATTTGAGCATAAGAAGTTCCGGAAAGTTCAAGTGAGTGAGTCAAGTACACAGCAAAACGCAACGGAATCCAATTTCAACTTGTACGAAGAGGATGAGTTTGAGTGTGGAGTGTTCCTATCACAGTTGCCTGAAGAGATTCTGAATGAGAAAGAGAATCGTGTCAGAGAGGAGAGGAAATACATTGGGTTGCCAAGTGAGAATGGTGCATTGAAGCAGCTGATGTCATCAGATATCCAAACGTCTACGAAGCAGAGGAAAACTATACTCTTTCTCGGACATGACTCTCATTACGGACAGACAATACAGAAGATAGCCATGAATGATCCGTATCTGGTGTGCTCAGTGAAAGAAGAAATGAACTCTCAAGTTGTTTATGGTGAGTTTTTTAAACTGTTTTATCAGCTTGTTATTTACTAAATTAGACTTTAAGTTCAGTAGTTACAGGTTTGTTTTTCTGTTGTTGGAGTTTAGACCTTTTGTAACTAGGTGTGGTGTGATGATTCACCTTTTACTTTTACAAGGATAAAGAGAGATAGGATAAAAATTACATGCAATTTATTTTAAAAATATCAACAGTGTTTGGCTTACACTATACTTAGCCTGTCCTGTTGAAATAGACCATAACATTATTATAGAAATGTGAAATTGTGTGGTTGTTCTTTTGTCTGTTAGTTTATTTGTCTCTTTGGGGTACTCTTATAACTATTAAATCGTTATTCTTTTTAACTATTAAAAAGTTATATTTTCTCTGACTAATACAGGCTAATTTCTTTTGGCCTTAAAATTTAATTTAATCATATAAAAAGGTAGGATAAACTACCTTTGGATACATATCAATGAAAACTGATTTTTATGTTGTATTTTCCTTAAATTTGACGGATGTAGATATTGAACTGTCAATCGTGTACATTTTATATGAAATCTAGGGTTCTAGTTGATCTAAAATAAAAATAAAATAGCCATTTACTCCGACACTTTAGTTTCATTTTTCATGCAAAAATTATATTGTTTTAATAATCTAATTGACATCGGTGTTGTTGTTGTCGACTTGCCTAGCGGCATAGGCCTCCCCTAGAATCTTCCATTCTTCCCTCTTTGCAGTCATTCGTCTCCATAGTGGTCCTGCTATTAGTTTTATGTCATCCTCCCATCTGTGGCAGGGTCTACCCCCTTTTCTTTTGCCATCTCTGGGGTACCAAGCTGTGACTCTTTTTGACCATTTTTCCTTTGTACTTCTTAGCATGTGACCTGACCATTTCCATTTTAGTTTGTTTATTGTGACAGAAACATCCATTAAGTTTGTCTTTTTCCTGATATTGCTTAGTCTTATTTTGTCTGTTTTTAGGGTTCCGTAGCCAAATGGCAAAAAACGGAACCCTTATAGATTCGTCATGTCTGTCCGTCTGTCCGTCCGTATGTCACAGCCACTTTATTCCGTAACTATAAGAGCTATACTGTGGAAACTTGGTAAGTAGATGTATTCGGTGAACCGCATTAAGATTTTCATACAAAAATAGAAAAAAAACAATAAATTTTTGGGGTTCCCCATACTTAGAACTGAAACTCAAAAATTTTTTTTTCATCAAACTCATACGTGTGGGGTATCTATGGATAGGTATTCAAAAATGATATTGAGGTTTCTATTATAATTTTTTTCTAAACTGAATAGTTTGCGCGAGAGACGCTTCCAAAGTGGAAAAATGTGTGTCCCCCCCCCCCGTAACTTCTAAAATAAGGGAATGATAAATGTAAAAATAATATATGATGTACATTACCATGCAAACTTCCACCGAAAATTGGTTTGAACGAGATCTAGTAAGTAGTTTTTTTTTAATACGTCATAAAAACATTGATCAAAGCTACAACGAACTTTTATATTATGTTACTTGCTGCTACGGAACCCTTCATGGGCGAGTCCGACTCGCACTTGGCCGCTTTTTTTTTGATATTAAGTATGCTTCTTTCTATGTTGTGTTGGCATACTTCCAAGGTTTTCCTATTTTTCTTAGTCAGTGCCCATGTTTGGCAGCCATAGGTGAAGCTGGGAAGTATGCTTGTGTTAAATAGTCTGCTTTTGCACTTTTGTGAGATGTCCGGGTTTTTCATAATTACTTTCCATGACCAGTACTTTCTCCATGCAATACACACTCTGTTGTTAGTTGATCTAATGGGTTTTAATAGGTAGGTACATAAAACAAATAAAAAACGTGAGTTTTTAAGTTAAATAGATTTGGAGCTATTGAGTCGTCAAAAGTGGCTCCAAACGGTTCGTGTAAATAACACACGGCTGCGCTCACCAGTTCCTTTTGGCGTGAACTTGGCTGGACACGCTGCCTCGGGTCTACATTAGACGTCAAAATACAGTGAAATGTGCCTATTGCGTTTAATCAACAATATTCAATGTTGAGTAACTTAGGACTCTGTCGCAGAAAACGAAGAAATAATGTTGGCGTAAACCTACAGTCGCTATCACATATAGGTATCGGGGCAGACAAGGCGCCCGCAGATATCTAAACTGAATTTGATAAAGGCGTAAGCGCATGTTAAGGTATTTTTGAGCACCGTTTCTGTTTCGATATATCGCTGCTTTTATGCAATAGTGCCACAAATCAAAAACAAATACCATTTGATTTAAAACTTTAAGTAAATTGCGTTCCGAATTAAAATGCAACAAAGTCTCATTTTGATTTGTGGCACTATTGCATAAAAGCAACGATATGTGAGGGCAACTAAAAAATAAAGGTTTACTTTATCTTGAAAACTTTTAGGTGTAGGTCAAAATAAATACACATGGGGATGGGGTCTATTCTTTTTACATAGGTACAAACTAGTTTTCTCGCGACTCCGTTTACGTCGAAGTCGTTTCACTTTCCCTTAGGTACAGTCAAGGTCATAAATATGTATACACTTTAGTACCTGGTCTATTTAACGTCATGTTTAAACTGCCATATGAAATTGTCTCAGCGATTAAAGTGACAAGGTACTAAAGTGTATACATATTTATGACCTTGACTGTACTATAAAATTTTCTGTAATAAAGTTTCTTATTTATCATTATCAGACCTAGGAATCCGTGGGGCAAATTTTGTTGACAGGTAGGGACATCCTATATCGACAAATTAAATTATCGATGTTCGTTATATATACTAGTGATCACTCAAGGGTTTGCTTGTCAAAACATGTTTTTAAACGTAAAAAAATAATTATTACTTACATAATAACTCAATACTCTTCTTCGTTTTTAAAGACAATTTTATAAATTTACTCGTCGCAATGATTGTCTTCGTGAATCTCCCATTTACTGTAAAGTCTTTGTAAAATTAATATTTTTCTTCTTGAGTAGGTACCACTGTCTTTCGGTTTTTATATGCCTAACAAGAAAATATTTTTTGCGATGAAAGGTGGATTGACATTTGTTACAGTATAGCTTGGACCCACGTTTAATTATTTCAGGTTGTTTTTTAAGGCAATTCTTCTCTTTTTTAGGAGGCATTATTTATTTCCACTCATAAATATAAAACACTTATGTAATATAACGTGTTTACAAATGACACTGTCTAAGAGGTCTAAGTAGGTAATCTACTTCTATTTAATTATCTAAAGAAGTTGAGATAATTACCTATTAACTATTTTGTAGTGCAACAGGTATTACACCCTACCTTTATATTATTATAACCTAGCGATTATTTAAAATATGCTAGGTTGAAAAATAGAGCAAAAAACACACAATGTTGGGGGCGATCACTAGTATATAGAACGAACATCGATGATTTAATATGTCGATATAGGATGTCCCTACCTATCAACAGAATTTGCCCCACGGATTCCTAGGTCTGATCATTATCATAGGATAAAAATATTTGGGAACTTTGATCCAAATCCGTTTAGTCGTTTCGGCGTGATTGACACAAACATCCAAACTTTCGCATTTTTACCAAAACCGCCCGCGCCAACTTCGTCTGCGTAGATTTCAATTATCGTTATTCTTTTGGAAACTTTAAAAATTGGACGGTTCGGTGAATACCGATAAACGACTTCAACGCAGACGGAGTCGCGGGCTAAATGTATTTAAGTATATATTTATCTCTATAAGTATGTTTATCGTTACCGTATCGTACCCATAGCACAAGCCTAGAGCTTAGTTTGGGACTAGGCAAATTTGTGTGACATTGTCCTGTTATATTTACACATAGGCTACTTTTCATTATTAAATTTAAGTTCCCGAGGGAATAACGATAATCGAAACTGGATGGTAGAAGTTAGTATTAACTAAATATCAAGGCACAATCGCGTACAAACTGACCTACTTAGTTCCAAACTAAATTCTATGCTGCTACAGTCGTCTACAATGAGACGTATCCACTTGTAATAGTAATAGGTACAAAAGAGGATATATACAGGGCGTCCCACGGCTATGCCACATAGAAGAAAAGTACCTTGAATATTGTAGATGAAACATTTTACTGAAAGAAAACATTATTTTAATTTAAAAAACAATTTAAACTGCATTCATAGATATTTCAATAATTACATGGTTGATCCGGGAATCGAACCCGTTACACGAGGTAAATAATTACCCTGTATCTTTATCATACCGATCGCAAGGCTTCATCATAAGGATTATTTTTTGTTAAATAACATAGTGTCAGAAATAAAAGGAAGACCATGAATTTTAACATTTGATGTGAAATTTTGTTCAGAAAAATGAAAAGCTAATAGATAGAGAGATAGATAGTTTTAGATTTTTTTTAAGGGGTTTATTTCGAAAATGTTGTTTACAAGAACCAGTATGAAAGTGTCCACGAGCTACAAACAATATCCACCACAACAAGATCAAATATCTACAGGGAGCGAAATAATCAAAAGAGTGCGACTTTGTATTCAACAGGAAGGGACTCATTTTGAGCATTTGATAAATTGATTAATTTTGTATTAAAAATGTTAAAATTCATGGTCTTCCTTTTATTTCTGACACTAGGTTATTTAGCAAAAAATAATCCTTATGATGAAGCCTTTCGATCGGTATGATAAAGCTACAGGGTAATTATTTTTCTCGTGTAACGGGTTCGATTCCCGGTTCAACCATGTAATTATTGAAATATCTATGAATGCAGTTTAAATTGTTTTTTAAATTAAAGTAATGTCTTCTTTCAGTAAAATGTTCCATCTACAATATTCAAGGTACTTTCCTTCCATGTGGCATAGCCGTGGGACGCCCTGTATATATATACGTATCTTTGTAGTCGACTGTACTATGGATACTAAACAACGATAAACATACTTATATTGAGAAATAAATTTATAGACAACATCCAAGTCTCAGGAACAAATACCTACTCGCGCTGAATTTTACCCATACCGGGAATCAAACCCAGGACCGCTAGCTTCGTAGGCAGCAGTCTTATCCTAGAAAATTTATCAGTTTTCAAGGGAATAGCGATTAACAACTTCTACAAACGCATGAATATAAAACGTACCTACTCGTACTGTTGATGGTTTATGCGAGATGGTAGCGATGCTATCACAATATAACTTATCACTTAAACTTCAAATAAAATGTCAAGATGTTACGCGTCCTTAATGAAATGGACATCCTAAAACAGCGGTTCTCAAAGTTTTCTAGTGATAAGTAAAACCGTTTTGAAGCTGTAAACATTTTAAACAACCACAAAATAAGCATGATTTTGCTAGCTTTTTTAGTTCTTAAAAGCCGTCAAGAGCATGTCGGACCATACTTAGTGTAGGGTTCCGTCGCCGTCAATACAAACAACAAAAATCTCCAAAAAACACATGTTATTTGATTTTCTGTTTAAAGTTATTTAGTGCTTGTTACATAATTTTATAAACATTTTAGTCGCCTGTAACTAAATAGCTAATGAAGTCTTAGGCGTGGTAGTTCTCCTTACAAATTCGTTTTATTTTTTAGTATTATAGTATTATATTTATATATTTATACATACAGGGTATTTTTTTAATAGGTGCACAAATTTTAATTTGCTTCGCTATTGCTAATCAATAACACATATTGTGTTATTTTTACTCTAGCTTAAAAAGTATTAGAGATATTGCCAATTCAATGATTCCACTAACTTAACGATATTCATGGACCCTAATGCAGGGGTGCGAGGAGAGGGGAGTGTTGTTAAGTAAGTTAATAAATGAAATTTCAAATTTACAATATCAGTAGGAGAGGGGCTTGTTTTCTTATAAGCTGTACATGAAATTTCAAATTTCGTATATCAATACATACAGTGTATCGCATACCTACAGCTTGACAACCCATGTCATCATTTCTAGTGTAACTTTGTGTCCACATGAGAAGGTAAAAGAGAGAGAATTTGCAACAATTTTTTTTTTAACTTGTATTATTGTCGTAATATATTATATTAACGATACAAAATCATATGTTAAAATTGTGCACTGATTAAAAAATTACCTTGTATAGTCAAGAGTAAAGAAAACGGGTCACTTAGTCAGAATTTCCATAGAAAGTGACCTGCTTTCTTTACTCCTGAGTGAAGTTTTGGCTCTAGGAAACGGGGACACATAACCCTAGCGAATGTGGCACTTTAAGAGTTCAATATATCCGTCACCCAAATCTAAAAAGTGAAAAATAAACTTTTACCATTGCTAACGTAAACTTTTTTACTTATTTCATCATAGATGTTAGTGTGCGGTAAAAATATCTATGTCACAAAATTTACAGTTTTTGAGCTCAATACCTACCTCAGAATGTAATAAAATTATATATTTTTAGATTTAGGGACCATTTATGATCTTTCGACCTTTTTAAAGAAGGCCGAAGGGTGTAATTTTTCGGCGATGTCGTGGGCGCCGGCTAGCTGACACTGCGAAAGTATTTTATTACTTGTGTTAATTTTAAGTTATATGTTTGTATGTATGTTAGTCTGGAAGGTACTCGTAAATATGGGCCTTGTTGCCTGATATCACTACATAGTATAAAACAAAGTCGCTTTTTCTGTCCCTATATCCCTATGTATTCTTAAATCTTTAAAACTACGCAACGGATTTTGATGCGGTGTTTTTTAATAGATAGAGTGATTGAAGAGGAAGTTTTATATGTATAATACTTTAATCCGGAGCGAAGCGAGGGCGGGTCGCTAGTTTATTATATTCTATTCTATTTAGGAGGTATTGAGCTCTAAAACTGTGACACAATAGTATTTTAAGAGTTAATCCATCAATAACTCAAACGATTATATTAGATAAAAGTAGAGTGTGACAAAGAAGCACAGTTTGGGAACAGTTGTCCTAAAGCAATCACAAAAAAACCGGACAAGAGCATGTCGGACTAATATCATACCGTAAAAAGGGCTTTAGCCTGTCTCTTTGTTTTGTTTCGTTATTTTTATTTGTTAAACTAGTTGGTCGTTGCGCAGTAGGTATGGGTTCAGAAGGTTTCTAGATATTGTAATAATTACCTAATCAATGCGAAAAATGAAAACGTACAGATCATCATATGGCATAGCTGTAATATTAATTGTATGGAAAAATATTTCATGAAATGTTATCTATAGAGAACACAGGGATATACGTTTGTATACGTGTGATTTCTTGATTTTAACACAAATGAAACGAGGGCGGGTCAATAGTATGTATTGTAAGTTTAGTTTAGTGGTAGTAGGACCCTGTGCAGGGTCCGTCCGGATCGCTACCACCATCTTATCCATTAACCACCCGCCAAGCAACAGTGTTCGCATATTATTGTTGTGTTCCGGTGTGGGGATAAGACAACCGGTGAAATTACTAGCATAGAGGCATTCCATCTTAGTCATCAGGGTTGGCAACGCATTTGAGGTCTTATGATAGCAGTCTTAAGATTATAGTCTTAAAAATTCGAATGTCTATGGGTCTCAGATTCCACTTACAAAAAGTTCCGGTTAAAAAAGTGCGTGCCTATGTTCCTTCCTTCCCTTAATCTACCTCCATAATTTTATCGAAATCGGCTCAGTAGTACCTATAGCCGTGAAAGCGTAACTGACAGAGTTACCGTCGCACTTTTACTACTAGCAAGTATGAGACGGTTTTAAAAAAATGTCGTTTAAATTGTGTAAAATCAAACCTTTTCGTAGTTTTATCTACCTGCAAAGAAATAAAGTTCAATTACCTATATTTACTCTTAAATGCCATCCTCAATTTTGAAACATGTAAATATAAACTTTATTTTCATTAAAATATGGTTTAAACTAAATTGCCATGATTATGTGCCTGCTATAATAGCACATCGGGTCTCACTAGGATATCTTTTTGTGGGGTACGTATCATCACTAGGTACATAGTATAAAAGAAACTCGCTTTTTCTGTCCCTATATCCCTATGTATGCTTAAATCTTTAAAACTACGCAACGGATTTTGATGCGGTTTTTTTTAATAGATAGAGTGATTGAAGAGGAAGGTTTATATGTATAATACTTTAATCCGGAGCGAAGCGAGGGCGGGTCGCTAGTAATGTATAAAGTTCAAAATAAGTAAAAGTTTACGGTTTCAGAAATAAAACGCTCCTCCTTTACGCTGATCCTAAACTGAATTGCTTAGGCATGTCATTGTAACCCCGTCTTCTGTTGGAACCATCCAGTGAAACCACGGCAGATCACACATAAGCACTAAACTAACCTAAATAAAACTGCAACGCAATACAATTAAGCAGGTAAACCAAAAACAATACCTAGGGTCCTACCTACGTTGAAAGATAAAACCCGAAACTTAGTTAACTCCATCTCTTTGAAAAAAAATGAGTGTATCGGAATGTCGCTTTTTTATGTTAAAGAGAAGGCACACGAGCACTCAGGCCATCTGATGGTAAGTGGAAGCTGAGATCCATACACATTTGAATTCTCAAGACTATAATCCTAAGACCTCAAATACGTTGCCAACCCTGAGGACTAAGATGGAATGCCTCTATGCTAGTAATTTCACCGGTTCCTTACTTTGTAGGTATAACTATTTATCTGTTCATTCCGGTTGTTCACTGTTTTACAGAAACTAATTTCATAGAACGTATCAATACGCAGAATTTTCATTTCACAGAATAATTTCTGCTGTAACCTTACTGTTTTCAGATTATTTTTTGGTGGACACAGGTCTAACCTAACGTAAGTAACTTATGCTTAAGGTAATCTGAAAACATAAAGGTTCGAGCAGAAATTCGCTTTCTATGAAATGAAAATTCTGCGAAGTGATACATTCTATGCAGTGAGTTTCTGTAAAACAAGGGGACACCGTTCATTCCCCATAACATTACCTTTTCAAAACTGCAACTTCACTTTTCAGAGGAACCAAATTACTCAAACCCCAACCAAAAGAAATACCAATGCGACAAATGCAAGCAAATCTTCGACCAGATCATAGAATTCCGGCAACACATGGTCGGTGATCACATCAGTCCGAGACACTACGACGGCAGGAGTATCGGAGAGATCAAATTCCTCTGCACCGAGTGTGGGAAACACATCAAGTCGCAGAAGAAATTCGAGCAGCATTGTATGAGCCACGGGGACCCAGATCTAGAATGCTCTAAATGCCATAAAGTATTCGCTTCAAAGTTTACTCTCCGCGCTCATTACAAAATCCACAGTCGGAAATATGGCTGTATGTATTGTTCTAAATCTTACTCGAAACTGGAAGCTTCTCGATCTCACCTGGCTAAAGTTCACTGTATCTTTATTTGTCAGTTCTGTGACTTCAAAAGTAATAACAAGTCCGATTTGAAAGACCATCAGTTGAAACATAAGGAAGGATCGAGTGATGTTGATACTTTGACGGTTATGGACGACTCTAGCGAGTCTGATATCATTAAGTTTCCAAAGCCTAAGCGTGAAGAGGGAACTCAGTATGTAAGGGATGTAGATATAAGGGATGAAGACATAAGGGATGATAATATAGGAGATGAAGATATAGGGGATGAAGATATGAGGGATGAAGATGTAAAGGGTGTAGATGTAAGGGATGTAGATGTAAGGGATGAAGATATTAGAAGAGCGGATTCGGTGATAGCCAAGGTGATTTCGAATGCAATATTCGGATCGAAAGGGAAGACTAGGCAGTACAGGAAGTGTAATAAGGTACGTTTGATTAATTTGTATTTTGATTAGTCTTTACCCGCGATCCCATCGGCATATAATTTGTATGAATGTATGAAAAATACTTTATTGTATAAACAAGAAAATAAACAGAAACACAAAAGGTACCTAAGTAAAAAGGCGAACTTATGCATTCACGTGTTTTTCCTCTCTAAAGTATATTTGTAATGAAAATTCAGTGACAGTTTGTAAAGATGAAGAAGTGTATGTTTGACTTTAAATTACATATGAACGGCTAAACACATAATAATGTAATTCGGTAAGTACACGCAGTTAGTTAAAATCCTGGATTAGGACACTGAATAAGTTTAGGAACCTTACTTGAATTGTTATGAATGTAAATAATACCAGTCTTCATAATGTAGAATAACCTTTTTATAGATAAAGATAAGACATAACTATTAACTTGCAGATATTATTTTATTACAAGAGAATAAAAATAAATATTACGTTTTAAGACGACTAAATAAAAGAGTTTCGATATGTTTTCCAACATAAACCGTGTAGATACATTGTTTACATTACACGATGAAGTAAACTACTAGCACCATCTGTTGAACGTTTTACTAATTATTTTATTCAATTTTCAGGTTTGCGACGTCTGCCTAAAGGTGTTCGATCGAATTGGAGACTTAAAGCGCCATCTAATAGAGCACATAATCAAAAGCACCCTCGACAAGATCCCCGTGAGCCGCAACGGCACCCTAAACATCCAGTGCGAGGTCTGCCAAGCAGAAACGTTCACTAAGGTAGATAGATATAAGGCCCATCTCCGCGAGCACGCCAAACTAACCATATACAAATGCACTTTTTGCGACAAATCATTCAGTGACTCCAGTAATTTCTCAAAGCATAAAAAAATCCACGGAACGACGTATCTACAATGCGATTTGTGCCACCGCAAATTCAACTCTAAACGTATGCTCATACAGCATATGGAGTATCATAATAAAAATTCACCTATACCCTGCCAATTTTGCAGCAAGTTATTTCATTTCGAGTCGATGTTGAACAAGCACATAAAATGCGCGCACGCAAACACTTTGAATAAGTTCAAATGTCGATTCTGTTGCAATTATTTTAAGACTTTGAAAGAAAAGTGGGATCATGAATGGACCATACATAATGTGAGGAAAATGATCGTGGATTGTTTGATGTGCGACTCCAAGTTTCGGAAGTACACTGAGTTGAAGAAGCATTGCTCTTTTGTCCACAATGTGGAGATTCCACCGGCTAAGAAGCTTTGTCCTAATCCGAAATAGGCTGGACCTATTTATGAGGCTGGACCTTATTTTGTATCTAATTATCTTTTTTACCTTCAAATTATATTTACTTTAATTTAAGATGGCGCTGGCCAAAGACTTTATTTAAAACAGCGAAATAACAGTTGACCTTTGTGTAATCTGTTTAACGAAAAGATTAGCAACTAACTATACTCCTTTAAGATGATTAGAAAATAATTCAACAATTTAAATTTACAAGTATATATTTTCAAGACTGAATGGGTCCAAATATTTTTTTCAATCGAATGGTTATACTCTCATATTTGTCCCATTCCCGTCAAAATGAAGTTCTGATGATGTAGTCCATGAGGAATCGACGGAACTCCTCAAAAATAATAGTCCCATATATAGTAATTTTGATATATTCTTTAATAATTCGAGCATTTATGTTTCGAAAGAATCATTTGGTGAAGTGGAGCTGATGATGAAGACCACGGATGAGCACCGGAACTACTGAATGATACTTATTTCAAGAGTGGCGATAAGATATCTCGATTAATATAGTTGAGCGAAAATTAAGAAGTACATTTAAATTGTGTAAATACACATGATTACATATTAATAGAGAAATTATCACAATGAAGTACTAAAAAAAAGGATTATAAAAGCAAAAAAGACAGCCTTAGAAATATTTCTGTTAAACTGAAGTCTGCTTTTGGTTTAATTTTTTTTTTGTAATAATACTTCAGTATGAAAGACCAGTTGGAAAGAGATGTTTTTTCGCGTTTTTGAAGGTAGTGTTTTGGTTTTTTAAACATTTAATTTTTATATAACAACAAATCCTTCGGCTTTTTATTTCAAGTAAATATTAGAAAACACAATGTTAGTAATTAGAGATTAATATGGGTAATTAAGAGAAAAGTTGTGGTTTTTATTTATGTAGGCGTCATTTTTAAACGATGCTTCTAACTATACTTATAGTATGTAACTATTACCAAACCAAGACGGTATCTACACGATTTTTATAGTCAAAATCATTATAGTATTGATAAGGCTGATTTTTTCAGAGAGCCAAGGCTGAAATCATGAAGTTAATATATTTAAGAAGTGTTATTTATTTTTAAGAAACGAATCAGTAGTTTTAATAATGTCAAAGGCAATATGGCGGAAACTTCAAGCCAACCGTTTTTATTTTCCTCAATTTGTTTTGTCATAGCTTATGGCGGCTTCTCTTAGCAGTACCTCGATATTATAAAGTACAATTTTCGACAAATAAAAGCTAAGTGAAGTGCCACCGTTACAAGTATCATATAAGTTTATTTATTTCACATGTGTAAAAGTGGATGAATCCGGCTGTACGTAAGTGTATAAGATAGGATAGAATTTAATGTATTTTTATTGATGAGGTACTTACTTTTACTGTAGTTTATCGGTAAAGAAAGGAAAAAATGTTATAAATTAGACAAAGTTACATAAACTTGAAGTATTTTTTTTACAATTTAAGTGTTTATTGTTGTTATTTATATAATTTAAATTACCGCGTTAATCATTATTATTTCACATTTTGTTGGTGGCGGATTTTAATGTTATATAAATTTAAACTTTAAGATGTTTGCTTAAACTATAATAAGTGTTTGTTAATGTAGGTTAAGGAAGAATTAGTATGGCAGGGGCTATTCCCGTCGGTTACAACCCACATTTTGCTGCCTTATTACTGGTGAGTAAAGTTCAAAGTTGCAACAAAAGTGTGCTAGGTGGTAACACTGGTAACAGGGGAAAATAGCCCTAAATAAGGATAAAAAGCTTTGCTAATGTACTAGTATTATATTATTTAGTAACTTATGTAATGGAAGATCGACGCTTCAATAATGCCGACACATTAAGCAGACTGTTACTACACCATAGACAATATTTGTTTGTTTATCTTGACTTTAAATATTACATTACATTAAAGGTGCAGGATAAAATCCTGCTACTTATATCGTTCTCTAAAGAGGCCGTATATGAAATTATGCCGAATTCGCTGATTTACGTGATTTTACAGTTGAAATACTTTACCTCTACAAATTTTAATGCGCAACTCGAAAGATAATTTAAATTTTCAACGAACGTTTGAGCCAGGGACCTGCCCACCCATTCACCGATAAAAGCCTTTGAAAAACCTCTCAATAGAATACCCTACTAAAAGAATAACCTCTTGGAACGAAATATATGACTTAAGTTATTTGTTAACCATTCACTATAAGCGAAACCTTAACAGCTAAAGCACAGATAACTCTCATAAATAGCGCTTTAAAAAGCATATAATAATATAAATAAAGCGGGCCGGTCCCTGGTTCGAGCTACTTTTTTGTTTTTATTATTTTATTTAATTAATCGTCCTGAAACCGGCGACTGTTTTGTGAATTTTGCTGTAAGAGGTTTAGAATATCGCATATTCACAAATGGTTTTGACTTTTTGTAGTAAAAGTAGTCAAAAAAATGTATGAATTACTTTTTACCACTTATACAAGTGTTGTTGAATATTTTCTTTGTGTAAATAAAATATATTCTTGGTAAAATTTTATAGACAAGGCCAAGAAATTGTTTTTGATTTTGGCTACTTAAAACTCAAACTAAAACAACAGAGATAAAAAATGCCAAAATTTTTTTAAAAAAAAAGTAGCTCATTCATCCGTAGGTAAATCATTTATTTGATCATAACTGAAATAATATTTCATGATGTGCATTAAAACTTATAGAAAAGCAGTATTTTAACTGTAAAATCACGATAAGAAGCAAAACCGGCAAAATTTCGTATACGGCCTCTTAAGTAAATAATGAACTTTAAAACTTTATTCTTAAAGTTGATTTTTAACTGTTTGGTTTTCAATAAAAAATCCAAAGTTTTATCTTTTTCCTTTTCAAAATTTTTGGTTTTCGCAATAAACATTGTACGTCCATTTTGTTTAATATAATTTGTTTTTGTTATAATGAATGATACGACGTAGGTACCTAAGTATACTCGTACGTATGAGTACTTGCCGAGTAGCCATACATTATTTCATAAAAGGTGGGATCGTTTAATCCGATATCCTTATATGATTCATTGTTATGGAGTTATGGCAATCTGTCATACGAATTAATGGTGTAGGCATAGTAAGTTGTATGCCATACGAATTTCTACCTTAGCTATATAAATATTAAACTAACAATATGAATAGACTGGATAGTCGTTTAGCGTTAGGGACGTTGTTAATGTTTTTAAATTACATCAGGGGAAATTTCGTTAAAACGTTTAAAACATTGATAATAGGTGATTGTAACTAAGTTTAGGTTTAAGTAGGTACCTACGACCTAATAAAGTGAGTTTTTTTCGGATGATTCTATATAGACCTCTGTTATGTTAATATGAATCAGTCATAATGACCGTATGTACCTACTTCGGCCACTCACGTCTGTGTTCCACTAGTCTACTTTTCATTTATAGCATAGGTGATTGTATCGGGATCGTATCCTATCATATTATATACCTACAGATTTGTACTTTGAACATCGCATAGAATATATAAAATTACCTATCCTTGTTTACTTTGTCACAAACTAATAAAGAACGATAAAAATAGGTTATTATTTGACGCGTCTGCCACAAGTCTGACTGAACTGAGGTGACTTTCGGCAACAATTGTGTCATCTGTCATTATTAAGTCACTGTAAAATGACAGTCGGTTCATACCCAAATAGTCGGTTCTACTTGTTTGAACTGTGTTATTGTCTCAATTTTGAATAGCAGCCGTTTTCAAAGCAATGGCGCCACATTCCAAAAATGACAGTCGGCCATTTTTCAGCACAACAAATCGCATGGTGTAAACCATCCGGCGCGACCTTGCGGCCGGCGCATGCGCGGTCCACCTGCCGCGGCCGCCGCGCGCCGACTTCAGTCCGCGACGACGCGCCGCGCCGGCCGCGCTTCTTAATCGACGTAAAACGCGCGAAAAAATCGCTCGCGAACACAACTCAAATAGAAAATAAAAATAAAACATTCTTAAGATTATAAACACTACTGTTTGTTGGTGCAGCTTGACAGCGGACACTGGAACTTTTTCTGCAAGGTTAGTTTTAATAGCGATCTTATAAGTCACGTTTCGACAATTCAATGCTCTAATAGTTACACCATACAGGGTTTGTTTGTCTGTTTGGCGTACGTTTTATTATAAGTAACACTTGAATACCACCGCCGCTGAAGGATTCTTTGTCTAAACAGAAGTCTTCATTGGATCGGGCACGGTATTGGTGCTTAAAGATAGAGCGTATGGAAAACATAATGAAAACTTGCGTTTGGTTTTATGCATATAATGATGGGTTGGTGACCCCTGGCATCAGTTCGCTCTCTGACAGGTCAACTGTCATTATGTGCAGTCTTTCGAAAGTCAAATGCGCTGCACTGCACTGTTGCTAAGTTAGTTACAATTATTTAATGTTACAAAATACCAAAACGCGGCTGTTATAATAAAGTTATGTCCATGTTTATGATTCATTATCAAAGTAGGATGTAGTCACGTACATATTTCAAATGTTAATCGCCTTGTCCAAATTATTCAAAACTAGTTTCGTTTCTTTACCTATGCTAATTTCCGTCAATGCAAATTTCCAATGTTATTCACTCACAACATACTTAAGCAAAGTAAACACAATTCGGCATTTCGTGTTTACAAAACAATACTATTTCGGCGGGTGTTTTTAATAAGAGATAATCTCTCGGCTAATGAATGCAGGTTAAATAAACGTGAGAGTTAATGTTTACAAGTACATTGAATATTTAAAACACTGATAAATTAATTTGATTGCTTAAGGCTTTTCAGTAAAGATAGCCAATAGTGATGCAACTACGTAGGTACCTATTTGAAATACCTATGTGAATTGATAAATGCACTTAATTCATTTTATTCGTCACATAACCAACCCAATTACTCGTGTTTGTAGGTACCTAAGTAAGTAATACAATTAATACAAATCACAAACAGCTGAGTTACTTCTACATAGGTACGTACGTACCTAATTTAATAGCTCTTTAATCTTGCGAGCGTACGAATATCACTAGAATCTCAACTTTGCCATGCAACTAGTGTTAGAATGCGCGCTCAAATATAAGAAATATATCAAATGGCAAAGAAATGTATACTACATTAGTATCAGTTACGTTACGCTACTCGTTCGCACCTAAATATGACCCCGATCGATAAGATCTAGATAAATTACAAATTTACTCGTAACTCATGAATACATGAATCGATAACATGTTTACCGAGACCACAATAATGCTTCCTAATTCATACTTTGAATTTAATTTATGTCAAACTTTTTTGGAATATTTTCGTGTTTGATTTTTAAAAGGTTTATGACGTCTGATTTTTTAGCAATTCTGTACAAAATTGATGTGGTTGCAGATTTATAAACAAGTCCTTTTAGAGTTGTTTGTATTTCTGTAACTCTGCCTGCCCCACTCTGGGAATTAAGACGTGATGTTATGTATGTATGTAAAAATGCCACTCCTTACGAGAGTAAAACTGGTTTCCTTGTTGTGTTTAACTAAAATAGTGTCAAGATTTTCTAGAACCGATCAAAATACAATAGAGTTAAATAATGTTCAAGAAACCAGTATGTACCTACTTGATTATTATAAGCTCACAAAAAATGTAGCTTCTCGGAATTATAAGTAGTTAGGTAGTTATTATATCTATATTACTATTTTTAACAGTGTTGTTGCCGGGTTAGAATAGTGCGACTCCATGTCTTTCCGTGGATGTCGTAAGAGGCGACTAAGGGAATAAGGGCTTGTAGTACTGTTAGGCGATGGACTTGCAAACTGTCACTAAGACACTGGTAAACATCTTGGCCTGATTGTGCAAAATGTGGTTACAGAACTATCAACAAGTCTTTTAGAGTTGTTGGTATTTCTGTAGCTCTGCCTACCCCACTCTGGGAATGAAGGCGCGACGTTATGTATGTATGTATTGTATTATTTTTAACCCTGAAAAAAAGAGTGTTCTACTTACGTGAATATCTGTGTCTGTCTGTGTGATCGTACCTTGCAAACGGATGAGCTGATTTGGACGCGGTTTTAAGGAAAGCTAGTTTAAGGTTTCACGAAAATCAGTTGAGCTCTTTAATCTCACACAAATTGACCCCGTCTCAAACTAAGCTCTAGGCTTGTACTTTGGGTAGACAACGATGAACTACTATTATAGAGAAATATATACTTAAATACATAGAAAACATCCAAGACTCAGGAACAACTCGTGCTCATCACACAATTAGCTATCTGCCCCTACCGGAATTCGAACCCGGGATAGGTAGCTGCGTAGGCAGGGTCACTACCAACTAGGCCAACGTGTTGTCGTAATTATTATCTTTGAAAGCGTTTATAATATCATAGTTTTAATTTGTGCTACTCGCATCGATCTGTTATCCGCGTCCTCGGTTTTCCAACCGACCGTCTCGCGGAGATCCTTGGGGAAAGTCTGACCAGCTTTAGACGACTTTCCGAAGATATGATAGGCAAAAAGATAGATTAAAACTTTATTCAGATATCACGCCATGACGTAGTGAAACACGTTTATAAAAAAAAAATTAAAAGCTTAAACTAAAATTCCTAGGTCCTAGTGAAAAATCGATAAGTCTCTGCCTTTTCAATCTGGTTTTCGCCCAGGACACGGTACTTCTACTGCATTGTTCAAAGTTATTGAAGACATCAAACCGGGTATGGAGTCCACGACCTGGTGCTTATTGACTTCTCAAATGCTTTTAATGGTTGCACACTGTTTTACAGAAATTCATTTCATATGATGTATTACTTCGCAGAATTTTCATTTTATAGAAAGCTAATTTCTGCTGTAACCTTACTGTTTTCAGATTATGTTTTAGTGGTCACCGGTCTAACCTAACCTCACCTACGTAACTCATGCTTAAGATAATCTGAAAACAGTAAGGTTTCAGCAGAAATTAGCTTTCTATGAAATGAAAATTCTGCGAAGTGATACATTTTATTATTATTATTTATTTATTTATTAAAAAGATGAAATTACAACATATATAGGAACATATGCCCCACAAAACTGTTTGCACAGTTTGACTGTGGGATCGAGCAGTCTCAACTCTCTTATTAAATCTATAATGAAAACTAAACACTATAAAGTATCCTAAACTACTTTATGTTTTTAATAAGGTAACTATACAGCTTTCTACCAATCTTTGATTTAATGGCTTCCTGTCTGAAGTCAGAGGGCAGGCTGTTGAGAATATAGGGTAGGCGTTTCTGGAGACACCTAACGCCGTAGTAATTAAACACCCTCGGCACAACAAACTTGCCAGCCGACATCGACCTGGTATCACAAGCATCATTACGGTGTAATTGTAATTGGGTATGCTCTCGACAGCCGTGATTATTAAATACTAATAAATATTTATGCTTAAGGCTCACTGGTAAAATATTACAAATTTAAAAAAAATGAAATTTTATTTTATGAAATGAGTTTCTGTAAAACAAGGGGACACCGCTTTTAATGCTGTCGACCACGACCTTCTCCTTGCTATAGAGTCTCCTCGGAAGCAACTAAATGGTTTTCTTCCTACCTCTGCCACCGTGTTCAAGCTGTCCGTGCTGGTCGCAATCTGTCTGACTGGTGCGACTTGACCACTGGAGTTACGCAAGTTGGAATTCTTTCCCCTCTTCTTTTTTCAGTTTTCATTAACTTAATACCATCCAAACTTAAATGCTCTTATTACTGTATGCGGACGACCTGCAGTTAATCAACAGTCTACCTATGATTATGCAATCGCATAATCTCTAAATATGTAGATGATACACAAATTAACACCTTGGTTAGATGCGGTGTTGAATGTTTATTCTAAAAAAACATCGGTAAATTGAGTATGAATCGCTTATATATTGGCAGAGTGACAAGACGTTGTTTACTACCGCGTGGGAAAAGCATTTGTTTCCTTATCGTTAATTAGTGCGATAAGAATGTTATTGTTTAGTTTTGTTGACAGCTGGGAGATCTTGTGTACCTTCTTGGGTTGGTTTAAGTATACCTCTGTTTTATTTGTACATCCGGGTTCACTAATGTTTTACCGAAAATTGTTTTACAATTTTTATTTCATAACTAACCTGTGCATCAGGCCCGAAGGGCCCAACCATATAGAAATAAAGCCCCGCGCAGGGGCTTCGTGGACTGTGTCACGGCAATGGACTAAATAAAGGCTACTCTACAATGTTTTGTATAGTAACTGTATGTAAATTAAACCGTTTGTTTAACGATGAATTTTAAAAGCGACGAATTTAACCAAAACGTTTTATAAAGTATACCATTTGATATATTATATTATAAGTTTTTTAAACGGCGTATTTTAATCTGATACATTTGTCAAACAATATATAGTCACTACTTTGAAAAAATCTCGTATCTCATATTTCGTGATGTACAATTTTAAACTTAAACATGATGTTTAAGTTTGAATTCGTACATCACAAAATACGAGATACAATGTTTTTTTAAAGTAGTGACGATATATGGTTAGGCCCGATTCGACCAAACTTTTATACCGAGTGATTAAGCGCTTACTCAGAGATTAGTGATATCGTAAAATGACAGTTCTCTATGGCATTTTGACATTACTAATCTCAGAGTAAGCTTTACTCCGTGTAAAAAGTTTGATCGAATCAGAGCTTAATATGAAACATTCTTTGTAAAATGAAAATTTCTAACAATTTTCGGTAAAACATTAGTGAACCGTAAAATATACTTAATGACATAGAAAACATCCAAAACTCAGGAACCAATAATCGCGCTAATCACACAAATATTTGCCACCGGGATTCAAACCCGGGACCGCTAGCTTATTAGGCACGGTCACTACCTAGGCTAACTAAACATCGTATCGTCGTGTCTTACGGCCGAACCCTACATTTAAACCGCGGACAGATAGCGTACTTCGGATTAAAATTTGACACATTTTGTATGGGCAAATGTCAAATTTTCTATTCGCGGTTTGAATATAAGTTTCGGCCGTTAATGTGCAACAATTGTTCAGTAAATTTAATTAGGAAAGTCCAATTCACTTTCTAATAAGCTGCTTTCAACAAAGAGTGTTATCTCTCAAACATCGGTCGCTATTTAACATACCTATTCACAACGGCTATGAGTATAAAGTCAGCCTACCTACGATTGGAACGGCTAAAGTATGGAAGACCAAGCAGAAATTAATTAAGACGCTCCCCTAAGCCTTCCCTTCGGAATTATGCAAATGCCTGCATGATACTATTGTGGCGTATTTACAAGAGTGGTCGGTAAAGCGCCTATAAGGTCTCAGGAGGGACGAAGACATTAATTAGGGTTGCAGAATTGTTGGGAAATGGGGCCAGAGGTTTGTTAATTTATGTAAAAGCCTTGTGTCATCGATTCATAGATAGAACAGTGCGGCGTTTGAAAACGTGTGAGTATCCTCCACCGTACTTATGAGACGTTTGAGAGACCTTCCTTCGTTCCTTTTTAACAGACTTGAAAAACGAGGAAGTTCTCAATTCGTCCGGACATTTCTTTATTTTTGTTATGTAAGTTCCCCGATTATTCATAGACCACTGGACCGATTTAGTTTGTTTGAGTGGGTATACTTTCTTGTTGGTCTCATTTTCAGCATTTCAAGATCTGATGATGGGATCTTAGAGAAATCGAGGGAACTCCTCAATTATTATAGGAATACATAGCTGATTAGTATTTTCAGTGACAAGTTTAGCATTTTCATTCAAAAAGTATCATTCGATGAAGTGGAACTGATGATGAAGACCACTGATGCCCACCGGAACTCCTCAACGGTACATATTTCAAGGGTGGCGATAAGTTATTTCGATTAAGATAGTTGAGCGACTATGACGAAGCGGATTTGAACCCGGGACCGCTGGCTTCGGAGGCAGGGTCACTCCCAACTAGGCCAACGTGTTGTACTAGAAAGCTGTAATTTGGCATGAATATACATATTAGTCACGCCAACAAAGTGGTACAATAAAATGTAAAAAAAATATTACCCTACACTGAGCATGGTCCGACATGCTCTTGCCCGGTTTTTATTTTCTACCTCTCAAAATGTATGGGATGACAGGTGACCACGTGTTTTAACGTAACGCACGAGAATGTCATCCCATACATATTGAGCGATAGAAAAGAAAAACGTTAGTAGCGTTTGCATGTTGGCTAGAGCCCCTGTGTACTAGTTCGGTTTCTCCATGCCATGAAAAAAAGTGTGTATTTTAAGGTCGTTCCAGTGATACATTTTGTCACTAGGGACTAAGCTGGGATTCTACACGGTAATAACGATATCGTCTTTGATGTGTTTCCGCATTGTCAACGTTTTGATAACTCTTATGTCATTTACAATAACGGCGGCCGAGTCATAAATGATGAAATGAAACACGTCATACGCGATATCGTTTTAACGCAGAAGAATAGAGACCCTGTTTCTCTTTGAAATTTCCTTTGAAAGCCACCATCACCCAACTTCATGATGCTGATATCGGAGAGGGCTGATGTTTGTTTTCTTTGCTCGCGTGGCTAAACACCTCGTGTCGTTTTGACCTATTTTAGCCGCTTGATAAACAATATTAAATACACCAATGACAAAAGCCTGCGGGTGAAACATTGTCCCAAATATCTCGGTTCACAAACAAACCAACCGAGTACCGTTTCAATTACTCTATGTTTATGTGTTCCAGATTGGACTGGTCCGATTACAACACTCGAACACCGCATTTAGGGCAATGAATTGGGATTTCCATCCATTTTATAATCAATGAAAATGGAATTGAAGGGACGTGGCGTGATTTTAAAATACTTTTAAAGTAGGTATTAGAATTTAAAAGGTTTTTGTACTTCAAAAAATCCATACAAAATGCGATAACGTTTCTCTTTGAATCTTACAACACAAAAAAGGAGGTTCTCAGTCTCACCTGTATGTATGTTTGTCCGCGATGATCTCGCGTTTGACTGACCTACCATTTTAAAAAAAGTTATTTATTGCGTTTTATAAAGGCGGTTTTTTGTTTTTTAAAACATTTATTTTTGAATACGTTTTCCTTTCCAAGGAAATAGGTCTTGTAAGGAAACAAATAGAAAAACCGGGTAAGATCGTGTCAGATCATGGTCAAGCCGTTAAGTACTACAAACACAAAAACTATCTCAAAAAACACCAAATATGAACTTATTTTCTATTTTGGTCCTGTCTTAGATAAAGTATTGGTTGAATCTTCGAAACCCTACAATCTATAAAGATTATTTTTGATTCAATAGTTGAGTACTTTTACCTTTTTAATCCTGGTAAACCATTTATTTTAATAATAGTTGTTGTATTAAAATAAACAGAAATAAGCTTACGTTTTCTGCGCGGAAGCACATAAAGCTCCCTTTTTATTCTTGTATGTATATCATACATACTCGTACATACATAACATCACGCCTTCATTCCCAGAGTGGGGTAGGCAGAGCTACAGAATATCAACAACTCTAAACTTGGTCATAATTCTGTAACCATATTTTGCACAGTCAGGCTTAGATGTTTACCAGTGTATTAGTGACAGGTTGCAAGCCCATCGCCTAACAGCACTACAAGCTTTTATTCCCTTAGTCGCCTCTCACGAAATCCACGGGAAGACATGGAGTGGTACTATTCTAACCCGGCAACCACACCCAAGTTATTCGGTTCTTCTCTCCTTAGACAGTTAGGAAAAAATGCGTACCCGAACTTCAAAATCAGGTCAAGCCTTGTTCGGCCATCATCCTCAGCTAGCCCTAACTTTGACAACTTTGACGGCCACCCCCAATTACTGAAAGTGATCAATTGCTAGCAGTTAGCAGTTGTTAAACAATGTTGCTTGTTGCCCGCAGATAAAGTAATAATGACCAAAGTTAATTCACCAAATTGGGTGTATAAATTTATTACTTTATCGAAACACCTTTCACGTACGTATATTATGCAGAATTTTCATTCCATAAAAAGCAGTCACATTACATTTTATAGTTGGTAGGTACATACATAACATCACACCTTCATTCCCAGAATGGGGTAGGCAGAGCTAAAGAAATACCAACAAATCTAAAAATACTTGGTTATAATTCTGTAACAACCCCTTACAAGCCCTTATTTCCGTAGTCGCCTCTTACGACATCCACGGGAAGACATGGAGTGGCACTATTGTAACGTGGCAACCACACGGGCTTCAAATCAATGAAGTTAAATTCGATAAAATGATGGGTTACCCATTAAATTATATACCAACACAAAATAAGTTCCTTTTGTAGGCTATGACCGATTAAGTCGACGTTCATCTCTCAAAACGAGACGATTATCATTAAGCATTAGAATCTAGTTTTATTATAATTATACCAGCTTTATGTGCCTTGCTTCGTCCAAATCAGTTAATTCGTTTAGATGTAGGTTTTTTCAGGGCATGGAGAAGCCAAACGAGCACACAGGTCACCATGGTAAGTGGGATCTGTGACCCATAGACATTTGCATTCTTGAGACTACAATCTTAAGACTGCAATCTGTTGCGTTGTCAACCCTGAGGACTACGATGTAAAGCCTGTATGCTTGTAATTTCACCGGTTGTCTTATCCCCACACCGGAACACAACAATGCGAATACTGCTGCTTGGCGGCTGGTTAATAGATAAGATTGTGGTAGCGATCCGGACGGGCCCTGCACAAGGTCCACCACCACTAAACCAACCTCTCAACATTGAAATAGACTGATATACCAAATTCATACAAACGATTATGTACATTTCGCCACTACTTAAAAAAATCTCGTATCTCATATTTAGTGATGACAGATTTAAAACCTATTTCTCTTCATTCATGTTCAACTTTAAAATAGTACTCGTACATCACAAATATGAGATGCGAGGTGTTTTCAAAGTAGCGACGATTTATAACATAGTCAAAAAATTAGATGCAAGATTTGAACTGATTCGAACAAACAACACAATAAAAATACGGTTTATTTTGTGAATCTAAACCGCACTTGGTCCCGACAACTAACCTAACACAATCGAGGAAGAAAAGGTCGAAAGTTAGTCTTACAGTAATCAGAAGATGTAGGGCTGAAGTAAACTGCCTGTTTGAGACGCAGGGCTGTCGCCAGAGAGTTATTTCGATAAATAAATATCTGGAGACATTGTGACACTCATTGACCTTGTCCCAAACTAAGCTTTTTTTTTATGTTAAGGAGAAGGCACACGAGCACTCAGGCCACCTGATGGTAAGTGAAATCTTAGACCCATAGACATTTGAATTCTCAAGACTATAATCCCAAGACCTCAAATGCGTTGCCAACCCTGAGGACTAAGATGGAATGCCTCTATGCTAGTAATTTCACCGGTTGTCTTATCCCCACACCGGAACACAACAATGCGAACACTGTTGCTTGGCGGAGCTCGAAGTTTGATAAGAGTACTAGATTACTATTTATCGTATTTAAATGTATATAGAATTAAATATTTAAGTTCACAGAAAACATCATACACAAGAACAAATACTCGCGCTCATCCCACACGGCGTAATTATTCTTCCATTACCAGGGCCCGTATTATGGTCGTCTTTATCGCGGTGGATAAAGCATCCGTCACTCTCGCACTTGCGTACTGTACGGCTAGCACATGACGGCGCGCGAGTAATGTCGCGCGCGAGATAGACTACCCGTCATTGTCTAATTAGAACGGTCAGAAAAAGACAGGTAGTCTTATCTCGCGGGCGACATAACTCGCGCGCCGTCATGTGCTAGCCGTGCTGGTCAGAAAGTGACAGACGTTTTATCCACATCGATAAACACGACCATAATAGGCCGGCAGCACGCCTACCACATGACGGCGCGCAAGTTATGTCACCCGCGAGATAGACTGTCTTTTTTTGGGAGTGATTCTCTCAACACAGCGCTGCGTCGATCTCAAAGGTGAAGTTTTATCCGGCAAGTTCTTCAGTCCCGTCAAAGCGTACAAAACACATTTTAGCGCGTACCTTCTTAATTGGCAGCTGTATACGACACTGAACTCGACTCACCTGCCTGCTGCCTAATTGAAAAAGCACGCGCTAAAATGTGTTTTGTACGCTCCGACGGGACTTCTTACACTTGCCGGATAAAACTTCGCCTTTGAGATCGACACAGCGCTGTGTTGAGAGAATCATCCCCCTGACCGTTCTAATTATACAATGACGTAGTCGGCGTAAACGGGTAGTCTATCACGCGCGCGACGTAGCGCCGTGCAGGAGGGCTAGCACATGTTGTCCGCGACTTGTTTATCGCTCGGATCACCCTTTCTACCTAGCCCGTAACGATAAAGACGCACTGCACGGCTCACAAAGTCGCACGCGAGGTAGACTACCCGTCATTGTCTAATTAGAATGGTCAGAAGAAGACAGATAGTCTATCTCGCGGGCGACATAACTCGCGCGCCGTCATGTGCTTGCCGTGCTGAGCAACAAACTAGAAAATACAACTTGTGCTAGATGTCGGGTCCCGCATTATGTCGTGTTTATCGATTTTGATAAAGCACCCGTCACTCTCGCACTGTACTCGTATTCGCCAGAAAGTGACGAATGTTTTATCCACGTTTTGTCACGCGATAAACACGGACATAATAAGCCCTCAGACTAGAACCCGGGACTGCTAGGTTCCTAAGCATGGTCACCGAGGCTTACGGTGTCGTGAAATATATGTCTAATTTAACATGTGTTGCCTACTTGTCAAGCAAACAAATTTCGACCCAAAAAGTTAGATTAATGTCTTTACCCTCTTATAAGTATGCTTAAAATAATTTGACAGAAAGTGACAAAGTATACTTTAGCTAAAATTAGTGCTTCATAAGTTAATGACATTGGGAGTTAGTTAATAAGGTCATGATAAAAAACTTAATTGCGTTTGTTGTATTCCTAAAGTTTTCTGTGACGTATAATAGCATTCTGATGCCCCAACAGCATTCTGATGGCGATTGCTGGCAGGTTTGATTGTCCTATACTTAAGTTTTGGGTAGGACAAATCAAGGGCGTAGCCCAAGTTCTTATTTAAAAATAATGTGTACATGTAGCTTAGATACTAACCTATAGTTTTTAAGTATTTACTAACAACACTATGGATTTGTCATGGTCCGAAATAAACAATTTTTATTTTTTATTTTATTTATAATTTGAATTACAACACTTGTACTTAATAAAATGTTAATTAATGTATTAAAGATTGCTGACAGCCCTACCGAAGGCCATCGTATCGTCTCATTATCGCCGCTTGATTGCGCGAGGTGGCGAGAACCTTGCGTTAACTTGGTTAAGGCACTTACAGGGCTTCTTTACCACTTGGTTTTAACACATCTTGCTTTCGAAACCACGTTGTTTTTATCCCTGTTGGCAAAAAAGAGTGCGTCTGTGTATGTGTGTTTGTTTGTGACATCATAGCTTCTAAACGAATGAAACAATTAAGACACTGTTATTTTTAAAGAAAGCTAGTTTAATTAGGATGGTTTTAGGTAGGATTTATAAAAATCGGTAAGCATAATATTGGGGGTTATTATCTTGAAAGTTAATAATGGTATAGATTAGAATAATAATAGTTCCGTGTGATTTCCGGGTTAGAATAGTGCCAACTGCCACTCCATGTCTTCCCGTGGGTGTCGTAAGAGGCGACTAAGGGAATAAAGGCTTGTAGCACGTTGGCCTGTGTGTGCAAAATGTGGTTACAGAATTATAATTATAAACAAGTCTTTTAGAGTTGTTGGTATTTCTGTAGCTCTGCCTACCCCACTCTGGGAATAAAGGCGTGACGTTATGTATGTATGTTTGTAGAATTGAATAACTTTAATTCTGGCAACATATAACTATAACTTAAAATTAAAATAACTATTAAAACACTCTCGCAGCTATCCGGCGGCCACAAAATCGCTGAAATATCCTTTCGGCCAGAATTCCTCCTTTGAAAAGGTCGACAGATCATTGGTCGGTACTCTTACCACAAAGGATTTAAAATTAACCTTGTGGCGGGTTCCAGCCACTCGACCCTCAGGGTAACTCTGATCTTTACTCATACATACTCTTCGAGGTTTTTCGCCTCCGTAGAATAGTGAAATATGGCCGCCTATACTTTCAAGGTTTATACGGTGCGGTCAACAAAGTACCTACGGCAAACACTTCCAAGCATCTATAAAGCATCATCTATATATCTTAAAAGCATGTAAATTCGTACGCAAGCATGAACATTTCTATATAAAACGCGAGGATTTACCTTCTATACGCCCAATACGCCATAAACTTATCTTGCCAACTTCCCGCCTTGTTTTTAATCCAGAACAAGGTAATAACGATATCGTTTTTGACGTGTTTCCGTATTGTCGACGTTTTGATAACTCTTATGTCATTTACAATAATGGCGACTGTGATATAAACGATTCTAAAACACGTCAAACACGATATCGTTATAACGCAGTTGAATAGAGGTTCCAACTTCCCGCCAAAAACATCTTATCCGGTCCTTCCATAATGACTATAAAACTAAACAACAATCTACCTGAAATATTACGACGAGAAACAAATGAACGCAGATTTATAAATAACTTCAAACAGTTACTAAATACCAAAGCTTATACACAATAAACGATTACTTAGACGATAAATTATGTTATGAAAATTAAATTATACATAAATACATACATACTATCACGCCTTTATTCCCAGAGTGGGGTAGGCAGAGCTACAGAAATACCAACGACTACAAAAATTGTTGACGGTAATTCTGTATCTAACCACCTTTTGCAGAAACAGGCTAAGATGTTTACCAGTGTATTAGTGACAGGATGCAAACCCATCGCCTAACAGTACAAGAAGCCCTCATTCCCTTAGTCGCCTCTTACAACATCCCCGGGAAGGCATGGAGTGGCACTATTCTAACCTGGCAACGAAACGGATACCACACATAAATACGCATATAATAAACTAAAAAGTACTACATATTACTGATTACTATTAATATTATTAAAATTATAAGTTTCTAAATACTTTTGCTGTGCACAACAGGGTTCATAATAAACATTTATTATATACTTCCATGTTTGTAAACATCATGATTGTAATAAAATATTGAGTATAGAGTAATTTAATTCGTTTTGTATATGATGCGTAAAGTGCTCTCTGCCAACTGTAGTCAGTGCGGAATTGTTGAAAATGGTTTCATGTTACAATGGAATTTCGACGTGGCCGGTCATTACCTGTGGTAGACCATAATTAGTTCACCTGGACATTTTCAGCACACCTTAACTGAGTCGGCGGAGCTCCTATTTCTGAGGTGTTTACGAAAAATAAAAAACAAAATCAAGCAGTCTTCATTTATTTAATCTTTATTGAACAAAATAATACACTACTTATATCAACGGCGAATTTAATACCGTAGGGCATTCTAGGCAGTTAGATTGCTTTCTGTAAGAGGCGACTAAAAGAATAAAGGCTTGTAGTACTGTTAGGTGATGGGCTTGCAACCTGTCACTAATACACTGGCAAATATCTTAGTCTGTTTGTGCAAAATGTGGTTACAGAATTATAAACAAGTATTTTGTTTATAATTCTGTAACTGTAAAGTTGTTGGTATTTCTGTAGCTCTGCCTACCCCACTCTGGGAATGAAGGCGTGATGTTATGTATGTATGTATTCTAGCATCACCTCGTGGTATTCCCCTTTATTCTCTACAGACCACAGAAAACATCCCTTGATTCTGGCATGTTAGTTAAAAAAGTAAGATAATTGTGCGACGATGACGCCACGCCTCATTACAGGCCGCGAGCCCTAATCGACTCGCCCTTTGCGATAATTAATGACCGTACATTGTTTTGGCATTTCGTAAAAGTTCATTCATTACTCTGCTTGCGAAGCTCGGCCCATGCTTTCAAGCTAACTTTAGCGATTACAGGATAAGCGAGTTTACTTTCGACCGAACGGTTTATAGCCGAACTCTTATAACAACAATTTTTTTAGTGGTGGTAGGACCCTGTGCAGGGTCCGTCCGGATCGCTACCACCATCTTATCCATTAACCACCCGCCAAGCAACAGTGTTCGCATTGTTGTGTTCCGGTGTGGGGATAAGACAACCGGTGAAATTACTAGCATAGAGGCATTCCATCTTAGTCCTCAGGGTTTGAGGTCTAAGGATTAGTCTTGAGAATTCAAATGTCTATGGGTCTCAGATTCCACTTACCATCAGGTGGCCTGAGTATTCGGGTGCCTTCTCCTTAACATAAAAAAAAAGATAACACTTATTACAATGTGTCACTTTCAGACTAGATATTATGCGTTTTATTGCTGTTTCGATGCACACCCTGTGTTTGGATGAATTCTCAACCATATTAAGGTGTTTTATAGTACTTTGAATGAATGAATGAATGAATGAATCGTTTATTCACAAGAACATATGGTAAGTAATACAGATATTAAAATTGGTATACATAGCTTCCCAAGATGATTCAGCCGAGTCAGGCATGTGAAAGTTAAATTAAACAATAACATAAAATTGAAAAGAGTAAATTGTAATGTTATAAGTACAAATGGATTAAAATTATACATTAAAAAAAAGTCATATAAAATAATATTAGAATTATATTAAATACATGTCTATCAATATATCTCAGGTCAAGTTAACTAAATGTAATAACATGTCAGTATTTAAAACTTAAACATTAAGAATTCATTTATGCTATAAAAACAATTGTCACATAAGATTCTGTATAATTTTATTTTGAATTCACTATGGCACAATGTCTTTAATGCAGGCGGGATTTTATTATAAACTTTTATACACATATTATAGGCGCTTTTGTTCCTGAGTACTAGTTTATTATTTGGTAATGCTAATCGATAACGTCTTTGCGGCCTAGTTGTTGGCAAACCTATTATAAATAAATAAAAAACATTAGGTTTTACCCGTTACTTCGACTGTTTGTAATTGCACTGATTCCATACATACATTAAATCACGCCTGTTTCCCAGAGCGGTAGGCAGAGACAACTTCTATCCACCTGCTACAATCCTGACAAATCTCTTTCGCTTCTTCCACATTCATACATCGAGTCATGCATGCACGTCGGTTTCGAGTACTTAATATTCGGTCCTTTTCCAGTATTTCTCCGATTTGATTCAAAAAGTACGCCTAGGGCGGCTCCTTCCATTGCACTGGTTCTATTTTATATATATCGAGTTCATTTTTTCTTAAGAAACTAGCGCTAGTGAGCGATACGTTAACTACTCGCATTAAAAATCTAAAAACCGTCTTCAAAAAGAAAGAAATAACTAAATAAGTCAGTCCAACTGAAGTCGGCGTCCCACTATATTTTTAACAAAAAGCCGATATCAGTTGGACTGAATTATTACCCATCATATTAAAAATAAGTTATTTCTTGCTTTTGGAAGACGGTTTATAGTTTGTTAAAACATTTATTTTATTTCATACCTTTTAGTGATCATTATAATACTGTTTTACCGTCCACATATATTTTATTCCTATAAAAATTGAGGAGTTCCCTCGATTTCTAAAAGATCTCGTCATCAGATCTTGACGTGCTGGAAATGGGACCAACTAGAAAGTAGGTACACCCAATCAAACTCAAAAAAAAAAGCAATTCGATCCAGTGGGGCTACTCAAGTTGTATTCGACAATCGTTAGCGCTTATGTTTCGATTGAATAATGTATGGAATTGACGCAAGTCACTGAGATAGTACCACGTGACTACCTCGGCGGCTTCGTCAATTCCATACATTTTTCAACCGAAACATAAGCGCTAACGATTGTCGAATGCAACTTGACTAGCCCCACTGCGGTCTTTGTGTAATCGGGGAACAAAAATAAAAAAAACCCGACGATTTAATAACCTCCTTTTTTTGAAATCGGTTAAAAATATCCAAGGATCAAGAGTAATTCTATACCGATTAATTTGATATTTGGCAGTACAATGTACCTACTGCTTTGCGATACGGTCCTTAGACATTTTTGATGTGTGTAATATATCTAAGTTAACTAATTCTTCTTTATTAAAAAAATACATTAATCTGGTTTGCTCCGCTGTTGTATTTACCGCTCACTCCGAAAATACCAGAATTTAAAAATACCAGACTACTCTCTTTACAAGATTCTCGAAACACCAACTTCGAAATATTAAGTATGGATGTTCAACGATACCTCAATTTAAATGTTAAGTTTTGGGATGCCAATATTTTGAAATTATGGTATTTTAATATTCTGGTATTTCGGCATCCAGCGATATTTACCATCGAAAATATGTGATATCGAAACCACAAACGAGGAAAACCAGCCGACATGTATACGGACACAACCCAACAGAAATACATTTTTTTTAAACTTTAAAGAACACAGACTCAGTTTGCCAACCGATTTTGGCCTGTCAGTTCATTTTAGGTATTAGAACACAGGTTTCATAGATTTCGGACTCGCAGGCGGCTGCATAGACGGCTTGTAAAACTGACCCGCGATTGAATTATTTGGAGGCCTAGCACAAGTTGTTCGCGACTTGTTTGTCGCTCGGATCTCCTTTACCATTTTGTCTCTAACGATAGAGACGCACTGAGCCTGAAGACTCATGGCTAAATTTCAAAATTCAAAACATTATTCAGCAAATTGCTTACATGGGCTCTTTTACACGTCGGTAAAATGGAGAATCTACTAGCGTTTCGGACAAGACCATCATTGCGGAGAAGAAACGCCGCAAGAAACTCCAGCAGAAGGTCATTTTTTCAATCATAAAATACAATAAGTAATACTTAAAAGTGAGTAACATTGCAAGGTAATACAGTAGTAAATAATAATAATTAACTTAAGGTCGTGCACAATCAATAAAAAAGCCTAAAATACTTAATCATTATTGTACAGTCGAAGTCATAAATATGTTTACACTTTAGTATCTTGTCACTTTCATTCACTGAGACAATTTCATACATATAATTAAATATGAAACACACTGACTGATATACGACTGTACATATATTGAGCATACGATTAGTCTTTGTAAATCATGATTTTTCGTGATTGTACGCAACGTACCAGGTTCCGCCTAGGCCTACATTTTTTTTTTTTTTTTTTTTTTTTTATGTTAAGGAGAAGGCACACGAGCACTCAGGCCACCTAATGGTAAGTGGAATCAGACCCATACACATTTGAATTCTCAAGACTATAATCCTAAGACCTCAAATGCGTTGCCAACCCTGAGGACTAAGATGGAATGCCTCTATGCTAGTAATTTCACCGGTTGTCTTATCCCCACGCCGGAACACAATAATGCGAACACTGTTGCTTGGCGGGTGGTTAATGGATAAGATGGTGGTAGCGATCCGGACGGACCCTGCACAGGGTCCTACCACCACTAAATTATTATTGTATAGGCGGGTTACTTTCTTCCTTCCCCCACCGTACAGCGCGAAAACCAGGAACCAGGAGAAGAACCAGAAAGACCAGCGTTGGCTTCAGAGCAAGCACAGCTGAGTTGGAATCGTTTCTCAACAATGACCACTATTCTGTCGTTTCTTTATTTCCATCATTTATTTTATTTACAGTTCACATTTTACCTACGCAGTCGGATTATTTATTTTTTCAATTAAGATTTGAGTATAAATTCCGATACCGTAAAACTACACAACTATAGTCCTAGCCTGCAACAATGGTCCAATTTTCGTCCTTACATTATCCTTAAAATATGATAGCTCACTGCTATTATTTCTGGGTATATAATTATAAGGCCTAAAATAATTTGCTTTAAAGTCTAATCATATAGCTATCATATTTTAAGGATAATGTAAGGACGAAATTTGGACCATTGTTGCAGGCTAGGACTATAGTTGGTTCGTTTTACGGTAGTGAATTTATTTGACAAACGACATAAAATAATACATGAAATATAAAGCAATAACTAAAACTAAGCTTAAAAGAAATAAGAACTAAGATAGATAAATAAACTAACACGTGAAATCTAAATATCTGCGGCATTGTAACAAAGATTCTGGCAGCATTTCCTCTTTGAATGACTAAACTAGTTAGTTGAGCGAGTAAACTGCCAGCTTTTCGGTAGGTATCAAGTGACGTCAGTGAGCCTCTTACATTTCCTTTAAAAAGGCTTAGAGCGCTAGGACCCACGGAATGGAATAAATTACATTCTTTGCCGAGACCACTATATTTTCCAGACCATTATTGGGTATCGAAAGCCCTTTCATCGAATGTATCATTTCATCGAACGCTATTTTCTGCTGCAACCAAAGTATTTTCAGGGTATCTTAAACATCTAACCTAACCTACGTACGAGGAACTAATGTTTAAGATACCTTGAAAACATTATGGTTTCAGCAGAAAATAGCGTTCGATGAAATGAAATTTGATGAAATGATACGTTCGATGAAGTGGCATTCGATAAAATGATGAATTACCACTGTGATCACTATAGATAGTTCCACGAGAGTTGAGGTGAATGATGACACATACAGCTACATAAAGTAATTGCCAAAAATTGAATGAATGAAATGAGTGAGTGAATGTAAATGTAATTAAAACACTTAATTATATCAATATCATTGTATTATTTGATCTTTGAAAAGGTTTGATAACGAAATAACAAAGTAATTAAAATATAGGTAAAGACAATTATTTTAATAGCTACATGGATAAAAACAAGGCAATTTAATACTTATTCTCTTTGATTTCTTATTAATATATATTCATATACCTACGCATATCTGACCTTTATTTATTCACATAACGCATTTAATTAAATAAAATCGGTCAAAATATTTTATTTTCTGTTTTGTTTAAAATAGATGAATTGTTCTACTTACGTAGAACAATTCATCTACTTAAAAAAATTGTTTAAAGAAACTTCGGTATTTTTTGCTGTTCACGGTTAAACTTGCTATCGGTACAATATAAGAACAGTAATTTCAAAATCCCTGTTTTTACATGACAGTTGTTGTGTGCGTGACCTCAACTCTCGAGGAACAACCTGTACTCGATCAGGTAGGGTTACCGCACACCCTCTAGCTCTATTAAAGTGTGTCATAATTGCTCGCTTCTTTGCTCCACGAAACAATCTTCGCCACTAATTGGATCTCCCGCGTGACCGCTGCTTGTCCACGTGACCGCCAGCGTGTTTGTATTGCTTTACATAACACATACTCAGGCTTGCCCTGTTTACTTAGTGTAGATTACATCAGAAAGAGCTGTTGGAAAGGAACCGCTTTAGTTATTGTCATGATGAGTTTTGTATATTATTTATTGATTAATTTATTAAGGAATAAAGGCTTGTAATACTGTTAGGCGATGGGCTTGCAACCTGTCACTAATACACTGGTAAACATCTTAGCGTGAATGCAAAATGTGGTTACAGAATTATCAACAAGTTTAGAGTTGTTGGTATTCTGTTGCTCTGCCTACCCCACTCTGGGGATAAAGGCGTGACGTTATGTATGTATGTAATTTATTTGTATTAAATATAATGTGGTAAATACATGAGCCAAAACAGTTTTCATTACTAGTTAAATACAATATGCTCACATGAGACAAATTTATGATAAGCAGAAAATTACTTAACAACCTTTATGAACGGAAGGAGTTAGAAGGCAAATTTGGTGAAGAAAAAAAACGACACAAAAACAATAATAACTATACTTTGTTTTATTTAAGATGAGAAGAAGTGCCCGTATGTTGCACCTCTTTTTAGGGTTCCGTATTCAAACTAGGAACCCTTATAGTTTCGCCATGTCCGTCCGTCCGTCCATCCGCAGCCTAGCGCAGACTCATAGGACTAGAAAGCTGTAATTTGACATAAATATACATATCAGTCAAACCAACACAGTGGTACAATAAAATATTTAAAAATATTTTTTTTAGGGTACCTCCCCTACACGTAACGAGGCGTTTTTTTTTCTTGTCTACTTGAAAGTGTGGGATGTCGTTGGATAGGTCTTTCAAAAATATTGTGGGTGTGTGGCAACAAATTTTCGATCAAGGGATCCGTTAATGAAATATTAAGCTTTAAAACGCTAATTTTTGTTACATTCGAGTGTCCCCTCCTACAGCCAAAACTACAAATACTAAAAATCAGACAAAAATCTTAAAAGAAATTGACGAATTTAAAAAGAAAACTATCATGACTAGCTAGACATCATTGGTTCTTGAGATACAGGCAGATTTATACCTACTAAAATCATCTAAGACGGCACCAAATGACTTTAAATATAAATTTTGTTATTACTTGTTGGTTTTATGTTTGTAGTACTTAACGGCTTCGGAACCCTACACCGGGCATGGTTCGACATGCTCATATGGTTGTTCAGACAAATAACCGCGCTGTTCTAAGCTGCATCATTAGCCTCTGTACACACGTTCAGTATGTTGTGTGGAATCAAGGAACAGTTGTATTTGTTCCACCGGTGCGCGCCGCCTAAGTCAACACCGGATTACCAAGTGTACCCTGAAAGCGTAACACGTTTAGATTGTATGATAGGGCAAACCGAGAGTTGGGTAAGTTAGGGTTATTAGTCTGATTTAAGGAGGAAATTTTTGGTCATTCCCTCTGCTTATTTTCGGCGGGAACTGTCAAACTTTCAAGAAAATAATGTAACTTATAAGGGCATATATATTATTATATTATTGAAATAAATGTCAAAGGGACAATCTTACACATTTATAGATAGGTACTTGACAATGACAATTATAGTTATACTAGCTCATTCCCGCCGTAGATGACTATTCCCTCAGGAACATCCAAATTTTTCGGAATAAATAGTACCCTATGTTTCCCGGGACTCAAACTATCTCTATACCAAATTTCATCGAAATCGGCTCAGCGGTTTATCCGTGAAAGCGTAACAAACAGACAGGCAGACTGAGTTACTTTCACATTTGTAATGCTAGTTTTAGTATAGATATATTGAAAAAATTCAAGCCTCGGGAGAAAATCGTGCTTATCACACAAATCTAACTATTCTAAAAGTGTAGGTTAATTTACTGTTTACAGCTGGACAGATTTGGAGGAAATTTGGAATGGAGATAGCTGATACCCTGGATTAACACATAGGCTTTTTATCCTTTAATTTAAAGGGAGTAACTATACTAAAATCTACGTCGTGGACTGAAGCTAGTAACTTTTATAACCATCAATATTGTTGTTACCTTTATTCAGGTAATAAATGGAACTGCAAGCATTAGCTATTAATACCTGATACGGTACGTTAACTGCCGTGGGTCAGTGGCGAAGAATATGGGTCAGCAGATATAGCGTAAGAGAGCTCCCACCCCCACGCTGCACGCGTCGGGACGTATTTAAGGGCACAGAATAGATAATAGTACAAATACAGAAGGCACTCCTTAGATCTTTACCAAAGCCGCTTTTTTCTTAGCCTAAACATTATGATTTATTCTGCAATCGTCGACTCCAGCGAAAGCCAAATGGAACGTTAAGGCTGTGAACGAACGGTGAAAATGAATTGGATCACTTGCCGCGTCGCCGATAGTGAGGGCTGTCAACGACCATTTAGGTGTTTTTTTATTAATTTCAACAGAAACAATGCAACACACAACAAATGAATGCGGCACGATCACTTGCAATATATTACGATTTACGTAAGGGTGTGCGCGCGAAGTAGAGTGCGCGTGCGATCCGATGCGCAGCGAGGCAGCCACTGTATAGTACCCGTGATACGGGTAACCGACATGTACTTGTAGCCAGAGATGGGCATTAACCGATTAACTTTTTAATCAACTAATTAATCGATTAAACAATCTATCGTCAATGAAATTTATGGACGAAGTACACGAATATCGATTAATTAATCGTCATTTTAAACGACAAAATTTCACGATTTAATCTCGATTAAAAATTGAAACACGCACGGTACATAAATTCAATATGTTGTAAATGATGTTACACAGATGTAAGCTGTTAAGCTGAATCAATCTGTCAACGTAACTCGAAAGAAACGATTTACTCCTAATATTAATCAAAAGAAAATTAATCTAATTAATTAATTGATTAACAATTTAGTCACTGTTAATTAATCGGCGATTAATTTAATCGTGACTATATTACTTAATAGAAACACCTACGACTAAGATTAATCAATCGCCATTTTTAATCGTTAATCGTTAGTGGATTATATTTTGCCCATCACTGCTTGTAGCGATGAACGCAAATGGCGAAGTGGGCCGCGCCTGTTAAGGGTAGTAAGTAATTATTGGTAAAAGCGAAAACGCTATATTAAATGATCCAGGCTTAGTTAAAAATAACCTAAACTTTGCATCACTTGGTCAAAGTACTAGCTGTTTCCCGCGACTCCGTCTGCGTAGAAGTCGTTTATCGCTATACACTCAGGAACCGTCCTATTTTAATAAAAAAATATAGGATAAAAAGTACCCTATGTCCTTACCCTGGACTCAAACTATCTCCATACCCAATTTCATTTATGTTGGTTCTTATCCTTGAAAGCGTAACAAACAGACAGACATACAGACAGTTACTTTCACATTTATAATATTAGTATAGTATATGTAGATTATATTATAAATGCAAAAATTTGGATGGATGGATGTTTGATACTCAATTACGCCAGAACGGCTGGACAGATTTAGATTAAATTTGACACATATATAGATTATAGTCTAGAATAGCACAGGCTAATTTTTATCCCGGACATTTGGACAGTTTCCAAGGGAATAGCGATAAATGACTTTACGGGGAAGGAGTCGCGGGCAACACTATTTAATATGAGTGAGTGTCCAATTACTATTTTTAAGAATTGATAGGTAAATGTATAGTCTCAAACTAAGCTCTAGTTGTACTATGGGTACAACACAACGATTTATAACTACTTACATGGAGAAATAAATACTTAAATACATAGGAAATTTCGAAGACAGAAACAAATATTCGCGCTCATCACACAAATATTTGCCCATACCGGGAATCGAACCCGAGACTGCTAGCTTCGTAGGCAGGGCATCACTACAGAGTATAAAACAAAGTCGCTTTCTCTGTCCCTATGTCCCTTTGTATGCTTAAATCTTTAAAACTACGCAACGGATTTTAATAGATAGAGTGATTGAAGAGGAAGGTTTATATGTATAATACTTTAATCTGGAGCGAAGCGAGGGCGGGTCGCTAGTTGACTATAAAGGAAGACTTATAAGCATCAAAAATTGGTAGTTACTAGGTAGTACCCAGTCGGTAATTAGATCAATCGGTAATAGAGAACATGCGTTAAACTCAGAATTGAGTTTCATTGTGATACTATTTAGAAGAAAATGAAAAAAAAAATTGTTTATTAGAATTTTATATAGAACTAGCGACCCGCCAGCGGCTTCGCTCGATGCATTTTTTTTTATATCACTTAGGGATATGAAAAATAGATGTTGGCCGATTCTCAGACCTACCCGATATACACACAAAATTTAATTAAAATCAGTCCAGCCGTTTCGGAGGAGTTCTATAACGTACACCGTGACACGAGAATTTTATATATTAGACTAGCGACCCGCCAGCGGCTTCGCCCGCTGCAATTCTTTTTTTACATCACTTAGGTAGGGGTATGAAAAATAGATGTTGGCCGATTCTCAGACCTACCCGATATACACTCAATTTTTTATTAAAATCGGTCCAGCCATTTCGGAGGAGTTAAATAACGTACACCGTGACACGAGAATTTTATATATTAGATTAAAAATGTTTGTGTAAAATGTGGTTACAGAATTATCAAGAAGTCTTTTCAGAGTTGTTGGTATTTCTGTAGCTCTGCCTACCCCACTCTGGGAATGAAGGCGTTATCTATGTATGTAACATTATTCGAAACTCGAATCTGTTCGAAATAATATTGAGAATCCTGTTGGAGCTATATAATCTAGTAAGAATGCAAAGGTGCCTATAGGCGATTGGTACCTACGCCGTCAGCTTAAAGCACTTTAAGAAAAAAATATGCAACTGGCCTAAAATTTTAAATGGCGTTTTAGTCAAAGAACGGCAGAAATATTTAACTTCACGTCTGCAACTATCTAGATTCCACGTCTATTGAATATGTAACCGACTCGGTCGAGCTGATGCGATGAATTCTTAAACGCAACCTCAAGATCAGGAAACAGGTCGGGTGTGACTCGGGCGTGCAAATATACCTGGAAAGTTTACATTTGCTCTATTACGTAGGTATGTAGTCCATTAGGGACTGGGGACCCTTACATGAAGTTTAAATTATGTATGTGTCGTTTGCGCGGTGACCCCATTTAAGGCTCGCCGTCCGTTGGTTTCTCTGTTACATAGCATGATTTTAGCCGATGGTCAACGGATGGCGATGGTGTTGGTATGTATACAGTGTGGAAATAATGAACGCCGCATGAGCGGCAACTACCTACCTTAACCTCCTAAGGCCTCTCGTACAAAAAATTGTACATAATACGTTCATTAGAAAATAGACCTATTGTAAAGGAAATAAAATAGGTTTTCCTTTGTTTTTATAAGGGACAATCAAACTAGAAAATTTACCCTATTACATTTGTAATAGGGTTCATATTCCATTGGCAAATTTCGTTGTAAGACGGGTCTTAGGAGGCTATATATTGGAAATAGGTGTTCGTTTTTTCCACCCTGTGTCTGTTTCTTCCTGTATGTATCTAAACTCTTTATTGCACTAAGAAAAAATAACATTTACAAGAAATTTCGTACATAAACTTAAGATTAACATGTACAACGGCGAACTTATCCCTTTAAAGGATCTCTTCCAGTTAACCCGACCAACGAGGACACTGGTCGAGGATAGGCAAGACAATAAAGATGTGCACAAGTAACTTATATTTACAACATTACAGCTACATATAAATATATACATATATACTTAAATTTAAACAAATACATGGATATCCAATTATAACTTCAAGTTAAAATGTGAAACATTACTGACTAGTTTGACTAGAATAAATTAACCAGCAAACACCACTCGTCCAACCAAACTTTTTCAACTTCCCTTTAAGAGGATAGTGAAGCAATCCTAAAATCGCGTAGCTGTCAAAAATAATCCATACAAATTTAGCTCCGGGCGATAACGTTTCTCACCCCCTAAATCTAATCAGATTTCCACGATTTTTGAATATGTTGTAGATATTATGAAAATCTAGGTCTGTACGTTTCCGCTTTTGTTTTTTTTTGTATTTTTCCTTTACAACAAATATTTTCTTGGAATAAAAACGTACAAACCTAGTTTTTCATAATATCTACAACATATTCAAAAATCGTAAAAATCGGACAACGTTTAAGGGGAGAAAAATGTTATCGCATTTTGTATGGAAAGTACCTATTTGCTTCACAGTCCTCTTAAGCGGAACCACTGACTGAGACTGCCTGAAGTCCAGCGGTATCCCATTCCATAGTTTGACAGAGTGCACCGTGAAAGATTTAGAATAAGTGTGTGTCTTGTTGGGAGGGATAGCGAGAGTAAGATATATGTAGAAATGATTCTGTGTCCGCGTATGGCCCATTACAAACGAGGTGTCATTTCGCGAATGTGTTTAGGTACTTTATTATCAATACATGGCGGGCAGGACTCCCAATTCAGCGGGTCTACGTTAGGTATAGCGGAGATATTGTTACCATCTTTTTTTTTTCTTTTTTTATGTTAAGGAGAAGTCATACGAGCACTCAGGCCACCTGATGGTAAGTGGAATCTGAGACCCATAGACATTTGAATTCTCAAGACTATAATCCTAAGACCTCAAATGCGTTGCCAATCCTGAGGACTAAGATGGAATGCCTCTATGCTAGTAATTTCACCGGTTGTCTTATCCCCACACCGGAACACAACAATGCGAACACTGTTGCTTGGCGGGTGGTTAATGGATAAGATGGTGGTAGCGATCCGGACGGACCCTGCACAGGGTCCTACCACCACTAAAATCCATCACCAACCAACCAACCATCACCATCTTCCAACTTAATGATCATATCAACTCATACCGCCGTACTTTGAGAAAATTACTTAACTCCTTTTTTTTCCAAACTTGTGTCTGATAAAAAGGTCACTAATGAACGACTGAAGAGAACTGTGAAGCAAAAAAATTCCATACAAAATGCGATAACGTTTTTCTCCCCTTAAACGTTGCCCGATTTTTACGGTTTTTGAATATATTATAGATATTATGAAAAACTATGTCTGTACGTTTTCTTTTCCAAGAAAATATTTATTGGAATGAAAATGAAATTGAAAAACAAAAGCGGAAGGGCGTTTTCCAAAAAAAGTGTACATCGTTAAGGACAAAAGTTAAGAAAATTCAACTTCCACAAAGTTAATTTTCGTGACGAAATGGAAAAGTTACATTTTCTTGACTTTTATCTTTAACAATGTAAACTTTTTTTGGAAAACGCCCGGAAACGTACAGACCTAGTTTACCATTATATCTACAACATGTTAAAAAATAGTGGAAATCGGATTAGATTTAGGGGGTGAGAAAGGTTATCGCCCGGAGGTAAATTTGTATGGATTATTTTTGACAGCTACGCGGTTTAGGCATTGGTTCACAATCCTCTTAACCCCTTAACGCATTGGAAGCCAATATGGCTTTATGCATATTTTATATTTTAAATGGATAATTTTGATGATTTGAAATATAATTAATCAACCAAATTAAGAAAAGCGATGCTATGTCTTTAAAGTTCGTTTTCAAAAAACATTTTAAGTAAATTTTAACCTTATAATTTAGGTATGCAGTAAGACTCGTAGCTTTGTTAAAATTCAAATTTGGAAATACTATAAAGACAGCATTTCGTTTTCGATATGCTATGCGTTAAGGTGTTAATCGTGATATTAAACGACTTGTATGACCTTTACATACTTACTTTTTATAATACACGGCCGCGGTTTACCTTATGTATTCCAAATTTCAGCTCATTTCATTAACGGTAATAGTTCAAAATTCATTGCAAGATTTGACCCAAACACACACTTTTTCTTCTCTTTTTCTTCTGCAGCATTTTATCTACATGCCCACTGTTGGGTATGTGCCTCTCCAATTTTCTTCCATTTTGCCCTATTTTGAGTTAGTCTGGTCCATAGAGGGCCAGCACTCTCTCTGATATCATCGGACCATCGAGCTGGTGCCTGCCAACACTTCTCCTCCCTACCCAGCGCCTCCAGACTGCAACGCATTTACTCCATCTGTTGTCATCCCTACGAAATGGGTGACCCGCCCATGTCCATTTGAGTCTGGTCTGGTTTGGAGTTGTTTGAATACAGCTCAGTTGGGGTGCGTTTGGAAAACTAAACCAGGTGTTCGACCAGTGTGTTCTGCCGGTTATGGCGCATGGGTGTGAGACATGAAATCTGACCACGGGGCTTATTCAAAAGCTCAACGTTACCCAGCGGAAACACACTAACACATGACAAATAAAAGCATGTAAAAACCAGCTACTTCCTTTAATATTCGGAACCTTTATTTTCTGAACAAAATCATCTCATTTTCTTCGCAAGTGTCTCGAACGATCTCGTTTCTATACTATAGACAAAGCGCGTCACGTTTCCCGCCCCCGCAATGACACTTCCCGCCGTTCCACATTCAAACAACTGTCAACTCCCGCATTGTTTTCAAGAGACTACGATTACAGCACAATATTTCAGCATTCGTTTGCAGTCGAGTATAAACGTGTATAAATAGGTAATAATTCCAACTGATATTCGACCCCACACGAGCACCGTGTGTTTGTTTAGAGTCTCGTACCGAATTAACCTGACACGTAGCTTTTGTCTTACGAAATTTTACAGGAATAATGGAGCGTTAAAAATCCTACGTAAACGGACATCTTTATTAAATAACAAGCTCGCCTTTATTTGCATATTGTTATGTTAATTTTGTTTTTATATTGTTTCAGGTAACGTGTTTCCGTGTTTAAGTAACGAACTTCGCCAAATTCTACAGCTACCGGTTCATCAGCAAGTACGTAGCATTTTAAAAACTCTCAGTTGGCAGTAATGCTGCCAACTCTAGTTCGTAAAATATAAAGTTTGAAGTGTAAGTATGACATGAACGTGTGGAAGATACGTCCAGAGTGGGCCAAATGACGTCAAACGGGAACTAGTGTCAAATATGGGTGTCTATCATTTCATCGAATTTCATTTCATCGAACGCTATTTTCTCCTAAAACCATAATGTTTTCAGGGTATCTTAAACATCTAACCTAACCTAACCTACGTAATTAATGTTTAAGATACCTTGAAAACGATATGGTTTCAGCAGAAATGAAATTCGATGAAATGATACATTCGATGAAGTGATGAGTTACCTTCGAATATTATTATGAAATTATTAAAATTACAGCCACCCGGGAATTAAGTGGCTTAGTAATAAAAGGACTGAAATCACACAAAACACACTGTTATTTTAAACCTTAGCTCTTTACGACTTACGTTGGAATATGGAATAGACGAATTAAACTTCCGACCGTATGTCAAAAATTGATCCGTGCTCGGCCCACTAGAAATTTCAAACTTGTTGGCGTATTTCTGTCCATTTACCAGAAGCGAAAATTTGTTACCGTATTTTATTTATTTACAAAGTAGCGAACCTCTAGTGAGCTAGTAAACCTCTTAGCCTGTTAGTGCAAAATGTGGTTACAGAAATATCAGTAAGTCTTTAGAGTTGTTGGTATTTCTGAAGCTCTGCCTACCCCACTCTGGGAATGAAGGCGTAATGTTATGTATGTATGTACAAAGTAACGAGACGCTCAGACCCAAATAAAACGTATAATGGACGAGTAATACTTTACCGGAGATAATTAGGGTTTCATTAATGTGGAAGCGACCTGCAAACTCGTTGATTGATCATGGAAATATAACTCTACAATATGCCTGATGAACCGGAATCCTTTCATTCGGAAATATTCCATTAGGCTTTCAAACGGAAATTCATTTTGCATTTACCTTGTCGCGAAACTTCGCAGAATCGAATCAAACTTGATTTGATTCTGTTCGTTTTACACTGAGTGAAGTTGCAATGTTCAATTAGTTTGTGGAAAACAGATGGTTCGTAGAAGTGTTTGACTTTTAAACTGTGCCCTATATTAATCGAAAGTTGTGACAAAAACACATTTTGTAGGTTGTTTTTACAAGGATCTCCATTCTGTTGAGATTAGAGTATTATTTTTGTGGTTTGTTGTGGAGAAATGAAAACCACATCTAGAAAATTAGGGTGGTAAACTCAACTATAAGTCGTTAAACAAATAAACACACACACATAACATCACGCCTTCATTCCCAGAGTGGGGTAGGCCGAGCTACAGAAATACCAACAACTCTAAACTTACTGATATTTCTGTAACCACATTTTGCACTAACAGGCTAAGAGGTTTACTAGTGTATTAGTGACAGGTTGCAAGCCCATCGCCTAACAGTACTACAAGCCCTTATTCCCTTAGTCGCCTCTTACGACATCCACGGGAAGACATGGAGTGGCACTATTCTAACCCGGCAACCACACGGTATAAACATTTACGAATTTAATTTAAATTATAATATTTTGTAATAAAACCATGCATATAAGCAATCAGCGACTCTCTCCTACTCGGGATTAGCTTATCTCGTCTTACTGATGGGCCCTTTCAAATATACTTGACTCTTTCCTCAATCACCCAAAGGTTAGCTAGAAGAGATCTCTTAAAGGGATAATTTCGCCTTTGTACGTTCCTATTCTGCGAATATTGTATTTGAATTTCTGTTTTTAGTACAATAAAGTGTTTACATACATATATACTAATACACACAAATTGGTTTACAAGATTATAATTACATTCTGAAATAAACAAAAGACGATCCACCAAGCGCACAATGCCGCCAAGTGAGACTTCCACAGACAACCCGAGCGTGTTTCATCTGTCAAACGCAATAGGGATGCGTTATGAAATTAGTGATGTTCCCAATCCATATTTTTCCCGTCTAACAATACATACATACAATACATACTACGATGTTTTTCCTTCACCGTAAGAGCATCGGGTTAGAAAACTCATTGGTACATGGTGACAGCGGGGGTTCGAACTCTGTACCTACGATCACGACCGCCTAAGCCACTAGGTCACCGACGCTCTCTTTCTACTCTGACTAAACTTAATTGCTTTTGATAATGTTATCGTATTGTTAACGCAAATCAGCTCTTATTTACGTGACAGTAATGAGCCGAGTGTGTACTGTACTTTTTAAGTCCGAAAACATTTCTCATACCAATTTACATCATAATGATCACTCTTTATAAACAATTAATTATACACCTGTTTATTTAATCCTGTTAAAAATTTACAACTTGTAAATGAGGTTAGGTTAGGTTAGGATTGCTTTATAATTTATAAACATCCTAAAATCAGAACGGTTTCGGCAAAATTCACTTTAGGAATTGCGATGATTATGAATAACAAATTATAAACCAAAAAATATATATTATGAATACAAATCGGTAGTAAAAGAGAAAATAGTAAGAAGATTTTTATGTGAGCCAATATGAACCCGTTATCATTACACAAGGCCCCAGGGGCTCCATTCTACTTTGTAAAACCTTGCTTTTCACTCGTTATTTTAATGGTTTTTACTCGAATCGTAACGTTGACAATAATGACATGTCAATATCATTGTTTTAGCCACGTAGAAAGGCCTAGAACGGATCACGATGTTGTTAATTTTGTTCGTGCACTTTATTTTTTATTTAAAGGAGAAGGCACACGAACACTTAGGCCACCTGATGGTAAGTGGAATCTGAGACCCATAGACATTTGAATTCTCAAGACTACAATCCCTCTAATGCGTTGCCAACCCTGAGGACTAAGATGGAATGCCTCTATGCTAGTAATACACTGATCCGTTTTCATTGTTTTCCAGTGTAATTCGTGAACCACGCCAAATGTCGAATGCTTATCGTTTCCTGTTGATATGACCGACGATTACAGAATATCCTGAACGTATCGCTATCCCTTTTTAATAAGTGAGGTGTGAAAGAGTCGTGTGCATTAGGTTTTTCCATAATCGCCGCTTTTTAAAATGAAATGAAAATAATTATATGTTTTAATTTACAATTTCACATTTGACGACACGCTAGCCTAGTTGGGAGTGACCCTGCCTTCGAAGAGGGTTCAAATCCCGGTAAGGGCAGATATTTGTGTGATGAGCGCGAATATCTGTTCCTGAGTCTTGGATGTTTTCTATTTATTTAAGTATATATTTCTCTATATAAGTAAGTTTATCATTGTCTAGTACCCATAGTATAAGCCTAGAGCTTAGTTTGGGACTAGGTCAATTTGTGTGATATTGTCCTGTGATATTTATTATTATTACTATTATTGCAATTGAATTATTATTTGACTAGCCTTTGTCCGGGGCTGGGATTCTACACGTTAATAACGATATCGTATTTAATGTGTTTCCGTATTGTCAACGTTTTGAAAACTCTTATGTCATTTACAATAATGGCGACTGTGACATAAACGATTCTAAAACACGTCAAACGCGATATCGTTATAGCACAGTAGAATAGAGGCCCTGTCCGCAATCCGTATGGAATTTTACTTTACATAGCTGTTCCATTACGTTGCCTTGGTGGCTAAGTATAATAATTCTCCCAAGTTCCCAACCGCTGGATCGTTCGCCTCCTCGAGCATTAAAAACCGTGCAAGAGCATATCGCATCATGCTCAATGTACGGTTCTGTCGCCGTTATTACAAATATAAAAACCATCTCCAAAAACCAGTACCTATTCAAGTTATTTGTTGCTGTCAGCGTGCTGTAATGTCATGAACTGTTTACATACTTTTATTACGAAATTGGTAGGTGCTTGAAATTTTTCGAATATATACATGAATGGTACGGTAACCTTCCTGGGCTCTGCAGGAGAAGCTATTATGATAATGCCATAATGCCAATTTATTTCATCTCATTTGCAATACGAACATAGAGACCATTTTATTCGACTTCCGGAAGACTTAACGATTCCACGCACGCAATAAAAGCGGAAGATCCTCTATTACCCTTGTCGTTGTCTCTGGTCGCGTGACAATATGGCCGCCATCACACTAATGGGTCATAGTTGAGATTCGGTATCAATGTTAGTCCATTACAATCATAATTTAGCAAGGTGTTTTCATCCACAATGTTGCGACGTGGCCTATTATTACAAGGTTTTACTTAGTTTGGCGTAGTGTGGTTGTTTCAATGTTTTGCGTTTTTGACTATCCTAACCTGAGATACTTGAAGTACCTAAGGAATTCTAGTTTCAGATTTCCGGTTTCAGGAAAAATGTGTAACAATTTTGTATAAACTTGCTGAGGTGCAAAGTGGTCAAAAGAAGGATAAAAAAATGTGAAACCTAACAAAAAAAAACCCTTCCTCATCTAGGATTTTTAGGGTTCCGTAGTCAAACTAGTTCGCAGCCTAGCGCAGACACTCTTAGTACTAGAAAGCTGCAATTTGACATGAATATGCATATTACTCACGCCAACAAATTGGTAAAATATTTTTTTTTAGGGTGCCTCCTCTACACGTAACTTGGGGATGTATTTTTTTTTGTCGTCTACCCTATAGGTGTGGGGTGTCGTTGGATAGGTCTTTACTTTTTTTTCAGGATTGTGAAAATAGTTTTTGGATTAAGTAATCTGTTTCTGAAATATTAAGCTTTAAGTCGCCAATTTTTGTTAGACTCAAGTGCCCCACCCTACAGCCAAAAAGACGTATTTGCGAGTGTCAAAATATGCGGCATAAATGGCTGTATTTTTTGTTGCGTTGACTTCAGCAGCTCCAACCGCAGACCTCAATATTTGATATCCAATTCAACTTGATACCACTACTCGTAGGACGCATTCCTGAGATAGGGTCTTGATAGACAGGCGGACAACGAAGTGATTCTATAAGGGTTCCTTTTTCTTTTTAAGGTACGGAACCCTCCAAATACAGTCCAGTAAAAAAACTTTAGTGCGTGTTGAAGCAGTACGTACGCTCATGAACAAAACTTTATCGCTATAACAACGTTACACAAAGCGTAATAAGTGACGATTTGGAGTCTTTGTGTATCACTTGCAGCGACCTAGTTACGTCGGGAGGGTACGTTATGCAATACGTAAGTAAGAGAACTAGGGTTGTCACTGCTTGCTTTATGTGGTCAACACTTAAAAACTTTTTTTTTTTTTTACTACACACACACACATCATGCCTTCATTTCCAGAGTGCGGTAGGCAGAGCTACAGAAATACCAACTACTCTAAAAAGACTTATTGATAATTCTATAACCACATTTTGCACAAGTAGGCTAAGATATGTACCAGTGTATTAGTGACAGGTTGCAAGCCCATCGCCTAACAGTACTACAAGCCTTTATTCCCTTGGTCGCCTCTTACGACATCCACGGGAAGACATGGAGTGGCACTATTCTATACCGGTAAACACACGAGCGTTATTTTCACCAATTAAATTATATTAGTAGTTTACACGTATAATATTGTGAGTTTGTACAACATTCCGTGAGTCACAGTAAGTACTGGCTGAAAATCAGCTTTGTAGGCGTCTACATCATAGAATAAGAACTATAGGCATAAAAGGAGCGATAAAAATAAAGGTAGCATACAGAATACAGATAGCTGATATGCCGTCTTATTGGGATTCAGTGTGCCAAAAAGAGACAGTTCTATATGCAAAAATATCATGGTCGTACACTGTTGCTGTCGCACACTGTTGCATCTACGACCGTGGTGTCCAGTTGGTGTCGCGAGACTAGTTACAGGAGTTGACACCTTGGTGTGTACGGCTAGTTTTAGCAAGAATTGTACTTTATACCCTTTCCTTTTTCAAATTATTGAACATTCATATTTAAACTTTCAGGACGGGTATAGATTTGAAGCTTTCGTTTAAGGCTCCTTCTATGCCTGCTTTCTATTCTATGGTCAACTCCTCAGCATTTTGCTGAGCCAGTGTCCGTCTCACCGCCGGGATGACACACATTTCCTGTTGCCTTATTTATTTAAGGCTCACAAAACAAGTTACAATCTTTATTACTTAATGATAAATGGCAGAATTGTAAAGTCTGGACTATAACTCTAAACTATGTAAACTGTGTAAGACAGATATTTATGTTGGATAACTAACGTAAGAGGGCATTAATTTTATCATAAGTATCATAACAGAGGTACTCACATTTAGTGTTAATTACTATAAGGTTAAACTAAACATTTCAAAAAGCTATTACTCGCTTTGTAAATAATATTTTGTATAATTCTTTTAAAGGTGAGAAACTTAAAGTTAATATATCCAAAGAAGAATGCTTGGCTGCGATTTCGTTATAAGTTCGGCACGTTCTTATAATGGGATTATAATAGGATGTATTATTTTTAAATATTTGTAGTTGGAATATTTTTTAGGTAGGGTTTCGCGCTTTGTAACTTGCGACAATGTTGAACAAGGAAAGCAAGGAAGAACAGCCGACATGAGAGTGAAGGATTCTTTGCAGATATAAGATGGCTGCATTTGCGACGTGCTGCCAATGTCGGCAGTTGAAAATGTTCTAGTCGGCTATTGTTTCTTTTAATCTGGTTTTTTGTATGTATGTATGTGTGTCTTATGGATAGTGAATAAGTGTATTTCTATATCTTCTTTAAAAAAATGGTTGATTCTGTCGAGATGGTGTTCGTTGTGAATCAGTGACTTGATCCCATACAAGCCCAAGTACCAATTTGGCCATAGGTACGGTGTTCAATTTAATCAATGTTAATTGACTGTTAGTTTGTACATTTTGACAACTGTTAACGCTCTAATCATCTGTTAAGTGGTTAACATCGTATGGTGAAATTGATGGTTCTCTGCCTTTTCTCCGACAAATCTTTGTCAAATGCATCGTTTCGCAACCTATTCATTTGCCAAACCGTTTTTTTTTCTGTAACTACAAATATTTCAGGATTTTTATAAAACTAAGCTAACCTACCCTAACCTATAGGTTCTACACCATGGTCCTGAAATGAATCCAGATTTCTTTACAGTTTCGAGAAAAAAAACGTGTTGTCAAATGATATGTTCGTGAAATGAATTATTTGTGAAACATTAGTTATTTAATGATAGGATCCCGAAATTGATACTAAGAGTCTTGTAACAAGACATTAGATACATCGATTAAGATTTTAGTAAAATCACGAAACGGCTTATCGGCATTTTGTATTGGTAGTAATCACGATTGTCTTTTTTTTGTTTTAAGGTTAAAGTCTTTCGGGATGAAAGTAGCCTTTGTCAACTGATCTAGATTGTAATCTATCGCTGTGCCGAATTCTGCCCTGCTATCAGAAAAGGCAGTATCTCAAATTCTATGGTCAAAGCAGATCCAATCCTATCTTGTTGGTTATAAGGTTGCATTTGCTACGGGAGTTTTGTCTGAGATACTGCCTTTTGTGTTAGCAGGGCAGAATTTCGTCCATTTCCAAACAAACTTTCATACTTTCGCATTCATTACAATGGTACCCGTAAAATAAAGTAGAATAGTACGTTTTTTTATTGTTAAAGTGCTCTATCTTTAGATGCCTTAACATCACTCGACCAAAGGAAGTGCATTTGACGTCCCGGTAGGATGTATGCATTTAATATCACTCATTCTGTGAACATGTGGCTATTATTTTAAAACTTTAATTTGAGTGCAGTGTTGAAAATTTAAACCCATAGACTCTGATACGTTTTTTTTAACAAATTCACCTATTCTTAAACTAAGCACCAGGCTATGGGTAGGTACAACGGTAAACATACTTTAGAGAATTACATAATTAGATATATAGAAAACGTCTATATGACTCAACAACATATTCGTGCTCATCACACAAATATCTTTGCCCTTACCGGGATTCGAACGCGGGACCTCTATAGCCTCGTAGACCTAGGTCTATACCAACTAGGCTGAACGTGTTGTCAATCAGTCACTTTGATTTCACGTTTCATACATGTTTGGTGCTTTCCCAATTTAAACAGACTTTCGATATCAATCAGAACCTAGCATAAAATTTCAAACACCTGTGAGATACTTCTGAGAAAATCTTCACTTCCTGAAGAAACGATAAACGAATTGTACGCGGACGGAGGTGCTCGCAGATGAAGTTAGGTTATATTGAATTAGTCAGATTTTATTTTGTCGCTTTTCTTGGAGACGACGTTTAGAAAAGCTCGGTATATTTTTGCTTTAGCATTTGTTGCGATCTGAAGAAGTCTTCATGCATACAACTTAGACGACACGTAGTTGGGATTGCACCTGCCTCTGAAGCCAGCGGTCATGGTCCTGGTTCAAATCCCAGTTTAGGCAGATATTTGTGTGAGGAGCGCGAATAATTTGTTCCTGATTCTTGGATGTTTTCTATGTATTTAAGTATGAATTTCTCTATATAACTACGTTTATCGTTGTCTAGTACCTACCCATAGGACAAGCCTCGAGCTTAGTTTATTTTTTGTATTTGAGATATGGAAAAAATCTCTTATAAGTATTACAATTCAATTACTCTTTATTCGACACTGAAAACCAAAACCAGGTTTTAGTACATTTTGATTACAAGTATATAGCATGCGGTCTTGCCGCTAAACAGCGATCTCTTCCAGTCAACCTTGCATAGACAAATAGTTAAGGGCACAAATACACGGCAGGCGTGAACTAATTTCTTTGGAAGTAAAAACAGACAGCAAAAACACATTTTAAGTAGCTGTATTGTCAACAACTAAATTATTATTTGTTATACATATAGAAGCAATAGAAATACTCACTGAAAATTTAACCTGTCTACCTATTACAGTTCATGAGCTACAGCCCGCTGAAAGGCAGATGGAAGGACGGCGCACAGTGTCAGCCCATATTCGGGTCCCATAGGCCACCCTTAGGATAAGAAACCCTAATAAAAGCAAAATGGACTTGAACAACATACATACATAACATCACGCCTTCATTCCCAGAGTGGGGTAGGCAGAGGTACAGAAATACCAACAGCTCTAAAAAGACTTGTTGGTAATTCAGTAACCACATTTTGCACAAACATGCTAAGATGTATGGGTCATACACAGATTTAGGTTAGCGTTTTTCCTGTGGACACGCCGGAAGATAACGTTTTTAAGGTCTAATTTTCTGGCTAAGCCCATTCTCGCATAAACGGCGTCTGAACTGCTTTCGACCTATCATATAAAAACAAAATTTATATGCACACAAGCTTTTAACTATTGACCACAGGAAAGAAAACTTTTGTTTTGTAGTGTGTATGACCCGTTACCAGTGTATTAGTGTCAGTTGCAAGCCCATCGCCTAACAGTACTACAAGCCCTTATTCCCTTAGTCGCCTCTTACTACATCCACAGGGAGACATGGAGTGGCACTATTCTAACCCGGCAACCACACAGGAGCAAAGTGAGGACTTGAACAAAGTGGAATAAAATCCCCTGGCCAGGCTAGCTTGCAAAATATTGTTACCAACCCTATGTTAGGGCGAATTGGCAATTTGGGAGCGATGAGTAGTTCAAATGAGATAGCGGGCCTAAGTGGTTTCGACACGGAAGCGAGGCGGGTATAACCAACATTAAGTTAATGGTCAATTTGGTGCCTTTTCGCTTTAATATCGTGATCGAACTATGCTAGGAAATACTCGGATGAATGATAGCGATAAGGGATAATGATCTGCCATTAATTGCATCAATAACTGCATATGAAACAGCCGCGTATTCCGGCAACTGAAATGTCTTTTTACTATTACTGTACTAGTAAATGATTTTATAAATCCCACAAAATACTTGTATTCAATACTTTTTACACATTAAGTTTTTCGCGGAATACAGAACATGGAAATGTCTCTTTCTCTCGTCTGTCTCTTTTAATTAAAAAGAAAACAGTACTTAAACATTTTCTCGCAACTCCATTCTTACATCTCAAGGTGGGTACGAATTAGAGCAACCTCGGTTTGAGGCACGCACGGCTCGCTTATTTTGCTCAAATTCGTACGCGCTCACGCGCTGCGCGCGAACAGCGGGCGAGCGGCGCGCGGCGAGCCGCCGGGAGTCGGTCTATTGACCGTGCTCAAAGGCGCCTCAGTGTGGATGCCTCGCGTAATTTGGACGTGTATCCGAGCGTGCCCCGGGCGGAACGAGGCGTACAAATTTGATAAAGTTGCTGAGCCGTTCTACCATCGAGGCAATTTCATCTTCTTTTTGTTAATAATTCGTTGCATTATGATATTTATGATAAACGCAGCCGCGGCTATCACCGTATCCGACGCCATTTTGGAATGTCGGCCCTCGGCAAGCACGCTGCCTCACCTGCGCATGTTTATGTGCAACAATTTGGTTCGCGAGCAGCTCGCCGCGCGGGCGAGCATATCTCAGGCTGAGCCGTTCAGATTCGTACCCAGCTTCACGTGAACGCTCGATAGCTTCACGTCAATCCTATACGATATACGAGCGTCTATGCGCGGCTTCAAAAAAATATCTTCGGATGAAAAATTTGGTCATCTATTTCAAGGTCTGTTATTAACAAAATCACTTAATTCTGTTAAAGAAGACAGTGATGACTAGATATATAACTTATTTGTTTACTTTTTTATATTATTGACATTGTGACTGTAGCATATGATCTAAATTTGTACTGTTTTTTTTATTATTACACATTTATTAGGTATTTGTACACAGACGGTCTTATTTTATTTTAACTATGTGACATAATTATAATAATCTAATTTACAATATGAAATCAATGAATACCGTATACAGTGTCTTATTTCTGCCGTCCGTCGCTCCGAGTGACAAGCGAGAACATACCGCATCTTTACAATTATAGTGACCTAATCCACATTTTTTGAATTTCGACTTAGGTCTCTATAATACTAAGTTTATGACTCGAAATCGCAAGCTGCTTTTGTTTGAATTAGGTCACTATAATTCTAAACGTGCGATACATCTTAGCCTTCTCTTCATAAATGAGCATTCCCACTGAGACCATTCGCGTGTAATGAGCATTCGGCGTTGAATATTCGAGTGGCGTGGACGTCGGCTCAACGTCGTAGTCGATCACTTTCAGCTTTCAATCCGTTGCCCCGTTGCGCGAGGCTGAAAAACAAAAAGAACGTACATAGTAGAAATCGAAAACCACACGTCATCAAAAAATATGGTGAACCTAGGCGAAGCCATTCGTCAGACAGTGAGTAAACACTAGTTCAACTTTATTGGTCCGTCCAATTAATCCATAGCAACTGATTGTTGGCAAATAAACTCCGACCTCGACTCAAGTGAAGGCCGCTCGTCGCAAACCAAGGTACTCATACGTATTGAGTAATTCTATCGTTACGCTATTGGTATTTATGATTTGGGCTAGAATCTATAAAATCATTATGCGGGTCTATATCAAGTTGTATAGTTATTGTTTGGTCTAATATAGCATTTAGTAAAAAATCGCTTCGTCGAAAACGAAAATCGGTTTTTATAATTGTAACTTTTTTTTAAATAAAAAGCGACCCTGGGTTCACTTCCCAATATGGGCAAATATTTGTGTGATGAGTATTAGTTTCGAAATCTTGTTTTCTACGTTTTTAAGTATCTACATCTTTGTCTAGTACCAATAATACTACATGTGTAAAGTTTAAATTAGGTCCAAGTTATTTTTTTTAAATAAATAAATGAATAAGATATCAGCAGTGGCGTAACTATACCATCTGATGTCCGTGGCAAATTCTTTGGATAGGGCCCTCCCAGTGAAAACCCTCACGAATCTTGACGAAAAATGATATTTTATTTCTGTGCTCGCGGCCTCTTGGGCCAGCCCTGCCACTGGATATCAGGGCGAATTGATCTATTTCATAGTGATATTTGCCGTTCTCGTGCCGTAAAATAAATGTTAAAGTAATACAGTATTTGAAATCATAGCAATCAACAGCGACCCCTTCTTTCACAGCTGATATCTCTCAAACGGCCGAATCGATATTCATGAAATCTAGTTTACAACTATCCCAAATAAGCTAGCTTTCTTTAGAAAAAATCCGCAGCGCAATCGGTCCATCCGTTTGGGAGGTACGATACCACAGACAGACACACAGATGCACACGTCAAACTAATACAACCACTTTTTTACGGGATTTAATAATGAAGTAAGTGGGACGTCGTAGATAGAAAACGCAAGTCTGTCACTCACGTTGCCATCTAACGTTAGCCATCTAGAAACTAGATTCATAATGATACTAATTAGGACTTGATTATAACGTAACATGATCAAAGGTAAGCAAACATTATCCTCGTAAAATCTAGGTAAATACACATCATTCGAGTACATACATAGCCATGAAGGCGTGATCATTCCCAGAGCGTAGGCAGAGCTACAGAAATACCAACAAATCTAACAAACTTGCCAACTTGCTTATTCTGTCACCTCATTTTGCACAGTCAGGCTTAGCCGTTTACTAGTGTATTAGTGACAGGTTGCAAGCCCATCGCCTAACAGTACCACAAGCCCTTATTCCCTTAGTCGCCTCTAACGACATCCACGGGAAGACATAGAGTGGCACTATTCTATCTAACCCGGCAACCACACGGATTAATACAAAAATAACATCAATTATTCAATTGCTAGCTAACACGGCGGGCTTTGTCCTATCTTAACTATGAATAGGATGTGCTACAACTAAGTAATTTACAAAAAAAATACAAAATATGACCGTCATAAAACGTGTGAAAAAGTACTTTATATCAGGTAATAACTGGAATAACATTATTTGATTTTCAAGTTCGTAATAATTGTACTTAAGTTGATAAGAATTAAACTTAGACCTGGTTTTGTGAGGACACGCTGGTAAACATGTCAGCCCAAATTGTTGTAACTTCATGGTCATGTTTAACTTTTAAAACTCTTGATCCAAATGTGATTTAGCGATTCTTTATAAAATCCGCCTTCGAATTAGCCTTTACTCCGAATCCGAACTCACTGACTACTCATAAGCCGCTGTGACTTTTGTAGTGTTTCATTATTTAAAACTGCGACCATATTTAATTTGGATCTTTAATGGGACTTTGTTTATTTTGCTGTTGCAATGTTGCGTCGATGACGTCAGTTTACAGTAAATAAAATGTATTCGTATAATGTGGGACCTTGTTACAATACTTATGGTGACGTTTAATGACGTAACCTCGTGATGCCCATCTTACTACAAACAAGGAGATTTTTTAGTTGCAATTTGAATCTACCACCAAGTGAATAAAGTTCAATATGCTTTGCTCTTAAATTCCATTTTCAGTTTTAAGACAAATAAAAATGAACTTTATACCCATTAAAATATAGTTGAAACTAAATTGTTTTGGCAGACCGGGTCTCGCAAAGTTAAGCACGTCGCTCAAGTTGGAGTGATGTAACTATTCTTGCGGCAAGGGTTCTAACTGTTCTAAGGTGGTATCGGTAAAAAACTTAAGGACTCGTTGTATGTGTGTACAAAACTAACCTGTATACAGTGTGTCCCTGGATAAGGTGCACAAACGAATAGGGACGTAACTAGATACATTTTCACCGACGAAAAAAAATTGCAGTTACAGTTTATATTTTTTAAGATCAAAACAAAACATCGATTGCTGTCAAGGGTTGACAGCAATCAGTTGGCGTAAGTTTTTTTTTTTATTGACACAGGAAATGCTATAGGATTAAAATATTTCGATATTTCACTTTGATCCGATAGGGATCAAAGTGAAATGTCGGCAATCAATGTTTTTTATAAAAAAAACATCACGTCATATTATCGTCGGTAAACCGACTTTACAGAGAACAGTTTTTTGTAAAAAGTTACGACAGGACAAGGTCTGTCGGGTTAGTTAGTAGAATTATAAAAACGAAAAATACCTGTCACGAAACTGTCATATTTCTAAATTCCGAGGCTCTATTTACGGGGCTTTATTCTGAACTCCTTAGAAAAAAAAGCTGTAGGTCTCATTTAACCGCGCATGTATTAGTGACTATCAAATTGCGTATGCGCCTGTTCTATTTAGAAGGGCAGTATTCTACTCGTAAAAACCATATTGCGTTTAACTAGTTTTTTTTTAACTGAGCCGCCGTTACTGTCAATTAAATAAGAGCCATGACTTTGACGAGACGATAACAAATCAAAAGCAATAAGGCTTTACCGAATAGAATTGTGAATTGTGAATTATAGATGTTGAAAACTATTTTTTGAATTCGCACGTTAAATCCAACAGTGACACTAAATGACAGATATATATATATTTTAATAGTGACATTATTGCGTTTAAAAATAATTAACTTTTGAATAAATTACTGTTTTGCATAGTGTCACTGTTGGATTAACTGTGCGAATTATTCTTTACCAACAATAATTATCATGGGAATAATCCGCTGGCACATTTTTCATGAAATGGCGTGACAATATTAATCATTAGTTGTTAATTAATTTATCGCTGTAATTTCAGTCACTGGATATAATATAAATGAAATAGGTATGTAAAACAAACCTTCAATATAGGAATGAAGTTACTTACTCAGTCACACACATGTAGTGGGAGAGCGGGGCTAAAAGTGCCGATTTTCATAAAACACAAAATTGAGTTATGGAAATAGTGTATATATTGTGTGGCTTACACACACATTTAAAGAATGATTATTGGAGTTTCTAAATATTGAAATTATATTGTGCATCGTTAAACAGTTTTCAAATAAAATCATGTTTTATAATATCGATCGGAACGGAACAACTAACCCCACTGTGGGGCTGGTTGTTCCATCCTTTTGAAATACAAACTTATCCTTAAAAAAAAACTCAGTTCACACACGCTCAAGGAGTATTTTGTAGTTCGTCAAAATATGTGTTTATTTTCTGTGCACTATCAATTCAGTTAACAATAACTCAAAGGCAAAATGATTTTATTTTGTGGGATTCGTTGTTCCGTCGATTTAGTTTTTTTTTCCATAACTACTATTATATCATAATGGAAGCAACTTAAACGGCTCCTGCAACGGCATAATTTCATAACGTTTCGCGTCAAACATCATACAAATGGCTCCGTTTTTTACTTGCACTTCTATTATTATCGGAACAACTTACCCCCGGCAGTTTCAGCACCGCTCTCCCCTACAGTCGGCTTAATAAGTAGCTGCACACTTTAATACCACCATGTATATTATGTACGATTGTAACTTTATGACGAAATGCAACTTTTAAATCTATTTAAGCAAAGGCGAAATAGATATATACATACATAACATCACATCTTCAATCCCAGAGTGGGGTACGCAGAGCTACAGAAATACCAACAACTCTAAAAAGACTTGTTTATAATTCTGTAACCACATTTCGCACAATCTGGCCAAGAAATTTACTAGTGTATTAGTGACATGTTGCAAGCCCATCGCCTAACAGCATTACAAGCTGTTATTCCCTTAGGCCGCTTCCTGACTTGTCAGTGTACTTGCAGTAAAGCGTACAGGCGGCGCAAACGCTGCGCATTGATTGGTAGATGCCACTGGTTGCCTAGCCCTTACCAACAAGTCAAAAAGCATACCGACAAGTCAGGAAGCGGCTTTAGTCGCCTCTCATGACATCCACGGGAAGACATGGAGTGGCATTATTCTAACACGGCAACCACACGGGGGCGAAATAATGCTGTGAAAATAAAATCACATCAAAAAAGCAGATTGCTCAAACACTCAATACTCGTAGATCATAAGGGTTAAGGCACTTCTATCGTAGTAACATCAGTTTGGCATTACAATACAATACAATACAAAACACTTTATTGTCCACCAAACAAAAACATTACACAGCATTTGCACAATTTAGAAGACCCAGGTAAACAACAGGCGGTCTTATCGCTGATTAGCGATCTCTTCCAGACAACCTTAGAAGGGATAAGGTGCAAGTTAAAACAATTTACACAGTAGGTGGTGCAGACCAATTTCGAACAATAACAAGGAACTATGCTAGCTATAAAATACAATATACCTATAAATACACGCTTACCAAACAAAGAAATAGATAATCAAATACATACTAATACAAACTAATACATTATAATGACTTACATGAATAAATAGATAGTACCTAATAAATTAATACATACATTAATGTCAATACATCCACATCAGGGAAAAAAAAACAAATCATTCATTTATCATTTTAATCATAATCTCGTAATTGCACGAGAAATAAGTTTGCCGTTACTAAGCGTAATTTTTGACGAATCGAATTGAAACGCAATGTTACCGTTACGTCTTCATTTAAATTCATCGTATTGAAATCTAACGAAACTCCACTAACAGTCCATAAATCTCTCCTCAAAATCAACCTCTCAACGGCAACGTATTACTCAACGAAAAACAGCTCCCTTGGCCCGAACATTGAATTTTAAAATAAGATTTACGAATACAAGGTTACTTTTATTTATAAATTGATTCAAATACTCATTATGTTCGAAATTTAACGCTGGTCATAAATTTTGCGAAAGCCGCGTTGTTTTTTTCATGAGATGCTGTTTCTTTTGAAGTTGGGCATTGGGAAAGCATTAAGTGACGTACTAATTCGTAATTTATTCTATACGGAAAGTCGGATGTCGTGGAAAATATGAGGTGATGAGATTATAATTGTTTTGATATTATTAATACGTTGACATTAGTCACAGTTTAAAAATGTCTGGGTATTCCGTGATTTACTGATGATCAGATGAGTCCATTACCTTATTTATTTAAAAAATTGTAGCATAATTCAAAATACATACATACATACATAACATCACGCCTTCATTCCCAGAGTGGGGTAGGCAGAGCTACAGAAATACCAACAACTTTAAAAAGACTTGTTGATAATTCTGTAACCACGTTTTGCACAATCAGGGCAAGACGTTTACTAGTGTATTAGTGACAGGTTGCAAGCCCATCGCCTAACAATACTACAGGCCCTTATTCCCTTAGTCGCCTCTCACGACATCCACGGGAAGACATGGAGTGGCACTATTCTAACCCGGCAACCACACGGGCTAAACAAAATAATTGCTTATAAATTAAAAAATAAAGTTAATGTGCGGTGTAGGTTCATATAAAACACGTTAAGATTAATATCTATTAATGCCCCTTACGCTGCGTTGGGGCAATAGATATAAACATTGAAAGTTATTAAACTTTTAACCTGTGTAACCTGTGTAACCTGTTTTTATCAAATATTTCACAGCACTGATTTTTATCCACGCAAAACTTTGTCAAAGTTAAGTACTCAGAATACCTCTGTGACCAATCCATGAATATGCGAGCGAAATTCGAAGCTTAACAAACAGCGTGGATAACAAACTGACAATGTTTTTATGCTCAGTTTCCGATCATTAATTCAAGGGCAACACTGTGGCAACACTAATCCATTTATTGTGTTGGTATCTGTTGCAGATTCAAAGTCTATTCATGTGGTGATTTGCAAACACGTGTTAACTATCGGTACCTGTAGTGGAAAAAGGGGATATGTGTTGCTAGTTGCAATCAGAATTATGCCTTATCTCCTTAGATTATGTCTTGAAGATTGAAAACAAAAGCGATGTTTTGTTTTAATTCACATTGGCTCAATCAAAGGCCGCATTTCCACTTGTAAGATATCTTCTGATATAAATAATGGCCAACAGTGCTGTCCGACGTGTAAACTACTGTTAATCGCTTATTAGGGCAATTTCATTATAAAGTGTACCCTAGTTAAGAAAAGTTAAAAAATCTTAGTAACTTTTGTCAGTTTTGTGACGAAATTAACCATACATTGATATGGCTAATTTAGTCACAAAACTGACAAAAGTTAACGTTTCATAATTTTCCTTAACTAGGGTATACTTTATTTTAAAAATGCCCATTAACATTTTTTTTATTTATTTTGTCACTGCGTACCTACCCACCGTCTTTGATGATTTGACGATTAGCGACCTTATACTTAATCATACTAAGATTCAATATGTGTCTAGGTTATAGTACAGGCTTGAGTTGTATGTAAACTCCTTATTGCACATAAATAATTACAAGACATATTTGCATCAATATAGATAATGCACATATGCGAACTTATCCCATATAGGACCTCTTCTTGGTAACTCTGAAGTAGAATAAGCTAGGACAATGCAGGAGGATAGACAAATTATCAAAAAAAACAAATAGTTCATACATCCGACAAGCAGTTAAAAAGAAAAAGTAAACTGCTTTAATAAAATGATTACCAACGTGCGTAAGTAGCAATTAAAACCTGCCACAGAGCTAAGGATCAACACAGACTCATCTTGTTGATTGAGCCATAACTTGTTTAACCTTTTCTTCAATGTACCGACAGATCTAGATTGCCTCAAGCACGGTGGAATGAGCATTCCACAATTGAAAAGTTTCGTTTTTTTAAAAAACAGGTGATATTTTTTTAATAAATACGAATAGTGTATTGGCATCAAGACAAACAAACACAAACACCAAATGTTTAATTTTCAAACAAACTTCAAATACCAATCATTGCAAACTAAACGTTTAAATTATTAGTTTTCGCCGTATAAGTTTTTGGTAAACCGTGTTAAAAACACTGAAATTGCACATAAATAATAAAAGTATGTTTATTTATATTTAAAACATTATTTTGAAAAACAGTGATAATCATCATCTTTCTGCGTACAACGAAACACGTGAATATATTTATATTTAGTCAATCACTAGCTTTCGAGTGAGGGCTTTCAAAAGTAAACACGATTCATACGAATATAATCGTGGCATAATTTCACGTGCATGTTTCTATCACTATTTGATTTCGAGCGCTCGAAAGTCAAAAATCGCCCTCTGTTCTTTCTCGCCGTGTGCGTTTACACGGTAGCGGTACTCTCTGTCTACTTGTGAAACCGGCTTTTAGACCTCATTACACTTTCCTGAATTAGCCACTAACAAAAGAGACGCCGCAATACGTTCGATTCGTATAGAGATATATATCCATCTCATTCCAACATTTGCTTCGTTCCTCTTGTTAGTGACTAATTCAGCAAGGTGTGTCCAGACCTGCGCCACGAATGCGCCGCATTCGTCAGGTCTGGACACACCTTAATAAGCTTTTAACGAAGGATTATAAATTGAATTAAGTATTAAAGATAACAATACTAGCATAAATTTCTTGCATATTTGCGGTCTAATACGCATCAATTGTTTAATGCAGTGCAGGTGGTGTTATTGTTATAAATTATATAATATTCGTATTAAAGTGAAGCTATTATACAAAACAAGATTATTTTGTGACCTTTGGCCTGCCATTGTCTGAATGATAGGACACTTAATATCCAACTAATTTCGCCGACGTCTTTTAATTAATTAAGTCTTATTATCTTTTATGAAAAACATACTGTCTTCGCAAATCTTCGGTGGCTAAAAGGTTAAAAGTTATTTATCATTATCGTGCCCGATATCTTGTCCCCAAATACCAAACGTTTTTGTTTAAACGTGCTACGTATTTGAATAAATTTCGTGGTTCCAAAATAACTTACTGGAGGAATAATGTAAATATGTTTATAATTTAATTTTTTTAAGCTTCATTTTATGGACTATATCCTAATCAGAAGAGACTAGAACTTGGTACTTTTTTGACCTCCCGCATACGAGGGGTTAAACCTTATTTACTCAGAATGGCTAAGAAATTGGGATATTTACATATGACATGATATGACATAATGTCCCAAACAAAAACTATTTTATGTGTAATACGAATAAAACGATAATCAAAGATATAAACAACCAACATACGAATCGAACACAGAACGTCCTCTTACCTTCAATCCGTTTAAAAAACAATGTCAGCTGTTGAAAATACTGTTGCAAAGAAAGCAACATATTTAAAACTTCTTAGAACACAACTCTTTAAAACGTGAAGACAAAGAAAACTCTCCTTAAAGCCTCGAAAAGCCAAACTTGGTAAATGCCTTTTCTAAACTCGAGGGATATTTAGCTATTCAAGATTTTCGCTCCCAGGGAGGCTTTCTAGAGGAATATCTCGAAGGTTTAAGGAAAAATTCAAGAATCACTGATTCGTCTTGAAATGTTTTTGATGAATTTATTAATCCCTTTATTGGAAGCAAGGACGGTTTAATTAGGGGTATTTTCGTATTTAAAGGCGCTTTCTACGCCAATAATTGAGGAGCAAAGGCGACAAACCATCTATTTTTTTAAATTAAAACCATTAATGAACTGTGTTATTTATTTTCTGTTATATATTCGTTATTAAATGCAGTTTCGCTCATTTATCCCCTAAATTTCAATAAATGCAAGAAAATTCTACTGGAGACACTTCAAACTAATATGTCATACGAAGATACAGAGAAATTGTTATTAGTTGTAGAGTCTAGGGTACCTTTATTTTTGTTATTTATTTATTTATTCCTTGATAAAACAGAGTTTTACATGTCAAATTATTTTTATAATTTATAATCACAGGACAATGTCACACAAATTGACCTAGTCCCAAACTAAGCTCTAGGCTTGTACTATGGGTACTAGACAACGATAAACTTACTTATATAGAGAAATATATACTTAAATACATAGAAAACACCCAAGACTCAGGAACAAATACTCGAGCTCATCATACAAATATCTGCCCTTACCGGGTTTTGAACCCAGGACCTCTAGTTTCGAAGGCAGGGTCACTCCCAACTAGGCTAGCGTGTCGTCAATTATTCTCAACAATTTCTAAATATTTTATTAAATAAGTAGCATGCATGTAGTTGCATGTTAGTTTTTAATTTTAGGTAATTATTTAAATTAAGATACTATCATAGTATTAACCATTTATTTTGTAGTTGATAGAATTTCTTAGCTTTATTTTTACACTTGTGATTGTTTATTTATTTAATTTCTCTATTTTAGGTCTTCTAGCCCGAAACATAGTATTTCCTAATTCGGGCTCATGACTTTTTACTTAGATTTAAAAGGAAATTTTGTATTTATCAAGTTATTTTGTAATTCAAGTTATGAATAAATTATCTTAAATTAGATACAATCTATGACCTGTACCTATAACTGTAATATGGATCTATATCTGAATCCCTAAAGTTTTTTAACCTATTTTTATATTCCCTAACGTTGTATGTCATAATGATCACTTGTCCTATCGCTCACATGGCCTATCTTTAGGATTTCTAACATCGTATGGATGATTTTTTTTTCCATAATGTTTTATTTCCTAACATCACTTGCCATATTGATTCTTCATCCTAACGTTATGTGCCATAATAGTCATGTGTCATAATTATCGGTAAGTAATTTTCAAGGGATGTTTAAAAAAAATAACCTCGAAGGCTAAGGCGGGAGCTCGCTCGCTTCTAACCTAACCTTGCCGAGTCGGTTCTGCCCAGGAAGGTCTTGCTCGCTCATGCAATATAAGGGATTTTGAGGAATATGCCAAATAACATTAGGAATATTAATACTTATGGTAAAAAATACTCGGGCAAATGAGTTTTAGGGCAATCATTACATTATGAGATATCATTGTTATGGCAATTGATCATTAGGGCTAATGCCATTAGAGCAAAACAGTTCGGGCAAGTGATTTTAGGACAAACGATGTTAGGGATCGTGAGGGAGACCCCTGTGATATGTTACGTATAAAGTTTATTAAATTACACAATACTTGAGGGCACTACTGTATCATGCTCTAAACATAGTATAATAGAACTGTATATACTTATACATTGCTCTAAATAACGTGTATCACTATGCTATAGGTAACGCTTGATAGATGAGTCACTGCGGCCTCGTAACTATCGGTCATAGGATTGTTCAAGGGCAAACTCGGGATTATCGAGTCCGTAGATATAGTTATCAAATTTCCTCTTAACTAACGCTATTGGTGGTGATTGGTATTAAAGTTCATTTATTTTAGCATGATACTGAAAGAAAAAGGTTTTTCATTGGGCACGATACACGCAACATAATGTTTATACACTTTATACAAAAACACTACTCAAAAACGTCTTTTTTGACTACTATTATTTCACAGTAAATATTGAATGAACGTAATAATCTATTGCAGTAGTACTTTTAGTTATATTCGTTAATATTTTTATTGCGTTTTTTATTTGTGTTGATTATATTTACTTCAATTGGAAACATGGTCTATAAATGACCTAAAGAGGCAGAGGTTATAAACATGATAAAACGTCTAAGCATATAACACGACTAAATCAAACACTATCCTGTCACCTGTCAAATATATCAAACCTAGTGAATTTTAACTTGATCACTAATAACGCCACCATTTGCAATTTTTGACAGATGGAACGTCACAACGCCCTTTATGTCACTCACATTTCTCCCGAGTTCGGGAACATGTCATACATAACATCACGCCTTCATTCCCAGAGCTACAGAATAACCAACAACTCTAAAAATCTCGTTGATAATACTGCTACCACATTTTGCATAAACAGACTAAGATGTTTTGGTGTATTAGTGACAGGTTGCAAGCCTATCGCCTAATAGCATACGTACTTAAGTATTTTTATAATTAAAATTTGATATAATATCGAAACTTGATGTATTATCCAACAATAAAATATGAATGACACAGTCACAGATACAATATATTGAGTACATAGATTATTTATTATGTCAGCGTGTATTGGAGTTGACAACCACTGCTTCTTCTTTTTTTTTCTCATTCTAAAATAAATGAACTGTAGTGGTTGGTGAGGAAAATCGCAATTGGTCGCATCTCTACAAGAAAGATTGAGGACCTACCTGGGTTGACTCCTTATATCTGTGTCCTGTCCTTTGTTTCATTATAGGTATAATATACAGGGTGTTTGGTAATTAGTGGATAATCTGAAAGTAGGCGTGGCATCATACGACGACACGTTAGCCTAGTTGGGAGTGACCCTGCCCCGAAGCCAGCGGTCGCGCGGTCCTGGGTTCAAATCCTGGTAAGGGCAGACATTTGTGTGATGAGCACGAGTATTAGTTTCAGAGTCTTGGATGTTTTCTATCTATTAAGTATTCAATTTGTGTGACATTGTCCTGTGTTATTTATTTATGTTTGGCCTTACCTCTGATAGCCGTTGGGGGGCATGATTGTAGAGTGTCGGATATGTAGGATCTAGAAAACGAAGGAATCTGAGGAAGATCGTGGGAAACGGATGAACACGAGTACCACAAAACTGACTATCGTAAAGACCTTCGGGGGATTTCAGGACTGGACGTGTTTCGGCTAAAATGATGAATGATGATTACGAAGTTACTAATTAATGTGTAATAGATAAAATGATAGATGTCTTCCTGTGGATGACGTAAGAGGCGACTAAGGGAATAGAGCTTGTAGTGCTGTTAGGCGATGGGCTTGCAACCTATCAATAATACACTTGTAGGTAAACATCTTAACCTGCTTGCGCAAAATCTGGTTAGAAAATTATCAAGAAATATTTTAGAGTTGGTATTTATGTAGCTCTGTCTATTCCACTCTGGGATTGAAAGCGTGATGTTGTATGTGGATAATAACTGCCTATATTACGGCAAGCCCTACTTTAAAAGCTGAGGTCTCTTAAACGGCTTAACCGATTTTCATGAACCCCAGCTGACCACCATCCTAATTAAATTATCTATCTATAAAATAAAACTTAGTCGAAATCGGTTCAACCGTTTCGGAGGTATGATGCAACAAATAGATTCAGATATAACGCTTTAAACTTATAACACGGGGGTTTAAGAACGTTCTAAAATTGAACTGAATTATTGAGTTGTCGTTTATTCATTTTAGGGTTCCGTAGGTCTTTCAAAAATGCTGCGGGTTTGTGAAAACAGACAAAACTACAAACACTATTTTTTTTTAATAAATCTTAAATGAAAGCGTATTTAACGAATTTAAAAGGAAAACTATCTCGACTAAGTAGACATCATTGGTTATACTCATAACCTACGAAAATTATCTAAAGACGGCACCAAATGACTACATTCATACATACATAAATCACGCCTGTTTCCCAGAGGGGTAGGCAGAGACCACTTCTTTCCACCTGCTACGATCCTGACAAATCTCTTTCGCTTCTTCCACATTCATACATCGAGTCATGCATGCACGTCGGTTTCTGGTACTTAAGATTCGGCCCTTTTCCAGTATTTCCCCGATTTGATTAAAAAAAGTACGCCTAGGGCGCCCCCTTCCGACCCTTCCACTCACTTTAGCACTGTAAATGACTTTAGATAGATAATAAGTTATTACTTGTTGTTTTTTATATTTCACTAGCGACTCGCCCTCGCTTCGCTTTGGTTTAGTTTTCAGTAACGCATGTATATAAACCAGAATGTCCCTCAAGGGTTAGCTGGAATAGATCCCCTAAAGGGATAAGTTCGCCTTTGTACATTATTTTCTGGTATCTTCATTGTATTGTTTCTGTTTTATTTTGTGCAATAAAGTGTTTACATACATACATACATAAATAAATAAAATAAAAAAAAAAAAAAAAAAAAAAAGCCTTATAATTTCTGGGTAGACAAGTAGAGAAACTTACAAACTAATCTTAAGTAATATAGTTAGCTAAAGGTATAATTTAACAGTTAATAATTAATATGTATGTCCACACCGGAACCCTCTATGAGGTAAAGGCCTCTTCCAGAGTCTTCCATAATCTTCTATCTTGGGCCCTCCATAACCAATTCTTTCCAGCTGTATCTGCAATTTCGTCTGCCCAGCGTGCCAATGGCCGACCTCTCTTTCTTTTCCCCCCTGGACCCTTCCATGTTGTTACTCTGGATGTCCATCTCTCGTCCTGGAGTCTTGCCACATGTCCCGCCCAATTCCATTTAAGTTTCTGAGCCTGGCTGAGTGCGTCTATAATTTTAGTTTTACTCCTAATGATGGAATGGTTTATCTTTTGTATTTTCCTTACCTTCAACAAACTCCGTTCCATCCCCCTTTGGCATGAAACAATCATCTGTTTAGCCTTTGATGAAAATTTCCATGTTTGGCATGCATAGGTCATTGTAGGGAGTAGGCACATATCCATTACTTTCTTCTTGAGCTGAGTAGGTAAGTCGCTTTTTAGAGTTTCTTTTAAGCTCCAGTATTTGTTCCAAGTGTTTTTTGTTCTTCTCTCTATTTCCTGTTCGTTTGATTTTGGATTGAAGCTTATTTGTTTCCCAAGGTAAATGTACTGGTCGACGTAATCTATTTGTTCATTTCCTACATTTATTATAGTTTGGTTACTATTTGTCATAACTTTAGTTTTACTATAATTCATTTCTAGTCCCACCTTTTTGCTCTCGACGTTTAGTGTGTTCATCATATGTTCAAGATTTGAACTACTATTTGCAAATAGGGCCAGATCGTCTGCAAATCTAAGGTGCGTCAGGTTTTTTCCTCCAACGATAATGCCGTGTGATTTCCAGTTTAGCTCTCTGAAAACTGATTCTAACACAGCAATAAAAATTCTTGGAGATAGTGGGTCTCCCTGTCTTACTCCTCTTTCAATAGGAAATGATGGGCCGATGTTATCTAGTTGTATTTTACTAGTATTATTCTTATATATATTTTTTATTACTGCCAAGTAGGCGTTTTGTACTCCTTGATCTTGCAATGTTTTCCAGATGGCAGGATGTAGTATTGTGTCGAATGCCTTCTTGTAGTCAATATAAGCAATATAGAGTGGTGTTTTAAATTCTTGGTGTTTCTCCATGATTAGCTCAATTGTGTGTATGTGGTCTACTGTAGAGAAACCCTTCCTGAACCCCGCTTGTTCTACTGGTTGATGTTTATCCATTGTGATACTTAATCTTCTTTCTATAACCGTAGCAAAAAGTTTATATAGAATGGGCATCAAGCTTATGGGCCTATAATTGCTTACATCTTTTGGGTCTCCTTTTTTATATAGTAAGATGATGTTTGATTCTGACCACTGTCTTGGTATCTCGGCAGTGGACAGTATTAAATTAAATAAGTGGGTCAAAGGGGCAGTTAGTAGGCAGCCCGCTGTTTTTATGGCTTCATTATTGATGTTGTCCGGGCCCGGGCTCTTGTCGACTTTCAGTTTTTGGATGGCCTTTAGTATTTCTTCTTCTGTGATGTGTTCCATCCCTTCTAGTTGTGGCACATTATGGTCTTGTGGAGAGATATCGTCTTGACTTAGTGTTATGTTTGCGATTACATCCGTGTCTGAATTCGCGCTATATAGATCTCTGTAGAAATCTGTAGCTATGTCGAGGACTTCTTTGCGGTTTTGAGCGATTTTCCTTTGGTTTTTTAAACTTTTGATCCAGGTTTTGTGTGTTTGTAATTCTTTGTATGCCTTTTTTAAACTGCCTGTTTTGATGACATGTTTTTCTAATGTTCTAAGTCTGTACTTTTTGTAATCATTTTTAATGTATTTGTTTGTTACTTTGTACAGCGCTCTTAACTCATTTTTCATGGACCGTGATTTCGGTTTGATTTTCTGTAAATCTTGTCTGCGGGTTAGAAGTGCTTTGGTTCTGTCTGAAAGAACTAGGTTTTCGTCGGTCTTGTGGTTTGTTTTTGATGTTTGTTTTAGGCTTGACTTTATTGTGTTTACCATTCTGTCATGGTATTCTTGAACAGAGTCCTTTCCTATCCGGTCAAGCAGTTCTGGTACATATCTTGATAGGTTCAGTTGATATTTCTCTATGTTTTCTGTATTAATTAATATTGACTTGATGTTTATTTTGTTGTACTGAGATCTGTTCTTTTTAGTTTTTTGTATGTTAATTTTTGATCTGACCATTCTGTGGTCAGAAGGGTAGTTTATATTGAGGACCTCTACATTTTGGAATATTTTAGGTTGATTAGTCAATATCAAGTCTATCTCGTTTTTTATTTTTCCATTTGGTGAGCGCCAGGTCCATTTGCGGTTTGGTCTCTTCTTATAGTATGTATTCATAACTGAAAGTTTGTTCTCAAAGGCAAATTCCACCAGCTTCTCTCCTCTTTCATTTCTAGTACCATAACCATGGTTTTTTATTAACATTTTTTCTTCTGGCCGTCCCTGGCCAATCTTGGCGTTGAAGTCGCCCATTATTACAATGTTTTTACAAGCCATTTCTACTGCAGTATTTAGGGTATTGTAAAATTCTTGCATTTCATCATCGCTTGCTGCTTCGGTTGGGGCATATACTTGGATTATTGATAGTAAATAGTTGTCAAAATTCAAGTTTACTATAGCTACTCGTTCGGATAAACCTATAAAGTTGAGTAAGTTTTGTTTTATGTGTTTTTTAATGATAAAGCCTACTCCGAACTGGCCTGGTGTTTCGCCTTTGTAGCAGAGTATGAAATCTTGGTATTCATCTATAGAATCTCCTTGTCTTCTAACCTCTGCTAATCCTATGATGTCGTATTTAACTGTTTCCATCGCTTTTGTCAGCTCTATTAATCTTTCATGGCTTGATAGTGACCTTAAGTTGTATGTTGCTATGTAGAGTTTGTTCTGGTTTTTTTGATGTTTTGGGTTTTTCATTTTATTTTCTGGAAGGTTACGGTCTGTTTTCCCCACGGCGACCGCTTTCCGGCTTGGGGAAGAAAGTGTTGTTGTTTTGTGGTTTATGGTTGTTGTATTTGTCTTGTTTGACCTCCGGGGACTGGTGTGCGCTAATTGTTATTGAGTATTGTTTTCACATTGTGACTTTGATCTGGAATGGTTCAAGAACTTTCGCACATTGGTTTTGTTAATCTTGTTTTTGTTAATTATATTTGGTGTCATTTGGCCGTTTCCTTCTCTATTTTGGTGTGTATGTTCTGGTGTTTTGGATGGTGAGCGCTTCCGTTTTTCCTGACCTTTCCCTTGGTTTGTTCTTTCCTTTATTATGAGTTTGTCGTAGCGAATGATTGCAAGTTTCCCTTTTTTTATTTCTTCTTGTTGTTTAATTTTCAACTCGTTTCTAATTTGTAGGATATCTTTTGGAAAGTCTTCAGTGGCGTACATGTCTTTTGGTAAGTATTTATTATTTTGCAAGATTGTCACTTTTCTCCATGTTAGGGTTAATTTTAACATTATGGGTCTTCGTTTCTTGCTGTCTCTTTTTCCCAGTCTGTATACCTCACTTATTTCCCACTTGTCAAAGTCTTCTATTTTCGCTTCTTTCGTCATAATATTGAGGGTTTCCAAAACCAATTCCAATAGATCGTAATTGTTTCCTTCACGTTCTTCTAGACCGTGCAGTAAAATGTTGTTTTTTCTTGAGCTTTTCTCTAAGTTGTGGATCTTATTTTTCAATGATATAACTTCATTTTTAAGCTTTATGTTCTCTTCCATAATGGGGTTTAATTTGTCCTCCAACGTACTCAACATACTTTTAGTGAAATTTTCCGTCAGGATGTTAGTTTGTTTCGTGAATTCTTCCTTAATTTCATTTGTTCTTGCATTAAATGATTCATTCACCTTTTCAAGTAATATTTCCAATTGCTTTTGTTCCATTTTTCAATTCTGTTAACGTCTACTATTTGTTTATTTATATATGGCCGAACTGGTTTTGGGTATGCAACACTTTCTTCGGTTGTGGTAATTTTTATATTGACAACCCCACATAGATTTGTCACCAGATGTCAAAGCCGTCAAACGTCAGACGTCATGCGCCGGAAATTGCTTGTTGGAGGTTATATGCACTAGTTATTGATATATACAGTTATTTGATCGATTTTTGCACTTGTTTCTTCTAAAAGATTAATCTGTTGCTTCTATTTGTGTTTTACATATGTATCAGGTTATGCTTCGTGATTTTGAGTCACTTTGCTTCGAAAATAGATGTTGATTCACTTGATTTTTGTTTTAAACCCACTCTGGCACTAAACACACTTTTCACTTGACAGCAGTCGAACCGGAAGCATACATACATACCAGAATGTATTTTACATAACAATCTTCCGTAAAGTACCAAGATGATGGTGAAAAGCGCATCAAAATCCCTGTGGTTTAGAAGTTAGCTTATATACAGGTAGACGCGAAAACCTACCCACAGAGAAATATAAAAAGCGGCTAAGTGCGAGTCGGACTCGCCCATGAAGGGTTCCGTAGCAGCAAGTAACATAATATAAAAGTTCGTTGTAGCTTTGATCAATGTTTTCATGACGTATTAAAAAAAAACTACTTACTAGATCTCGTTCAAACCAATTTTCGGTGGAAGTTTTTTTTAGTTCTATCATTCTCTTATTTTAGAAGTTACAGGGGGGGATACATTTCAACACTTTGGAAGTGTCTCTCGCGTAAATTGTTCAGTTTAGAAAAAAATGATGGTAGTAACATCAATATCATTTTTGAAGACCTATCCATAGATACCCCACACGTATGGGTTTGATGAAAAAAATTTTTGAGTTTCAGTTCTAAGTATGGGGAACCCCCAAAATTTATGGTTTTTTTTCTATTTTTGTGTGAAAATCTTAATGCGGTTCACAGAATACATCTACTTACTAACTTTCAACAGAGTAGTTCTTATAGTTTCGGAAAATTGACTGTGACATACGGACGGACAGACAGACAGACATGACGAATCTATAAGGGTTCCGTTTTTTGCCATTTGGCTACGGAACCCTAAAAATACCCAACGTAAGATGTACACGAGTAATTTGTCGAGATCCCGTTTCATCTATGTAATACCCGGAGCGAAACCGGTTATCCGATTAATCCGGAATTCCGGCCCGTCCGGGTAAACAGCTCTTACTCGTCGACAGCTGGTTAATCTTTAATCACTCCATTATCTTCAAGACTACCCGTTCAGATCCAAATGACACCAATGCGGGTCAACTTCGTATGGGAAATGAGAAGCTCGTAACGTGTCGATGTTAGTATGATTAAGAGTGTGGTGAAACGGGGATTAATCTAGAGTGAGCATGCCAGGGAGAAGAGCAAGGGTGAACTAAAATTAATAAAAAATCCTACTTATCCTTCATTTCCAGAGTGGGGTAGGCAGTGCCACAGACATACCAACAACTCTAAAAAGACTCGTTGACAATTCCGCAACCACCCTGCACAAGTAGGCTAAGATGTTTACCAGTGTATTAGTGACAGGTTGCAAGCCCATCGCCTAACAGTACTACAAGCCGTTATTCCCTTATCGCCTCTAACGACATCCACGGGAAGACATGGAGTGGCACTATTCTAAACCGGCCACCACACGGACAAGTAATAACTAATTTTCTATTTATAGTTATTGGTGGTGCTATTTTAGACGATGTTTAGTACGTGTAAACATTTTAGCCGCTTGTGTCTCAGGAAGCTATCTAGTCTACTTAGTGATAGTTTTCCTTTTAAGTTCGTTGTATTTATTTATTTATTATTTATTTAATCTTTATTGCACAAAAACAAGTACAAATGGCGGACCTAATGCCTAACGGCATGTTTTTTTTTTGGCATGGTATATGATTTCATTTAAAATATTTTTCCAATGAAAAAAAAAATAGTTTTGGTTGTAAATGCGGTAATGGCTATAGCTATACCTAGATATAGCTTAGGAGAATGATTTGGGCCAAATTAAGTATAGACACAAAAATAATACTAGTAACTTGCGTTGTGATTTCTAAACTATAGCTAATCCAACAATTACAAAATGTCACATAGCATGCAAAGAAAAATAAAGCTGTCCGCTTATAAGTCCCTCGAGGAGACTTAACCGTATTTCTCGGTTTGTTCTTTCTTTGTCTTAATATTACCGGTGTTTTATTGTTCGTGGAAAGAAATGTTGAGAAAACACGACCACACTGAATTTCTTTAACAAAAAACAACACTACAACAAGTTAAAAACGGCACTAAAACATGTCAAACGCAATATCGTTTTAAGGGTGAATTGCAAAAATATTGACATAGTTAAGGACCTAATTGATTTCAGTGTTTAAGGGTTATACACAGATTTAGGTTACGGTCTTTCCTGTGGACACACCGAAAGTTAACGTTTTTAAGGCCTAATTTTCTGGCTAAGCCCATTCCCGCAAAAACACCGTCAGGACTGCTTTAGACCTAGGTATCATATAAAAACATAACTTATATGCACACAAGCTCTTAACTATTGGCCAAAAGAGAGACAACTTTTCTTTTTAAGAGTGTGTATGACCCTTAATTGAAACAAATAATTTTTCCCTTGTATAATGAAGATTAACCATACGATTGTATGACTAATTTTCGTAACACAAAGGAAAAATAATTTGTTTCAATTAAGCTTTGACGCAATTAGGACCTTAACTATGTACAATATTTTTGTAATTCACCCTTAACGCAGTAGAATAGAGGCCCTGCACCCTTGCCTTGTAGATTTACATGTATATTAAGTATACATATAGTTGGTATGTATATTACGTGGTGGAAAAACCGAACGCCCCATTGACGGCAACTATAACTTTAATACTAAAATAGGAAATTCTACCCAAAAATGACTTACTTATACTGCATTTTTGGATTTTCTAAAATTCGTCTGCCTTAACCGGAGATTGAACTCTGATGTGATACAATAATAAAATCATGTTATTACACAGATCGAAAGAGCCATTGATAGTGATCATTTATATCTACTAAACACACCTTTAAAATAAATCTACACTAATATTGTAAAGAGGAAAGTTTTGTATGGGGTAGACAAAGTTACATTCGACAATCGCTACCGATTATGTTTCGATTGAAAAATATATGGTACTGACATAAGTCACCGATATAGTACCACGTGACTATCTCGGTGGCTTACGTCAATTCCATACGTATGTGTACCGATACATTATCGATAGCGATTGTCGAATGTAGCTTGTCTAGCTCCATAGGACTGATGTCACAAATTCTTTCACCAGAAAGCTACCTTATCGCTGTACTAGGCTTTATTCAGTTTTTCCACGCGGACTGAGTCGCGGGCAACAGCTATTAAAATATATAATATTTTTTGTCGTATTCCACTTCGATTAGGGCAAATTAATTCTCAAAAAATCTATGTTTTTGCAGTATTTATTGTTTCCAACAACAAAAGTAAGTCGCCTATTTCCAATATTTAATGTAGTTGCCGTCCATGTGGCGTTCTTTTTTCACCATGTATACATGTCAAACTCTTTCGTGACTGACTGTCAGAAAACACACAGACATTATTGAGCGCAATACTAAACAATATACACTGCTGACTGTACGTACAGTTGATCGTTATTTGTTACCTCATACAGTAAAAGTAGTCATACGATATGAGGTATCAGGTTACGAGAATGCTTTAATGGTTTCTTAGACGTGATCTAGGTCACGTCGGCGTATGTATTAAACTTGGGATTGAGTCAACCTACTTATCTATGTTTCAAATATATCGGGTGTTGCCTGTAATAGGAGCAATAAATTTAGGGATCGTTTCCACATCACAAACGTAACAAAATCCCCTATTCCCTGTAGTCTTACCGCGTAGTCTTACCAGTTGGACTAATAATAATTTCCTTCCCAGTAGATTTACTGGTAGTGAGACTTCGCAGATGTCATTTTTATCCCATTAGTTTTACTCTGTTAAAATGTATAAATCATAGACCTCATACTTGATAGACAGTAGCTTTATTAAATCCAAGAAGAAAAATAAATAAAATGCATTTTTTCCTAATGACAAACAATAACAAACTCAAAGACAAGTACAGTCGAGTTCATAAAATATTTAAATATAAATATGTTTTATTTAAATAAATTTTCCTTTTTAAATAATAAATGCATGCAATTTCCTGCAATAATAATGACAGGTGACAAAATGTACACTTATTTATGAACTCGACTGTACCCAGTAAGTAACTACTTAATTGACCTATTTCATCAACGTAACTTTTCCAAAAAATGACCAACGCTTATCTCTCCACTAATTAATTTCATTTGTGCATTCTGAATGAACCGGTCGCGTTCAATGTAAACATAGTGTCTTTTATTCAAATTCAAATTGTTTTTGACTTGGAACGCACTCAAAAGGTGCGTAACCTTTTGATACGATGCGTCAGAAATTAAAATGTTTAACAATAAAATTGGTGTAAGTTACTTTTTTTCTTACCCACATCACCATTCAATACAAAATGCCACGATTCCAAATAATTGGTTGTGTGATGCCGTTGGCCAAATATGTACACACATTCTTTCAATTTTGTTTTAGTTATCCAATATCGGATCATATATTTTTTAAATGCTTTCATATTATCTTGCACATAGAAGTTTTCCATCTCATCCATTATATAACTCCAACCGTCCAGAATATTTCTTTAGGTAATAGTGGCAAAGATTTGCAAAGTGACACTATTCTGTATGCTTTTAATTTTAGAGACTTACTTTTTCTCTTCAGGCTCTCACGATAGTGATAATAGCATCCGCTTGGCAATACTTGCGAACGTACCTTAAAGCCTTTATTAGGCCCTCCTCATAGTCTGTTTTAAATTGCATAGGGTTCCAGTCCGGTATTTGGCTTTTTATTAATTGCAATAATGTAATGTATGTTTCCGTTTTTTTATCCGGGAGGAAGGCATAGATAACGGGTATTATATTTGTAGTCTCCTGAGAACTACCCAAATCGCAATGTATAGTATAGAGCTGACAAAAGGGTACAGGACTTACTTCAAATGTGCCATCACTGAAAAAGTCCTTATTTTCCGTCATAGCTTTCTTTGCCTCACTGGATGCAATCACTAAAATTCGTGCACCGTCATCACGATAGTAGTCCGCTAACAGAAAATAATCAAATTTAGGCGGAACCTTAATATCAGAAAATCTTTTGTGATATAATTTTTCTACTTCCAGCGTTTTATTTCGATGTCGGTAAAGTGTCGATTTTATACTGGTGAATTCTGGTAACTTGCTAATAAGATTAATTCCAGAATTTTTGAGTGAGCCCACGGCTTTTCTGTAGACCCTGGGTATTGATACCGTGTCTGATTCAACTTGTTTTTTACAATCATTCATCTTTATGTCTATTTCGTTTTGAGCATGATCAGGACAGCATGTTACAAGATGTGGTTTACTTTTTACCACAACATTGTTAATAATAGTAACAGACCCGACACAATTACTTTTACGGTATAGAGCACATCGCCATACATATAATACCTGCTCCTGCATCTTTATAAGTCTTTAATTTATAGTACTGGTATCCATTCAGCAATAGTACCTCACCTCTTCCCCTTTTTATTACATTTATATCACACATTTCACTAAATTTAAAATAAATTACACGTATTCTTCTTCTTCTTCTTTTTATTAATGGCGGTCCACCGCGATGTACGCAGTGATTTCGCCAATGTCAAGTGAGTAGAGTAAAACAGTAAACAAAATAAATCAAAATCAAAAGCCGGACATTTTTCAATCGGCCATCTTCCCTCCCCGAAGGTTACCGGAAGACCCGTATTCTTCTATTACTCTTCTTCTTCTTTTTTTATTAAATGGCGGTCCACACAATGATTTCGCCAATGTCAAGTGAATAGAGTAAATCAGTAAACAGAATAAATCAAAAGTAAAAGCCGGGCATTTTTCAATCGGCCATCTTCCCTCCCCGAAGGTTACCGGAATCCTCCCCTTCTATTACTCGTTTGTAGTTTGATAATTATGTGACAAGATGTCTATCAAGCAAATGTTTTATCTTGGGTCATAGGTTCAAGTTCAATATGTACGTTGTCTATCAATAACCTAAGTCTATGTAGACTCGTATGTAAGAGTAGGACTATTGGGAGTTTTGTTTTACTGGTAAGTCTACTGGGCACAAAATTCCCAATGGTGTTACTAGTAAGTCTACTGGGAAGGAAATTCCCAGTAGTCCAACTGGTAAGACTACGCGGTAAGACTACAGGGAATAGGGGAACAAAATTTATTCTAAAACTTTTGAAAGTAACTGAATGTAAACTAAATATAAGTGAATTTTGATTTTCTAAGCAAGCAATGTATTGCGAAAACTACGAAGTTTGTAGGCTGACAGTAGATGTCAACTAGATTATTGGATGGAGTACATTGAAAATTCTATTTAGTTTGTTCGAAAAAATCCTAAAATAATAAGTTACATATTTTTTAAAGTTGTAGAGTTAATTGATGCTACGTTTATAGAGTAGAAACGATCCCTCAATTTATTGCTCCTTACAGGAAACACCCGATATTCGCAGTATTTTGAAAACGCGTTAGGGTAGTGCCTATTCAGCAAGCTGTCCTGGGTTCGGACGGACCATGCTGTGTTGGGTTCCGATAGCGTTACTACAAAGATCACAAAATATTAGCTCGAAGAACACGAAACAAAGAGCGTTGACTAGACGGTCGACTCGTGATCGTATGGCACTGAATTCGCACCCCCGCGGTCACCATGTACAGTCAAGGTCATAAATATGTATACACTTTAATACCTTGTCACTTTAATCGCTGTGACAATTTCATATGGCAGTTTAAACATGACGTTAAATAGACAAGGTACTAAAGTGTATACATATTTATAACCTTGACTGTACCAAAGAGTTTTTCTAATTTAAGTACATTACCCGATGCTCTTACGGTGAGGGAAAAACATCGTGCACATTCGAACAGCTGAGTGTATAAGAGGGTAATTACACAAAATATCCCAAAGGGGTCGAGTCTATCCGAAAAGGCAAATCTGTAAGACGTGTGGTTGCCGGGCTAGAATAGGGCCACTCCATGTCTTCCCGTGGATGTCGTAAGAGGCGACCAAGGGAGTAAGGGCTTGTAGTACTGTTAGGCGATGGGCTTGCAACCTGTCACTAACACACTGGTAAACATCTTAGCCTGTTTGTGCAAAATGTGATTACAGAATTATCAACAAGTTTTTTTTTTAGAGCTGTTTGTATTGTATTTCTGTAGTTCTGCCTACCCCACTCTGGGAATTAAGGCGTGATGTTATGTATGTATGTAAGATATGGAAAGATGCGTGTTATGGATAGTGTCGATAGATCCATAGCTCAAGCTGCGAAACTTCCTCGAACGACTACATAGCTTAGAATTAGTGAAAACGGTCACATAGTTACGTAGCGTATCTTTCACATCCTCGCAGCATGGATGCATAGCGCGTTTGGTGGTAAGGCACCCTTAGAGTATCTTATTTGACATCGAAACCCTCAAAATAATTAATTGAAGAAAGTCTATTAAATATTAAACAACAAAATATTATAAGCATAACTTGGTTAACAATGACGTCAAGACAGGCTTGTCCCTCCCACGCGAAAACAACGTTATTCTATATCGATCGTCTAGTCGAAGTCGAATTCACTATCGAAACCTATATCGACCCAGAGGTCGATTAGGTAGGTTTGGTAGGTTTCTCTAATATGATTGGTTACAACTTCCTGTGGAAATCTTGATTAAATTGGCTATGTAGACAGGAAGTATTGCCTGTATTGAACAGAGTAGGACAGTTTGCTAAAATTAACTAAATAAATGTTTGTTGTCAGGAGATTTAAGGGCCTCTGCAGCCCTAACCATCGGTGGCTTTATTTTTGCTCAGTATTTTTTTTTTGTATTAAATGCCTAAAATTAAAACAATGGAAATACTACCGCTTACAATAACAGAATAACCCCGCTAAGAGTCCCCGGGCGATGCCCAGAGGTCGGAGGACTACATAAATAATTCAGTTGTACTTTTCTTTACTAAACCCACAACATTACATTTATAATAATTAATGGAACAGTTTCCATTAATTATTATAAATGTAAAAGCGACTCTGACTGTCTGTCTGTTTGTTACGCTTTTACGGATACTTGCTGGACCGATTTAGATGAACTTTGGTGTGAAGAAAATTTGAGTCCCAGGGAAGGACATAGGGTACTTTTCATCCCGAAAGTTGGGACGGTTCCTGAGGGAATAGCGATAAACGAATTCTACGCGGATGGAGTCGCGGGAAACTGCTCTAGGAAATATACCAAAAAACATGTGTAAATCATCTGTTGCACTCGAAAAAAATATAGCCAACCGAGAGAGATTTTCTCTAACCCTGGGTTCCTATATTCAAAACGTCTCGTTAAAATGTGACGTCTCGTTAAAATTTTACATTTGCTACGTACAAAATGTGCAAAATTTTAACGAGACGTCACATTTTAACGAGACTTTTTGAATATAGGGTTAGTTGACGTAAAATGAATACAATATTCATGATATTAATTATATCAACCAAAATTATTAATACCAACAGCAAGTTCTTTAGTGAAACAACTAAATCTTAGATAATGTGTCTAGCGTCTTGTCAGGCTCGTGTGGAATCAAGACGCTCATGCACAACAATCACAATCTTGTTAGAAGCGATCAAGTTCTTTTTTCGGTGTGGTTTAACCACTATACAATCGCAAGCCGCACCATTAAGCTGATTTTCCCTTTAACTCCCGGCTACTTACTGAACCTTTACTGAATCCCGCAATAGAAGACAAGCCTACAACGCCCTGCGCGTACAATATGTATACCTAACAATGGCACCTAACTTTGCTTCAGATAGTTGTAACAAATTATTAATTAGCGTAGCGAAATCTAAATACGTAACGATCCCTCGGGTAATTGTAGCATTGGTTGAATGAAAAATATTCTTTGAAATAAAATACGAAAAAAAAACATAGGACAAGGGACAAGGAGAAATGTTGTTCGGACTGAAAATATGTTTGTATGTCAAATTGTGAAATGAAAAATTAACGAATCCTGTTGGACAAACGATAAAATACTAAACGTCAACGGTCAAATGAAAATCGCGTTTGCGTTAGCTCCAACAGGCAGGATACTCAGTATGATCTCGAATAAAATCGACTGTCCAATACTTATAAGTATGTGTTGAGAGTTTAAGTTTTAAAATTGTTTTAGTACTAACATTAGAAAATAAGATAACAGTGTTTTCTAATCAATATGGGTCATGTTACCCGAAATAAATGTTTTAAAATAAACTTTCAAATTCAAAACATTTATTTCGAGCAACATGACCCATATTGCTTAGAATACACTTCAGATGCTTACGAGTTAGACGACTTCACTTTTTTAATTACAATTACCTTTATTATACCAACATTTTCGCTACCTCGTAACGCCTGCCATACTATAAACCAAACAGAGAGATGGGCGAGGACCAAAAAGTTGAACCATAGCTAAGCGAAGTTAACGACACAAACACCGAACCTGAAAAAAGTTCCGTCGTACGCCGAAAAGTATCCTTACAATTGTACGGCTAATATTCGTCGCACAACTGAAAAGTTTTATAGAAAAAACTATTGCGTTAGCGTGCCCAACTTTTGGAATTTTAATTTAACAGCGAAAAAATACAACTTAATTACCTTTGCTCTTAAATGCCATTTTCTACTGAGAAACAAATTAAATGTGGTCCTGAACGTGCAAAAATTATAAACAAGTCTTTCCCCCGTGTGGGTCCCGTGTTAGAATATTACCACTCCATGTCTTCCCGTGGATGTCGTAAGAGGTGACTAAGGGAATAAGGGCTGGTAGTACTGTTAGGCGATGGGCTTGCAGCCTGTCACTAATACCCACACTGGTAAACATCTTGGCCTGATTGTGCAAAATGTGGTCACAGAATTATAAACAAGCCTTTTTGAGAGTTGTTGGTTATGTAGCTCTGCCCACTCCACTCTGGGAATGAAGGCGTGATGTTTTGTATGTATGTAAACAAATTAAATTGAACTTTATGCTGCTAAAACCGGTACATACACCGGGTCTCACGAGATTAATCGAGATTAGAAATGGAATACAATTGTATCTTCTATAAGTAATTAAGAACAAACAATAGGATTTAGACAAATATGTTCGAGTATCATGTAATATAAGAAAGTCTTTCTGACAACTCTAAAAACTGTGTCCGGTGCAAAGCGCCCATTTTGAGCAGTACCTAGATATATTTCAATGTCTTTTTCCCCTCATTTTTACTCAAATTACCCGAAAATCTTAGAGTTGTTGGTATTCTGTAGCTCTGCCTACCCCGGCCATTACTGTCAAGTAAATAAGAGCTATCAAAACGTTGAAAATACGGAAACACGTCAAAAGCAATATTGCTTCACCGTGCTGAATAGAGGCCAAGGTATCAAGGTTAAACTGAAATTAAAATCACAAATATAAGTTACTGGGAATTCATGATCAAAGGGTTAAGATACGCCTAGCTGATCAAGCCAATCTCTAATTAAAAACTTTTCATCACGATCTGTTCTGATTTGCTACGTTGCGCACGAAACTTTGCGATCTAGTTAACGTAATAAAATGCGAGGTCTATTGTTTATCCCATTGTCTATGGCTTATTAACCAGATTAGCCTTGTTAGTAATCTACCTGAGAATATTAACAGGTTTCTATCTGTTTAAGTTAGCGTTGAGGGTTTATTTGTGATCGAAATATGTTGGTTTTTTTAAAGGGGCAAGAGTGGAACGGATTGTTTTCTGTACGTATAGACCGTTCGACATTCTATACTTGATATTTGACGTAACTTCCATATTAGTTTTGTACACAATTACATGCAAAGCTTTACCTATGAGGCTACCCTGGGCCAGCGACCATGATGTGAGCATTTCTAAAAAAGTATGAGCATTTCATTCACGACTTCAATTTGCAAAAAAAATTGCAGGTTGGTAGAGTGAATGAAGCTGAGCCTAAATAAGTCTCCCAAAATGTCCTCATACATTTGTATGAAACTTTCCTTTTTTGTTACCAATGTTACCATGAACCAAAGAAACTTAGTAACAAAAAAGGAAAGTTTCATACAAATGTATGAGGACATTTTGGGAGACTATGTTATTTAGGCTCAGCTTCATTCATTCTACCAACCTGCAATTTTTTTTGCAAATTGAAGTCGTGAATGAAATGCAAAAACTTTTTTAGAAATGCTCATGTGCGGTTTTTTGTCATTTTCATAAGTAATTTCGGAGGAGAAATCAAAGGAACCCTTTTTACAGTTGTATTGATTCTGCTACGTCATGATTTTACTCTTTACATTTGCAGAAATATACAAAAAATTACGATGGTGAAAATGCGGTAGTAAAATTACTTTTCACGGAAGGTTTTTATGTGCAATAAGATTTAATTCTGCTTTATGAACGAGTATTTACAGAAAAAACCCTCATAAGCCAAAGCGAAGAGAGGGCGGGTCGCTACTCTGTACATGGTAAAAAACAAAGACGCTACGCGTCTGTCTATCTTTAGCTGGGTACGAATCTGAGTGGCTCAGCCTGAGGCATGCGCGCCCCGCGCAGCGAGCTGCTCGCGAGTCAAATTGTTGCACATAAACATGCGCGGGTGAGGCAGCGTGGTGGCCCGAGCCGACATTTCAAAATGGCGTCGGACGCGATGAGAGCCGCGGCTGCGTTTATCATAATTCACCGAATTATTAACAAAAAGAAGAAATCGCCTCGGTGGTGGAACGGCTCAGCAACTTTATAAAATATGTACGCGCCTCGCCCACAGACAAGTTAGAACTTGACTTTATGCCCGCGGCACGCTCGGATACACGTTCAAATTACGCGAGGCACGCACACCGAGGTGCCTCTGAGCACGGTCAAAAGACCGATTCTCGGCGGCTCACCGCGCGCCGCTCGGCCGCTGCTCGCGCACAGGGCGTGAGCGCGTACGAATTTGAGCAAAATAGGTACCTGAGGCTGCTCTAATTCGTACCCACCTTTTCTGTCTGTATATCCACTTACTCCTAAACCACGCAACAGATTTTGTTGCCGTTTTCACCATCAGGTAGATACATTTTCACGCAAGGTTTTTATGTATAACATTCTGCTTTATGTCAGGGTGTTAGAGAACACTCACAAACTAAAGCGAAGCGAAGGCGGGTCGCTACTCTCTATCAGTACATATACTTAGGAGCAAAGAAATCGAGTGAATTTCTATGGAAATTCAGTATTAAGTGGCTGGATTTATGTGCTCCTATTTGTAATCTTATGCCTCCTCCACACATCAACAGATGCATCTGCAAACGTCATCTTCGGATGCGACCGCCAATGTATAGAGGGGGTAATTTGCGCCTCTCTTGTAGGTATTTAACGTCCGCAGATGCGTCCGACTTGAATCCAATTGTTGTCGGTTTTTGCGAGGATCAATGGGGACAGCGCGAAAGCGAGACGTCTGTCTACACGTCTGCCGATGTGTGGACGGACCGCGAATAGAGAACATGCATAAAAATCAGAATTGAGTTTAGTTAAAGCATATTAAACGCAATACACTAAGTTTTGACCCGTTTATTGAGATTTTATGTATAGAATCTAAACATGTTAAAATTTTAAAACTTCTTTTAATGGCTTTTATGTATAATAAATTCTGGTTTATGTTCGGGCGTTGCAAAAGACTCGGATAACTGAGAAACCGAAGCGAAGCGAGGGCGAGTTGCTATACATGACACATACATCCAGTGATCGGGGAAAACGGCACAAAACTTGTAAAGCGGCCATAAAAGAGAACTTATAACTAGGACAAATAAGAATATTATTAAAAAATAAGAATATTATTGGCAGATTAGTGTTCTATTAGGGATATTAATATTTCATGACTGTAATGTAAGTTTTGTTAAAGTTTTGCACCGTTTTCCTCGATCACTGTCATAACATCACGACTTCATTCCCAGAGTGGGGTAGGCAGAGCTGCCTTTCTGTAGAAATACCAACTCTAAAAGACTTGTTTATAATTCTGTAACCACATTTTGCACAATCAGGCCAAGAAGGTTACTAGTATTAGTGACAGGTTGCAAGCACAACGCCTAACAGTACCTACAGTCCCTGGTCGCCTCTTACGACATCCACAGGAAGACATGAGTGATAATATTCTAACCCGGCAACCACGCGGGGGAGTTGCTAAAGTCAATATATGTTAGTTTTAATCACAGATATCCTACAACTAATAATTCTCAATTTGTTTTCCGTAAGTCCCGTGCTAAGGGGATTATAGCCTCGGCGTTCGGCCTTCGGCGCGCGGCCTCGTCCTCGGCGCAGGCGTCGGCCTTTAATCGCGTTACGGGGCTTCACTAATGTCATTGTGGAAATTGGATTTATCTTGTTTTAAATAGATAGTTTATTTTATTAGTAGGTCTTTAGGAGCTGGGTCTTTTTTACGGAGCAGAACAGAGCCCCTGATCCAATCCGTAGTAACATGTAGTAACAAATGCGGAACTAAATAAAATAAATAAATATAAGAGACAATCTCGCACAAATTGACTAGTCATACGATCTAGGCCTGTAATATGTACTAGGCAAGGATAAACCTACTTATATATAGAAACACACACCGTACTTAAATAAATAGAAAACATCCCAGACTCGGAACAAATACTCGAGCTCATCACACATATATTTGTTGTTACCGGGAATTGTACCTACCCCACCTGCATAGCCTTAGGCAGGGTCACTAGGGTAACTACTGAGTCTGTTAACGGCCGAACCCTATATTCAAACCGCGGTCAGATAGCCTTACTTCGGATTAAAATTTGACACATTTTGTATGGGCAAATGTCAAATTTCAACCCAATGTAAGCATTATCTATCCGCGGTTTGAATATAGGGTTCGGCCGTAAATGAATCAATTCTTGGATGGGATTGGACATATCATATTGGATATGTATACCAGTGGGACAATTCTGCCAGTATCAAGTTTGGTATTAGTTAAGAGTGATAAATTAAAAAGTTTTTACAAAAGTAGATCCTGATTCCCCTTAAAGGGATAAATTTACCTTTATACATATCTTTTGTGTTTCCGTCTATTTTGTTGTTTGTTATTTCTTGTTTGTATAATAAATTATTTTACATACATAAACACATACTACAATGACTAAAACTGATATGGCAATTGACAAGATGGAGTCGTGGATTTTTTTCTTACGGCCCTATAACTGCATAGAAAAAAAACTCAGCTTACTAACTGTCAATTTTCGGAGCCATATGACATTTTAACTCACATTTCGTCACCAGCCACAGACTGAAGACTCCTAGTAGCTTATTAGCCACAGATTATGAACTACCGCAGCCGCCATAAATAAATTATCGGCACCAAATGACTGTCTGTTGAACTGATAAGTTGTTAACAGTTTCTTTCTACTTAGACATACTCTGACATACCCTATATATAACCATAACCTGTGGTTTCTGCTTGTCACTCTAGTCAGTCGCCATTTTTTTGGATAAAAGAAGAAAAAATGGTATTTTGTAATAGTTACCTTTACGCGCTGTATTTCTGATGTTTTTAAGAACCGATAACCTAAGCCTCCAATCCTAACCTAAAGATGATCATTATGAAGCCATTATTGCAAAAAAAAATGGTATGTTTTTTGTGTATGACCTACCATTTGTAATACTATTCTGTTATTAAAGTTTAATATAATAATATTGGATATCTGTAAGACGTAAGTGTACAAAAATAGGTATTTACTACTCTCAATAGTACGCTTCACTATTTGAGAAAGAGCGCTTTATTTGTCATTATTTTCAGTCTTTTGGGTATACCTACTTAGCAGCAACTGAATTATGAAAAACATTTGGTTCATTGTTTACAGCTAGTGTCGGAACTCGTATATAACAACTTTGTTAAAAAGTGATGATACTGATGATGATGATAAATGATAAACAGTCGTGTTTTGCATACATAGTCGGAATCTAATAAAATAAAAGTGAAATAAATTTGGACATTTCTGTGCAAGTTTTCGGGAAGTACCCTTTCGCTATATAAATTTGTTATTAACATTACTTAAAACACCTTTTCATCCAATGTTTTCAATTTTCTTCTATCTGCGTATGTGTTCTTGCTTGCATAAATCCTGTTTGCAACCTACTTAGACCTTTCTTAGGCTAACATAATGTGGTGCTTTTATCCACTTAATAGCCAATAGGATATAACATACCTTAAAACTGCATGTTTGCAAGCTGGAAAAACTTAATTAGCACCTGCTTGTTTATTCCAGGTGTTTCAAGAATGTCTTATTTCACATGCTGTGGTCTCAGGTGCAATTTCAAGCTTCAAGACGTTACATTATATAAATTTCCTTCCAACATAGACAGACTAAAGATATTGTTATGGATGCAGTGCCTTCAAAATTTATGGATCAGATCATCGTCAGATGAAATAGAAACTTCCTTTGTTTGCGGAATACATTTTCAAAACAGATTTTGTTCATCTGGTGCGTGGATCTGTGCAAAGCCTACCCAACTCTTTATACTGCAGAAGCCAGTTCCATACATACCAGAATTGGATACTGGTAAATTAAAGTACTTATTCAGGTTTTATTATATAGGATCAAGCTGCTGCTGTAGCCATGTTGCATACTTATGAAATTATCAGTACCACAGGGTTAGATCCCCGTTAAGGGCAAATATTTGTGGGATGAGGATGAAGATTTTATTTTTGAGTTTGGGGGTTGTCTACTTATTTAAGTATTAATTTATCTGTCTAGATAAGTAGGTATATTTATCTCTATCTAGTATCCATAGTAAAAAGCTAGATCATAGTTCGGAAAGAAGTAAATTTGTGGAAGGTTGTCCCCTTTCTAAGGGTTTAATACCAAAATGGTAAAATAGGAACCCTTATGATGAGAATTCGGTGCTGTCTGTCTATATGTGACAGCAGTTTTTCTCAGCACCTATAGAAGCTAACAACTTGAAAATAGGCATACTTTTATAACTCGCCTGTCCGCATTTTTTTTTTTTATGGCATTGAGACGGCAAACGAGCACACAGGCCACCTGATGGTAAGTGGAAACTGTGACCCATAGACATTCGCATTCACAAGACTGCAATCCTAAGACTGCAAATGCATTGCCAACCCTGAGGACTAAGATGGAATGCCTCTATGCTAGTTATTTCACCGGCTGTCTTATCCCCAAACCGGAACACAACAATGCGGACACTGCTGTTTGGCGGTAGGTTAATGGATAAGATGGTGGTAGCGATCCGGACGGACCCTGCATAAGGTCCTACCACCCGCATCATTTAGTTTAATGTGTGTATGTGTGTACTTGTGTGCCATTGGCATTTTAGCTTCTAAAGGAATGCACCGATTACGACGCTGTTTTTAACACGTTCACGGACAGGAAAGTCATACTTGTTGGGCACACTTTGCTAAATTCCAATGCTATAGCATTTCCGTCCGCGAACATGTTAAGGTTTCGTATGCCCGCATGGAAAACATAGTGCATAATCCCATGACATCGTGTTTTGTCAGATAAGTTCGTTTTCATCTTGCTTTCTCAATTAGGTACATAGGTACCTATAACTTATCAGTAGGTACTAAAGCTGATGGAAAAACCCATATAAATACCAACTAATGTTTAATCACGACATCTATGCGTCTGTCTGCCTATCCGTCTGTCCGTCCGTCTGTACGTCCGTCCGTCCGTCCGTCCGTCCGTCCGTCCGTCCGTCCGTCCGTCCGTCCGTCCGTCCGTCCGTCCGTCCGTCCATCTGTCCGTCCGTCCGTTCGTCCGTCCGTCCGCCCGCCCGTCCGTCCCTCTGTCCGTCCGTCCGTCCGTCCGTATGCTTCGTTCACAAGATGAAAAATAAATAACAAGTTTTTTCACACTGTAGTAACCATGTGACATCAAATGAAAGACATTTATCTGTTACGTTTTCACGGTCAAACTGTTAAAACGATTTCTCAATTAGGTACATAGGTACCTATAACTTATCAGTAGGTACTAAAGCTGATGGAAAAACCCATATAAATACCAACTAATGTTTAATCACGACATCTATGCGTCTGTCTGCCTATCCGTCTGTCCGTCCGTCTGTACGTCCGTCCGTCCGTCCGTCCGTCCGTCCGTCCGTCCGTCCGTCCGTCCGTCCGTCCATCTGTCCGTCCGTCCGTTCGTCCGTCCGTCCGCCCGCCCGTCCGTCCCTCTGTCCGTCCGTCCGTCCGTCCGTATGCTTCGTTCACAAGATGAAAAATAAATAACAAGTTTTTTCACACTGTAGTAACCATGTGACATCAAATGAAAGACATTTATCTGTTACGTTTTCACGGTCAAACTGTTAAAACGATTTCGATGAAATGTAGTACCTTCTTAGTCTTTATTTATAAAGATAGCTTAAACTCCAAGAAAGTGTCATAATTTACTTTTAATCCTGCAAAATTGGAACTGTTACCAAGGGAAGAGCAATATAATCCTACTATCTAGGTAATATTATAAATGTGAAAATATTTCTGTCTATCTGTCTGTCTGTTTGTTACGCATGGATTAAGAGCTGAACCGATTTAGATGAAATTTGGTTTGGAGATAGTTTGAGTTCCGTGGAAGGACATAGGGTACTTTTTATCCCGAAAAACGGATGGTTCCTGAGGAAATATCGATAAACGACTAGGCGGACGAAATTCTGGGAAGCAGCTGCTAGTAGTTACATAAAGTCCATGATATATCTTTACACTGTTTTGTGAATGTAATTGTAAACATCAGATTTGAATAATTATTTTTACATCTGTTCCAGCCAACGTCGATGGAGGGCCCGTGAGCTAAACTTTAAAAACGCAACATAGACGGTGTTCTTTTTTGACAACTAATTTAATAGCATTAATGGCGCAGCAGGGTCCACTAAAATAAGTAAATTACTGTGGACTGCTGTTAGAGAATCGTCAGGCCTTCATGAATTCTGGCAGTAGGCAAATAAAAGGCTGGAATCCACAAAATTCATAGATACAAACGGACAAGAAAAATAGGCTACAACTTTAAAAAACTTCGTCACAACTCTTGAGAGTTATGTGAAAGTAATAATAATAATAATAATAATCACAGGACAATGTCACACTAATTGACCTAGTCCCAAACTAAGCTCTAGGCTTGTACTATGGGTACTAGACAACGATAAACATACTTAGATAGAGAAATAAATACTTAAATACATAGAAAACATCCAAGACTCGGGAACAAACACTCGTGCTCATCACACAAATATCTGCCCTTACCGGGATTTGAACCCAGGACCCCTAGCTTCGAAGGCAGGGTCACTCCCAACTAGGCTAGCGTGTCGTCAAAGTGTATCAAGTTTTTAAAAATATTGATCTAAAAGTTATGCGCCCGCGATATTTCCATACTGACCTGACTGTAAAAATAATTGGACAGGTTAGGGCGTATAATGTATCGTATGTTTGTTGGTTTGTTTGTTTGTTTGTTTGAATTTTGGGGGTAATCTCTGGAACTGCCAATCCGATTTTGAAAATACATGACTAATACCTAAAGGCTATTTCTATGGCCAAAATTTAAGTAACTTTCAGAAATTAAAACGGCAGTTTTAACTTGCATAACATAACGGCATTGGGACGTAACAAAGACTTTGGCAGGTAGCCCTGATGTAAAATATACTAAATATAATGCTTAATTTCATATTTTTATTCAGCTGGAAAGTAGAACTAAAGCATCATTTCAGTTTCGTTGCTATTTATTAAGCTCTGCAGAAGTGTAGAATACCTTGCAAAAACATATAAGAAATTTGTCTTAATTTTAGGACTACTTACCGCGATAGTGTCTGGACATTGTGTGTCTTACATATCAAGACTACGGCGGCTAAAAGGTTAAGTGGTAGGATCAAAGTAAATATTGGCTTCAGCTCATGACCGACCTAATAGCTGAAATTTTATTGTATTGATATAATAGTTAATACCCCTAGAACTTACATAATTACTTTAACTTTACCGTCGGTATTACCCACCCAGTAAAGAACACTGTTGCTTGTTGATTCGAGTCCGCTTTATTACCAAGAGCAGAGTGGAGAGTCATACACAGTTATTTTTTTAGTGCTAGGCATCTATTTTTGTGTCTAAAAACTGATATAATTGTACTCTGGCATAACAGTGCTAATATTTTTTGTTGACTAAATAGCTTAGCGGAGTAGAGTTCCTTAATCCCCGAAGTTTTATCGGGTACCTATAGTTTCGCTGTTAATGTAAATAGTTCCACAATAATATCAGGTACAGCACCTATCGGCGAAGACCTAGTACATCCGTAATTACCAGAGGGCTTTGCAGACATTCGCTTGAAAGTTAAATTTGGTATTTTATTACGATACACATGACATGAGCCAGAAAGTAAGCGCTGATAATATTGAAAAAGTAATCTAGACTAATTATGATATAATACATAAAGGAGGTTAGGTTGTGCGTTTGTTCTCCACTAATAGGAAACTATATTACCTCAAATTATATTAACTAAATTTTATTTTATTCTTGGGTTCCGGGTAAGACTGAATCTCTTATCAACTAGAGCAAAACAAGGGCGAGTTTCTAGTGTTGTTTAATTCTAGAAACGGATGCTTGGAGGCAGTATTTTTTTATATTTACAGATGGAGAAGGCGACGTATTAGCAGTAGATTAAGTTCTTACAAATGTGAAGCAGATCAAGCTAGAAAACATTACACTCCTATTTTTGGGCAACCGTGTAAAAACCTGGGCGATCAGGTTTGTAATAAAAAGGTTCATTATTTCACAGCAGCATAAAAGGCCATAGTATGTCCGTCCCTAAAAACAACCTAAATAGGCCTAAATAGTTAAGGCTATATCTGCAGGATTTCGCGAGTATCCATGTTATCGTCTCTTTTTTTCATACAATGATTGAAAGATTGGTACACCATCACGTATACACCCAAATACCGCAGATATGGTCCAGGCTTAATATTAATAAGACTACGGCACCTACTGAATTCAGTACCTACGGTAATTTTTATACTTGGTTGTTTTATTATTAGCTTGGCAAAACGATTTAGTTTGACATGGGGAATTTGGTGGTGGGTGGAGTACTTACATTATTATTTTGCCTGGCAACCAGCGTTCTGGTTCCGCATCAGATTTTGGTTTAAAAACTTTTTTGCCTAGTTATAGTAGGTAGGTAATATGTATATAATTAATTTTACAATTTACTTTCTCTATTGCATTTACTCAATTTGAAGTGCTAGTCCCATCATCTTTTACTGCCCTCATGCCTTTGATTCCTTCTTTAAAACTTGTTTCACTCCGCAATTACCTACACACATTTTGTAATTTTCCTGCTACTTGCATTGTTATTTTATTGTTGTATTTTTTTGTGCGTCTTCAGAGTAGTAAAAACATGTTTAACAGACTACGGGAATGGCAGCTAACTACCACCACAATCCCTCGTCTCCACTGCAAGCTCCGAATATTCATAAATGTTCTAAAAATAAAGGCATTCTAATTGTAATATTGTAACAATTAAAAGTACCTATACACAATTACATATTTGGATTCGTTTTATTTTCTCATGCCGGTGCCAATCTGGGATTCGGCGAATATCCGTATTGGCGTCTAGTAACACCAAATCACGTAGTAAATATCGCCACGGCATTACCAACAGCCTTCCAGACCCACCGTACCCCTCGGCCGTACCACTGGTGGTACTTTGACCAATTATTACTATTAAAATCGAATTTAACGTTGTCGACGGAGCTCTGCTATCGCAGAGCTCCTATTTCTGGGTAGTTTGTCCCTCCGGGCCTGCTGAAGAACTAACATAACCTAAACCTACCTCATATTTATGATACAAATTTTGGGTCAGTGGTACGGTTTAGGGGTACGGTGGGTCTGCACCCTACCAACAGTATCCTAGCAGGGGTTCTATTCTACTCGGGAAAACCATGTTACTTTTGACATATATGACATATGTATTGTCACGTAACTCATCACTACATCGAATTTCACTTCATCGAATGTATCATTTCATCGAACGCTATTTTCTGCTGAGACCATAATATTTTTAGGGTATCTTAAACATGAATTACGTAGGTTAGATATTTATGATACCCTGAAAACATTATGGTTTCAGCAGAAAATAGCGTTCGATGAAATGATAGACACCCGTATTGTCAACGTTTACTTATTTTTTCAGTAATGGCGGCAGAGGGGCGATTTTTGAAGCTCACCGACAAAAAGTGAGGAAATCAATTTGTGCAGCGATTTAATCTACAAGCGGGCCCACCTTTTGCATTTGATATCATTAAGCCTTTATCATATCAAATCCAAAAGGTAGGCCCGCTCGTAGATTTAATCATTGCACAAATTGATTTTAAACTTAGTATTTTTTCGTCGGTCTGCTTCAAAAATTGCCCTCCATACAACATGTCAAAAGCAATATGGTTTTACGAAGTTGGATAGGGCAGCAATCGATATATATATATATATATATATATATATATAAGGCAGTATTGCCTATATTTTCATAGTCTAAATGTGGTTTAAAAAACCATCATAAAAAATTTAAGAAAAATAAAATGGCTGTATAATTTAGAAGTTTCTCTGTCTTAATTCGTTAGAAGAAAAAACCACCGATGGCGATTTGTGGAAAAACTGGGATGTATTGTTTAGACGTTCCAGAGCCTAGATTTAAAATAAAAAAAAACTGTTAAATGTCATATGAGATGGAAAATTGACAGAATCCTACGCTGAGCAGAATTTGTTCGCGAGATGGTAGTCTGATACGTAGTATCTCTTAGTAGTCTGTGATTAATGGCTTTCACTCCATGTTTTAGTATTTCGCCAATGTCGAGTTTTAGACAACTACCACAAACTTATTAGAGAAATAAGTCCGAGGATATCAGGTTCCGTTAAAGAGTATGAACTGGTGGACTAAACAGAAGCGATGGGTTTAGCTTGACGCGTTTCCGTCAAGTCCGTGAATAAAATTGCTCGCTGCAAAGCATTTCCGTCCGCATGTCACTTGATATTGACATTTTGGCACAGATCTATAATCAGCAAAATGGCGTCAATTTCCGGGTTATAGATAGTTTAGTTTTTGTACATTTTTGCGTAGCATGTAGGAAATATTTTTTTGCTTTCCATTCCTACGGATTTTTTTCCGTGGTTTTGGATTTAGGGCAAATGTTACATTTATCATCATTCACTTGCTCTTGTCGGTGGAGTAATTTCCATTCTTCCGAACCTTCTTTTTGACATACTGATACGGCATGACTTATAATCTTTCTTTTAATTTGTCTAGGTAAGTTCTTGGTTCTCTTCTCTTCTCTTCGCTTTTCGTTTTTCTTTTTATTTTACCTTCAATTTCTTAATGTACTCGTCGTGCCGTAAGGTGTTCAAACATCTTCCCTAGTCTATTTTCTATTGGCTGCAATCGACTTTTCGTTTCCTTCGCTATTTCCTTGTGTAACTTAAAATAAATTTTGGACACGCCCCTTTTCTATTCGAAAAACATGTTAGATGTTTTAAAACATCGAAAACACGGCGCAGCGGATGCGGCTTTAGACATATCATTTATCCACTCTAGATGCAATTGGTTACCTAAATACAACCTCAAATAATAAACAGCATTACTAAACGACCTAGTAAATCTCCAACTCGTGCTCTAGTTAACTTTAACTTAAGATAGCCAAGATCTGTAAACTAACATTATGGAATGTAATAAACATTAGTATTGAGTAGTTACGCAACGTCTCAAGCAATCAAAACTTCCCCTCTTATAACGACTGGGTTGATCACGTTTCTCAGAAACCGATGCCGATGTATACGAAGACCGAGAATTGTACCTACCTACCTATCTCATTGAAAGCGTCCACGTGCCCACGTGGTAGAGTCACGTTTACCTCACCAAAGGGGTACACAATTGATTGAGTATTTCTTGGGTTTCCTAGCGATTTGACGCCATGTTGTTCGGTAAACTGGGGATCATTGTTTTGGTAATTGGTTGGCTTCTAAGGTCGTTATTTGTTGAAGTAGCACCGAGATTTGTTGGCAATTCTGGAAAATTAGGTAAGTAATATAAGACTAATAAATAGAAAAGTTGCGCTCTATTAAAAAAAAATGCTTAGTAATTATTTTGACGACGCGTTAGCCTACTTTGTGGCGAATACTAGACTATTTAGTATTCAGAAATACAATATCCAATAATTCTAAACCAACCTGAAACTTCCACGTTGGAACCCAATATGGGGAAGTTCGCTAAACTTGGGTGAAATATCATTCTCAGTTTACGAACCAAGGCAAGGAGTAAGCAGAAAGGCAGTTTGCAGTGTTTGCACCTCAATATCGATATATATTTAAGCCAAAAGGGCACATGAACTATTATCAGCCGACGCAATTTCAACCCTCCTGCATTATAATAAGTTGTATAAAGAAGTTGAGTGATGTATCAGATATAGAGTTTCAGAGGAGGATAGAATTAAGACCGTCTAATCTAAGACGCTAGATAGACTTCAAGGAGTTAGTGCAAGCACTTCAAACTCGGAACAAAGTTACGTAGGTGAAGGAGACCCTATTGTCAATAGTGGCCTTGAATTTATTAGAGAGTGGGAGGTAGTTGCAAATTCAATTTGATCAACTGCATAAGTACCTAAGTTGGTGGAATTTGGCCTAAATAATGATACGAAATTATAGTTGCCAACTGACAGTAGGAAATCTAACTTAATTTATATATCACATTAACTGCTGTCTCATGCTTCAGTTCTTCCCCGGGGGCACAAAGGGGTGTTATACATTTGATGCCCATGTTTGCGTGTACCTCTATTACAATTAGAATACTCTCAAAAACCCATGCTTTTGACATTTTGTTTCTTTTTAACTTGGCAGCCATTACTTTGACCATAACGTTGACGATACTATTTCAAGTCAAAAGCATTATGGTTTATTGAGTTATATAGAGCCTTTTTACGTCTGAATGAATTCATGAATGATATTTATTTTCCAAAATAAGTCACACACAGATATCGTCAAAATACATACACCAATTTTAATATAAGTACTTACTTAATTAATAAATAAGGAATGAAAAGTCAGGATAAAAACAAAACCAATACAGCACTAAGGAATTATCAACGCTACGGATCTTCCCAAAATAACATGTAAGTAAACTTGTCAATTGTTAAAAAAAAGTTTTTTATAAACTTTTCTGTCTATGGTATAGTTCCAAAAGTTCATCGTTATTCATCGTTAAAAACTGTCATAGAGTAAATAAGAAGAAGGGTAGGAAGGGCAGAGTTTTTTGCCATGGCAAATGATGCACACTAGCACTTAGGCCATTTGAATTCTCAAGACTGAAATCCTAAGACCTCAAATGCGTTGCTAACCCTGAACACTAAGATGGTATGTCTCTATTAGTAATTTCACCGGTTCTCGTATCCCTACACCAGAACACAACAGTGCGAATACTGCTTAGCAATAGGTTAATAGATAAGATGGTGGTAGCGATCCGGACGGACCCTATACAGGGTCCTACCACCACTACTCGATTGCGGTGTAGGATCAAATCATTTAAAAAGATCCATAAACCAAAATCCCGTAAATAAGTAGAGATATATCGATGCATTGAATGACTGATTGATTGATTTATTTGGTAAAAGGACGGTTTCCAAAAAAAGTACCTATACAAAGACAAAAATTAACAACTTCATTTTTTCCATCACGTCACGAAACTTAGTCATATTGTTATATACTGCCCTCATAAGCCAGTAGGCGGTATTTCAAATTATTATTTAATTTGCATAGCAGATTCAAACCTCACCTGTTAGTAATATGGTCGAACTTGCTACGGAGTATAGTCTGAAATGCCACTATTTCTCTTAAAACAGTAATAGTAATTTTTCGTGACGTAATGCAGAAGTTATCGTTGTTAATTGTACTCCTTAACTACAGGTACTTTTTTGAAAACAAACAAAATAAATTTATATACACGTCATATTGTCCCTATGAAACACAGACACTGCTTGAACCCGAACTCAAAAAGTTCTCTTACTTAACCGTGTTCTTAAGTTGTTACTCGTACAAGATAAATCTAAAGTTCCCGACTAAGGGTTCCACTTCGCAACTCAAGTGGTCAGCCAGTTGCAGACCCCGAAACTTGCCACTTTGGAGTTCGCAACTTTTTTCTTCGTCATCGACCACTTGGAACTGAGAGGAAGTTTGACCTTAGCAGCCTTTACTTGTTTTAGGGATTGAGTGTTGCCACATTAAATGATAACTCTTCTAGGTTAGAATTAGGTTTTGAGGAGGATGATCTAACATGACTTGGTCGCACACGTAACACATGTCTTGCAGTGTTGCATGTTTTTTTCAATAAATAATTTAGATGTCTATCTTTTTCTTTAGAAACTAATGACTTTTAAATAGTTTACACAGTATAACAGTAATAATTAATACACTAATAAACTTTTCTTAAACATGCTCGGCAAGGATATTTTTTTATAAAACGATCGAGAAAGATATTTTTTTCCTAGGAGTAAAATAAACGTAAGAAAACGAATTCATGTCCGCTGCGATATTTTATTTAAAAATGATCTCTATTGCCTGTAAAATCAAGACGACCATGAAATAATTCCATACACCCAATTTAACCCGGCGGCGGGCGGCGGGTTATCGAGCGGGTGATATTACCTATCTCAATGCTTGTAGTTTCCAAAAGAAGAATCTCTTTCAATTCGTCGATTTATTTTTACTAATACTTCTAATTGCATTTATTGAAATGCATAATTAGAAGTATATTTCCTCGCATTTATTGTGAAATGCATTATACAATATGCCTCTGCGGAAATGGGCTTGCCTCACTCGCATTTTTTAGGCGTCTCCAAGGCTCGACCCGCTAACCACCTCCGCAGGCAACCCTCTACTTTCTGGGCCTAGGCAATTATGTACTTCAACTAATAACACAAAAAGGAAGACAAAATATAGAAGGTCTATCATACATCATTTCGCAAAATCTTATGCTTTCCTAGCTCCTACACATCAACGGACGGACAAACAATATTGTATCTGTGGATGCGAGTCCGCCGACGCAACCATCGTAACATCAGCATCTCCGTCACAGGCACTATCGTTTCATTCCTCTCATTGGCAAGCCAATACTCAGACCTATACGTAAAGAAAGAAAGAAAAAGATACAAGAATACATTTTGGCTGAATGGGCAAAGGGCCTTACCCATACGGCTACAAAAAAGAAAAAGAAAACGAGACAAACGAACGCTACAACGGTCACGTGACAACAGGGGTGCGATTTTTTAATACCACCGACGGAAAATGAGTAACTTTAAAATCAATTTGCGCAGCAATTTAATCTACGAGCGCCCTCCTTTTGGATTTCATATCATAAGGAGCTCCGCCACACCGGGCGTTTGAGAACAGTTCCCCGTCGCATGGCCCTTGCGGGTAAGAAGTTAAGAACCCGCGTGACACAGGTCCCACGTACTATGAGCGTCTACCCGCCAAACTTAAAAATGTACAATCCGACGAAGCATTTAAACATCAGCTGAGAAACCTTTTATTGGATAATCCATTGTACTTCGTGGATGAATATATGGAACTCAAATTGTTATATTATTATTGTATTGACATTTATTAATCTATGTATACCTATTGATTGACATTGGATAAGTGACCATTTACTGGATATTTGTTGTTGTTTTGATTATTTAAATGTTATTTTTGTATTCTTTGATTATTAGTATTTATGTCGATAATCTGAATATAATTTCATATTTTTTGACATTTAATGCAATTTATTTATTTATTTATTTATTTTAGTGCCGTGTGGTTGCCGGGTTAGAATAGTGCCACTCCATGTCTTCCCGTGGATGTCGTAAGAGTCGACTAAGGGAATAAGGGCTTGTAGTACTGTTAGGCGATGGGCTTGCACCCTGTCACTAATACTGGTAAACATCTTAGCCTGATTGTGCAAAATGTGGTTACAGAATTATCAACAAGTTTTTTAGAGTTGTTGGTTGTTCTGTAGCTCTGCCTACCCCATTCCGGGAATGAAGGCGTGAGTTTATGTATGTAATGCAATTTATATTGCAATATTACATTGATGAATAAATAAACTAAACTAACGCCTTTATCATATAAAATCCACAAAGTGTGCCCGCTCGTAGATGAAATCGCTGCACAAATTGCTTTAGTGGTGGTAGGACCCTGTGCAGGGTCCGTCCGGATCGCTACCACCATCTTATCCATTAACCACCCGCCAAGCAACAGTGTTTGCATTGTTGTGTTCCGGTGTGGGGATAAGACAACCGGTGAAATTACTAGCATAGGTAGAGTCATTCCACCTTAGTCCTCAGGGTTGGCAACGCATTTGGGGTCTTAGGATTATAGTCTCGAGAATTCAAATGTCTATGGGGCTCAGATTCCACTTAGGTACCACCAGGTGTCCTGAGTGCTCGTGTACCTTTTCGTTAACATAAAAAAGAAGAAAAAAAACTCAGTACTGTGTCACGGCATCAACCGCGACGCTGATTTTCAGTGGCGCCAAAGTGACACACGAACGATGAGACAGCAGACTACACCGACACTAAGGGAAGTGAAATAAGAACACGAAAATAATAAATAGAAAATACTTTGAAATAAATAAATGGGAATTAACAAAGGAGAACATATTGGTCATGAACATTTTGTACAAAAAATTAAACAGGAAGGCAACTGTCCACAGACTAAGGAAGTAAACGCCAAATAGTTTTATATTCAACACGTTATGTGTTATATCCAATCCTGAGAGTCTTTATTGATTTCCCTCGGGCACAAATCCATTAAGATGTCATAAAATATTCCCTTTCTTTCAGTCTCAGGGAGTAATTAGTAGTGTTATTCTTGAATAAGAAAGTTAATATAAAGAACATAATTCACAGCTTTAAGAGTTCAAGATTTCAGAATACATTTGTACGTGAGGCGAATAACTTAGAATCTTTTTTCTACGAAAAATCGGTTTCAATTCTTTCATTAGTAACAGGCTGCAGGCCCATCGCCTAACAGTAGGTACTACAAGCTTTTATTCCCTTAGTCGACTCTTACGACATCCACGGGAAGACATGGAGTGGCACTATTCTAACCCGGCAATCACACAAGAAAAAGAAGATTAATAATCTTTATAAATTTAGTATGCCCTCAGTTTCATCTTAAGAGAATAACATCACAAATAATAAATACTCTTCCTAAGGTAAAGTCTCGCATTAAGAAAATTGAATCATGTGCTCGTGGAGGATATATTTTTCCAACGTATCTAGTTTCCGAACGTTTATGTTCGGGACACGTCCGGCCATCGACCCAGGGACGCTGCGACGTTAGCAGGGTATTGACACTAAGTCTATCGTTTGAGACGAAATATAGAAATACCTTAAATCGAATACTATAAAGGATTATGGCACCCAGATTGAGATGGCCTATGTTTTAACTGGTGCTTACACAGTACCAGAAAGAAAATACATACATCAGATCACATCACGCCTTCATTCCCAGACTGAGGTAGGCTGGGTTTGTTGTACTGTTAGGCGATGGAACCTGTCACTAATACACTGGTAAACATGATAGTTGTTGGTATTTCTGTAGGGCTAAAGAAATACCAACGACTTCTTGATAATTCTGTAAACACATTTTGCACAAACAGGCTAAGATATGTACCAGTGTATTCGTGACAGGTTGCAAGCCCATAGCCTAAGGCGCCTCTTACTACATCCACGGGAAGAGATGCAGTGGCACTATTCTAACCCCGCAACCACACGGCATTAAGTTTTCTTGTACATGCAAAATATTCGCGAGCCAGCAATGGTGCAATTTATTTATCTATTTATTGAAACAAAATCCACAGCTCAATATATAACAAATTTAAAAAAGTATTATTCATATAAATCACTGATTTGCATTTTATAATTGAAACTTCTTAATAACACAGCAAACGTTACATTAACTCAGTAAGAATTTGGAACATAAGAACAAGGGTTTATGTGCAGTTTTTATTTATTTTTGTAAGATCCCTGTAACCGGCGAATGAACGATTTTAATTTGATTTGATTTGAACCCTCAACTTGCGAGTCTGACTTACCCTTGACCGGTTTTTAATAAGCTTGTTTATGCTTTCTACCTCAGTATATATGCTTAAAGCTTATAACGAGTCACGGAGAAAACGCTCGGCGATGAGTTTCCCAGCAAGATCCGGCAAAAGATTGTTTCCTTGCCTTATCTCAGTTACGTGTTCGCAAGACGAGGCTGGGTTCACGGTCCACGAGATAATAGAGCCATTTATTTACTGAAGCAAGTTTACTATTTACATCGCATTTAAAACCATCAAGAAAACAACGTAAACACATTTCACAACCACGCATTAACTCTTTCCGTCATGTTGGTTAACAGCGATGACCACCTAATATTGGCGTGAGGCAACGTATAGTAGGTATATTGCGTGAACAAACAAAAGTACCTACTTTCGAAGGCAGTGCCAATGCAAAGGGTACGGGTACGGCGAGAAAATAAATAATAAAATTAGATAAAATACCTTAATACCCTATTGTTTTGCTTGTTTCACGGCCGCACTCAGAGATGTTAATTAAATTTAATTCGTGTTAATTGACGTGTTGTCTTATTCTATTTGTATTGCAAAGAAACTGAGAGCAGCAACTTTAATGACACTATAAATTAGGCCTAAATAATTTTAACTAATGCATAAATTAAGTCCACATCATTTGCAACCAAAATCTGAGCCGCAAAGGGTTAAAGACAAATCAAAAAAAAAATACAAAAAATCCACAAAGTTTTACATTTATGAAACGGTCCCAACTCAGCATATTGCCTTTGACATGCTATAGTATCGTTTTTAACTCGGCTGCCATTACTGTCAATTAAATAATAGCTGTCATAACGTTGACAATACGGTAACAGGTCAAAGACAAAAGGCACCCAGTCTACCCAGTTAAACTAAGCTGATATCATATTTGTGGGTAAAAGACGCTGTGTTGCTTGCGAGTTCAAAGCTCTATGCTTATCTTACACCACCGTTGTAACACGCCCGATTTGACAGCTGTCAACTCTGTACATAATATGTGTTTTAGGCTTTGAGGTTATATTTTGGACTTGACAGAGGCGCTAGGAGCTAACCCCGTGTGTTTCTGTTTAGTCCTCTTAAATTAATACTCTTTTACCGAACAATTGACTTCACGTGTGATATCCATGGACTTATTAATTACTCGACATTGGCGAAATACACATTCACAAGAGTGAAAGTCATTAATTAAAAGAGACACTATGATTTTACCTAGTAGAATTGAGGCCCAGGGATTTTTCATGCGAGGCGAACTACCAACTATGTGTCTGCATACTATGTGAGGTATCTCACATGAAAAAGAATCTCGAATTCACGAGAATTGCTCCCGGGGGGGGGAATTTTTGAAGCTCACTGATGAAAAATTACAACTTTAAATACAATGTTTAAAATCGAAAAGGTGAGCTCGCTCGTAGATTAAATCGCTGCACAAATTGATATATCTTATATATAAAATTCTCGTGTCACAGTTTTCGTTCCCATACTCCTCCGAAACGGCTTGACCGATTCTCATGAAATTTTGTGAGCGTATTGAGTAGGTCTGAGAATAGGCCAACATCTATTTTTCATACCCCAAAGTGACATAAAAAAAAAAAAAAATGCAGCGGGCGAAGCCGCTGGCGGATCGCTAGTAAGTTATAAATTTTTCGCCGGTGAGCTTCATAAATTGCCCCCAGGTTTTCTGTGTGACAATGACAACACAAATCACCGTCATGTCAAGGTTTATTTTAATCAAACAAAAAGTAACATTAAAATATCAAAGGCAGTTAAGTTTTCAAGCCTTGCATTTTATTACACTTGTCTATCATATTTCCACAAATTGCAAATAAAACCTTCAAAACTTTCAAAAGACTTTATTTTCTTGCCTTCTGAAGTATGCTGGCTTTTAACGAGTTGGAATGGCGTCCCACGCCGGCAGCATCCCTTGCAAGGATAAAGTCGAGTTCAAAGGGAAATTAAACTTGTAACTTGGTTCTTACTAACTGCGTTTGTCTGTCCTCGATGCAATGGTTTACTGGGCCTCTATTCAACTGCGTTATAACGATATCGTTTTTGACCTGTTTCCGTATTTTCAACGTTTTGATAACTCTTATGTCATTTACAATAATGGCGACTGTGACATAAACGATTCTTAAACGAGTCAAACACGATATCGTCTTAACGCACCTGAATAGAGGCCCAGGACCACTGTTTTTCGTGGGAGCTTTTGCTACGCTGCCTCAAAACTTTGGAATTATCTGCCATCGCCTATGAAATTAAAACGTTACAACATAGTATAAAACAAAGTCGCTTCCCGCTGTCTGTCCCTATGTATGCTTAGATCTTTAAAACTACGCAACGGATTTTGATGCGGTTTTTTTTAATAGATAGAGTGATTCAAGAGCAAGGTTTATATGTATAATACTTTTAACCCGGGTGGATCGTAAAATATAAAATGAAACAATACTTATTTATTAAATACTAGCGACCCGCCAGTGGCTTCGCCCGCTGCATTTTTTTTTCTTGACAATTTTAATTTTAATTATTGTTTTTTTTTTAATAAAAAGTATCCTATGTTACTTCTAGTACCTCCCAAAATATGTGTACAAAGTTTCATGATGATTCGTCAAGGAATTTTTGCGTGAAAGCGTAACAAACATCCACGCTTTCACATTTATAATATTAGTATAGATATCCAATCAGCCAGCAGGCGTCGTCCTCTGTTTGTCACATTTAAATTATTTTGTCATACAATTTAAAAATAATAATGCGTGGGTGTGTCCTTCTTTCACGGCTATGCCACTAAACCGATTTTGATGAATTTTGGTATGGAGATAACTAAGATCCTGGAAAGGATATAATAGGATACTATTTATCCCCGAAAATCCCCAGTTCTCGATGGGATAGGGATAAACGCGGGTGGTAGGACCTTGTGCAGGGTCCGTCGGGATCGCTACCACCATCTTATCCATTAAACTACCGCCAAACACCTGTGTTCGCATTGTTGTGTTCTGGTTTGGGGATAAGACAGCCGGTGAAATGACTAGCATAGAGGCATTCCATCTTAGTCCTCAGGGTTGGTAACGCATTTACAGTCTTTTGAATGCGAGTGTCTATGGGTCACAGTTTCCACTTACCATCAGGTGGCTGGTAAAAAAAAGATTTCTACGCGAACGGGGTCGCGAGCAACAGCCAGTAACAATATAAGTGTAAAAATAATTACCTTTGTTTCTTTTCCTTTGAATCAGCGATTTATTGGTGTAACAGGAAACTTTTCACTTAGCTATAATTTGCGAGGATCGTTAAACTGTAAAGCTGAAGCCATAAATATTTGAATAAGCGAAGTACATTTTAAATGAGAAAGGCTCGACGGTAAACGCATTATAAAGAAATAAACGCGAAGTACCTACTTTAAATATTAATTTGATACGAAAACGTAGCGTTTGCTAGGATTAAAATAAATAAATAAAAAAAAGAAACAGGACAATGTCACACAAATTGAACTAGTCCCAAACTAAGCTCTAGGCTTGTACTAAGGGTACTAGACAACGATAAACTTACTTAAATAAAGAAATATATACTTAAATACATAGAAAACATCCAAGACTCAGGAACAAATACTCGCGCTCATCACACACATATCTGCCCTTACCGGGATTTGAACCCAGGACCCCTAGCTTCGAAGGCAGGAACACTCCCAACTAGGCTAGCGTATCGTCAAACGTAGCGTCTAGCGTAGCGTGTTTGCAAGTTAGTTGCACACTCTAGTTCTTTGTCACTTTAAAAGTCATGTTTGAACTGATGCACTAATCTATACATACATACATAACATCACGCCTTCGTTCCCGGAGTGGGCAGAGCTACAGAAATAACAACTCTAAAAGTAATTGTTGATAATTCTGTAACCATATATTGCACAACCAGGCCAAGAAGTTTACCAGTATATTAGTGTCAGGTTGCAAGCCCATCGCCTGACAATACTACAAACCCTTATTCCCTTAATCGCCACTTTCGACATCCACGGGAAGATATGGAGTGGCACTATTCTAACCCGGCAACCACATGGGAAACAACCACTAACCTGATTGTGCAAAATGTGTTTATTGAATTATAAACAAGTCTTTATAGAGTTGGTATTTCTGTTGCTCTGCCTACCCCACACTGGGAATAAAGGCGTGATGTTATGAAAACTATCACGACTAAGTAGACATCATTGATTCTTGAGATACAGGCGATTAAATGGGTCATTCTACTTTTTAGCGCATAATAATCATTGGTGAAATTAAAGGCATTTTTAGACATTTTTTTTCACGTAAATTTGACTTATATTGAAACTGGAACAACTAAATTTAAAAGTTCAAAACAAAACACTTTAAATTTATTGATATTTTATCAGGAAAAGTTGGTAACACAGCGGTAAATACACTTTTTCCATACAAATGGCGGGGACATGCGTGACCACTATGTTACCTACTTTAAAGTTAATTATAGTGACTTTTTAAATATAGTGATAATTTTAAATGTAAGCCAAGTTGTGTAACTATTTCAATATTAAATTACAAAACCGAGCACTTTAACGTTTTTATAAAAATATTATTTGAAGAGCACTTGTCAAAAAATCGACCTGCGCTTAAAAGTAGAATGACCCAAATTGTTTATACTTACCTACTAAAATCATCTAGGACGGCACCAATTGACTGTAAATTGAAAATTTGTTATTATTTATTGATTTTTATGTTTGTAGTACTTAACGGCTTCGGAACCCTACACTGAGCATGGTTCGACATGCTTTTGACCGGTTTTTTAAAAGAACCCATTTAATTCGGTTTATCTGTTTGGAAGCTACGATGCCTCAGTCAGACACAGACACACACATATACAGATACCTACACAAGTTACATTACAGTTACATTTTAACATTTTACATTAGTTAGTTACATTTTTGTATGGGGTTAGTAAATAAAATAGCTTTCTCATCACTGTCCTAAAATATGAACATTTTTGGTCTGGTTTGGGGTAAAAAATTATCAGTTTTAATTATGACTCGTCCAGAAATCACGTACTTTCTAACCTCGGCAAAAATTTACTATTTCTCTTCCTTAAGTTCTGGAACTTTTAAAATTTATTCGTACAATTTCTTTTCAGGTTGACGGTTAAGATGGCTGGTTAAGTTCCGTTGCTGGGCTAATTTGGACTCTTCGCGATGACGAAAAAGTTCGAATTCAACTGGCAGATCCCGGTGCCGGAGCCGCTGCTGCAGGTAATAGAACGTAGCAGTAGAACATTAATTTTAAAAGTCGAATTTATTTTCGGCCAGTGAGCTTACAGAAAAAGGTTGTAAACCTTTCGTTATTTTTTTATTTTTGAATTAAAATTCGCTAAATTTACGCAATTTTATTTGTTAATATCAATCAATTGCACTTTGTAATAAAGTACAAAATTCCCGTGAGCTTTTGTAAGGCCTCTTTGAATCATAAGAAAAAGATGTTTAGAAAGGTATCTCAGCAATAATACCATAGTCAAACAGAAATCGTATTTGAATCGCTATCGCTAACCGCCGCCATCTGCGACGCTTCCTCTATGCAACAACTTTTGGTGTGTCATTAAATTTTGTAATACAAAGTTTTAGTTGCCGACGCGCAAATATAAAACTAAGTTTATGAAGGTCCAAAATGTGTAACGTACGAAGGCTGGTTAAATATTACTCTGCGGAGTCCAACATTAGTTAGGTATTATTTAATGAAATGTGGGGAAATTCTGGAATTGTAGACCTTCAAATTAAATCGAGATCAGAATATGGTTTTGGGTTAGCGGCTTATTGAGCATATTTGATGTTTGACTTCGTTCAATTTGTGAGGAGCTCAAGGAATGTAATAACTAGATATGTACCTATACGTATATTAGTTGGTAAATATGACTTCGAACTTGAATAATCGGAAACTTATATGAAATAACTGGCATCTACCCGCGACTATGTCCGCGTATAGTTTGATTATCGTTATTCCCACGGCAATATAAAAAAAAACCGCTTGAAAAGTAGCCTATTTTGAAGTAAAACTGTACATATTTAAGAACTCGCCTGTAGGTGTATGTTTTTAAACTGTTTATTGCACAAACAAAAGATAACAAAGTAAAAAACGAAACAGAAACATAGAAGGTATGTACAAAGTCGAACTTATCCCTTTAAGGGATATCTTTCAGTTAGAGCGATTGAGAGAGAAATAAAATAGCGGATGGCTAAACGAACAACAATTTAAGAGACAGTATAGATAAAAAATTGCATTCAAATACGTATAAACATAAACTTACGAGGGCAGATTTGTAGGTAAGAAAGAAAGAAAAAAAAAAAACGGGACAATCTCACACAAATTGACCTAGTCTCAAACTAAGTTCTAGGCTTGTACTATGGGTACTAGACAACGGTGAACATACTAATATAGAGAAATAAATACTTAAATACATAGAAAACATCCAAGACTCAGGAACAAATATTCGCGCTCATCACACAAATATCTGCCCTTACCGGGATTTGAACTCAGGACCGCTGGCTTCGGAGGCAGAGTCACTCCCAACTAGGCCACAGTTTACAACAAACAAAGTATTAAGACATAACTTTCTGTGCCGTTGCGTCAGTAAGGGAGGTAGGTACTTACATATCCTATTTATTACATGTGTACTTGTGTACCGTGTCGTTCTTGTGTCAATAAATGTATTTTCTTTCTTTCTTTACTCTTTCTTACCTACAAAATAGCAGTTCGTCTGTGAGTAATATTGAGTAAGAACACAATACCACTACATTGAGATATCTTTACGAGTAGAACTAATTGCCTTTTTATAGCACCTTATTGATATTTATTTTGTAAAGGAAATAAAATGATTCTCGAATTCTTTTTATTTGACGCCGAAATCTGAATGTTCTTAAATTTGTCCGTAATTAAAGATTGTTTGATGTTGATGACGGAGCTTTTTGCTTTAATGACAATTTGTCTCTGCTGCCAAAGGCACGGGCGTCTTCTGGTTTAATTATAAAGGTATGATTTCGATGCTTTGTTTTGTAAAATTAAAGTAGTAGGTATTACTCTAGGTACTTCTGGGGATCTATTATTATTATTATACTCTGTACCGGGTGTGGCCTGTAATAGGAGCAATATATTGAGGAATCGTTTCTATTCTATAAATGTAGCAACATTTGTTCTACAACTTAGAAAAATTATGTAATTTAATATTTGGGATTTTTTCGAACAAACTTAAATAGCATTTTCAATGTACTCTATCCAATAGTCTAGTTGAAATCTTTTGTCAGCCTACAAACTTCGTAGTTTTTGCAATACATTGTTTGGAAAATCTAAATTCATTAATATTTGGTTAACAATAAGTTATTTTCAAAAGTTGTAGAATAAATGTTGTTACGTTTGTGGTGTGGAAACGATTCCTCAATATATTGCTCCTATTACAGGCCACACCCGGTATAATAGTAATAACATGTCAAAAGTAATAAAGTTTTACGGGGTAAAATAGTGCGAAAGCAAAGTATTAAAAATAATTCAAAACATCAATTACAAGTGTTTTCAATCTCGTTCCCTTCCGCGCTCCGCCATGCCAGAAGAATTGACGTTGTATTACTATGTTTGCGTTAACGTTTGAATAACTATAAAATACTAGCTACCCGTCAGCAACTTCGCCCCGTTGCAATTTTTTTACTTTCCCGGAGGATTTTCCTTTTTTTTCTTTCATAAGAACCTTCTCCTGACGATAACGAACACAACAAAAAAAGAATTAGCGAAATCGGTCCAGAGGCCCTAGACAAGATGCGTTCGCTAACTAGCGATTCGATTCGTTTGGTTTTAAAACCAATCGCGTCACTGGGCCTCTATTCAACTGCGTTATAACGATATCGTTTTTGACCTGTTTCCGTATTGTGAACGTTTTGATAACTCAAATGTCATTTACAATAATGGCGACTGTGACATAAACGATTCTTAAACGTGTCAAACACGATATCGTTTTAACGCACCTGAATAGAGGCCCTGGTAGATCACTTCATACAAAAAGTCACGTGATCTACCAGTGACGCCATTGGTTTAAAAACCAAACGAATCGAATCGCTAGTTAGCGAATGCATCTTGTCTAGGGCCTCTGGCGTTCATGCGTGATGTCGTGACCAAGGGAAATAGGGATTTTTTTTTTACATAATATAGATAGATCTTCAATATAAAATGTAATGGCGATTCTTCATAGCTGATATCTCTTAAATAGCTTAAAGTTAATCACACGTTTAAACAATACCCCTCTTTTTATGTCGGGGGTAAACATTCATTAGAGCGTTATAGATTCAAAACACTTATAACGGTGTCTTCTTGTTTTACAGTCACTCATTTCATCAAATATATTATTTCACCGAATTTTATTTCATTGAAAGATAATTTCCGCTGATAACTTATTGTTTTTAGGTTATCTTAAGCATGGGTTAGACCCAATTTTGAACAGACCTGTTTTGGTAACATTATAATTGCAACCTTATCGAATTAACTATAGGTTTTTTTATGACGAAGGCACACGAGTACTCAGGCCACCTGATGGTAAGTTTTATCTGAGACCCATAGACATTTGAATTCTCAAGACCTCAATTGCGTTGCCAACACTGAGGACGAAGAAAGAATGCCTCTATGCTACTATTTTCATCGGTTGTCTTATTCCTATACCGGAACACAGCAATACGTGAGACCCTGGGACCTCAGGAGGTAAAGCATGGATTACGTAGGTTAGGTTACACAAAATTATAACTCCTGCACGTGGCAAATTAAAACATGCTATGAAATGAGTCTTAGTGACTCAAGGATAAACCCACTTGTAATTATAACCAAGTCAGTCTAAAGGCTTGTTCATTAACTCAACCAACCTTGGCATTAAACTCGTCTCGCACGCTAACGCCAGCTCACCCTTGACCGCGAGTCATTGACCTATGATTGTCAACTGTTGGCACGTTGGCAATGGCTCTACATTACGTAATACTATTTATATCTAGTATCTAGCGTTCGTATCGCGTGACATATTTTGCCAGAAAATACAACAGCTGAAACCGCTGGACCTAGGGGTGCAATAAGACGTTTTGGAAATTCCTCCTCTAAGCGTTAAAAATAGGGGAGTCGCGGGACATTAATTCAAAGTTGGAACGTTTTTGAGAATCGAACACTTGAAAGCTATATCCATTCCAAATTTCATCCAAAGCTGTCCAGTAGGCCGAGCACGCTGCCACAGGACTTAGTGTCTAATGTCGTCAAACGAGAATTTATGTAGTGTCAAATATTATTATGAAATTATTAAAATGACAGCCACTAGGGGATTAAGTTGCTCAGTAAAAAAAGGACTCAAATCACACAAAACACACGTTTATTAAACCTTAGTCCTTTATACTTATGTTGGAATATGGAATAGACGAATTAGAGTCCCGACCCTATGTCAAAAATTGTCTCGTCAGCATGCTTGGCCCACAGACACACAAACTTTTGCATTTACAATATCAGTAGGATGCATGCCATAATGCATAATAATATTCTCGCTAGCAATTGGGGAGCAATCAACACGTGAAAACAGTCTCAGAATGTTGCTGTAAACTGATGTGTTCACGCTGTAGAAACACTTGCGAAATTCCAAAAGATACTCGTATTTTCAAATAATAACTCACAACAAACATAATTAACATCTTTGTAACAAACATGTACATTTGTAACTGTCATTTGTGTCATTCTGTCCAGTGTCCACCTTCACGAATACCTGTTTAAATATAACATCGGAAAATTCGCAAGAGAATTCATACTGAAATAACAATTTATTTTAAAACTATTTGTTAGATTAGAGGACGCCGGACTCAGTCCGCGTCATATTTCCCGCTATTCCCCCTATATTAACCCCTCAAGTGATGAATTTCCAAAAAAAACCCTTCTTAGCGCACCTCTAGGATATCCAAGAAATGGGTCGTTATTCGAGCGTTTCAACTGCCTCACTTTTGTAGACAATTTTGAAGAGTTGGGCGTATATTTTGATGCCGTTTTTGGATATTTGTTAGATATCTGGTAAACTTAGATACCTAACCAGAAACGAAATTGAAATCTGCAGCCACTTGTACAAAAATGTGACCACGATAGTGGTTCGGAACAACGTCCAAATAATGACTCAAATTTTCCCTCCAAATTTTAAGTCCAGCGGTTGCGGTTGAGCTTTGATCGATGAGCCTGTCAGTTTCTTCCCTGGTCGCCGCTTGGAACACCTTTTCCAATAATCAATTAAAATATAAGTACATAGCTCTCACAGTTTTCTCTAGATTATAAATTTAATTAATATGGTTACAGAATTATCAAAGTATTTTTAGAGTTGTTAGTATTTCTGTAGCTCTGAAGAGGCCTACCCCACTCTGGGAATGAAGGCGTGATGTTATGTTAGTAGGTATATGTTATTTAAGTATATATAGTACCCATAGTACAGGCCTAGAGCTGAGTTTGGGACTAAGTCAATTTGTGTAACATTGTCCTGTGTTCGTAGTATGTGTGGTGTGAAACTGTGTGATAGAGTAAGGAATGAAAACATCAGAGAGAAGTGTGGTCTGAAAGAAGATATAGCGACTAAAATTGAAAAGGGCATGCTTCGATGGTTCGGTCATTTGGAAAGGATGGATGAAAAAAGATTGATGAAAGAAATATACAGTGCTAAAGTGAGTGGAAGGGTCGGAAGGGGGCACCCTAGGCGTACTTTTTTTTAATCAAATCGGGGAAATACTGGAAAAGGGCCGAATCTTAAGTACCCGAATCCGACGTCCATGCATGACTCGATGTATGAATGTGGAAGAAGCGAAAGAGCTTTGTCAGGATCGTAGCAGGTGGAAAGAAGTGGTCTCTGCCTACCCCTCTGGGAAAGAGGCGTGATTTGTGTATGTATGTATGTATGTATGTCCTGTGTTAAAAAAAAAAGGTTTGTTTTAGTACTTGTACTAATTATGATGTGGTTTTAGCCCTTGTTGTACAATCTACTATTGTGCTCGCCATACTGCAGTCTCCCTCACTCTACTCGCTTTGGCGCCACGTATCATAACACTCCGACGCGACTTTGATTGCATCAGCCGGCCTGATTCCCGCCTCAATCTCACGGATATAGACTTGATCCCATTCGCTTCCCAATGCACTTCACATGTCGATCAAACCTAATTCCTTTTTATCGTATCACGCGCGCCATCTACGTAGGTCTCTGAATTTGGAAAAACCTGCTAAGTGCGAGTCAGACGACACGCACTGAGGGTTCCGTTGTAGGTTATGGAAAAAAAAATTTTTTTGGTGATATAGGTACCTACAAATAAGTTTTCGGAGTTTTCCCTTTAGGTTTGTGCTGGGCCTCTATTCTACTGCGTTATAACGATATCGCGTTTGACGTGGCTTAGAATAGTTTATGACTCGGTCGCCATTATTGTAAATGACATAACGTCGATGAAACTGCAATACCGCGTAACTAACAAATTCAATAAGTTGCAAAATGTACATTACTGACTTACTGGTTAAGGACTACTTTTCAATTTATTCTATTTGTTAGTTACGCAATATTGCAGTTTCACCGAGACGTTAAGAGTTATTTTTTTACAGTTTCAATGGAGCGCCGGCATCAATAAGTAATTTTGCTCTTTAATCGACTTGATACCTCCACGCGTTATTGAGAAAAAGGGTCTTGACAGACAGACAGACGGACAAGAAAGTGATCCTAGTTCAGTGTTTTCCTTTTGAAGTACAAGTTGAACCCTTAAAACAGGGAAACCAAGGATTACGAAACGTGCGGTGCGTTTTCATTAACCCTTGACTAAAAATAAGAAAAATTAAAACAACTAAAAAGGTCTTTTTAAAAAAAAAAAACATGATTATAAATTGCACCTATTTATTAATGCAAAATGTGTTTGAGCCAGTTCACGGGTAAACGGTTTTGAAGGAAGGACCAAGGGTATTATGGGTAAGTTTACCATGGATCATATCGAATACCATTAAAGAAAAAATAATAGTTGTACCCCACTTTCAAAATGGGGTTAAGCCGCGTAATAAATGACGACACGTCTTGGTCTTGTTGGGAGTGACCCTGCCTCCGAAGCAAGCGGTCCTGCGTTCAAATCCCGGTAGGGCAGATATTTGCGCGATGTGCGCGAATATTTGTTCCTGAGTCTTGGATGTTTTCTATGTATTTCTCTAAGTATGTTTATCGTTGTCTAGTACCCATAGTACAAGTCTAGAGCTTAGTTTGGGACTAGGTCAATTTGTGTAAGATTGTCCCCTGATATTTATTATTTATTTTATAAATAGTATTTTTGCAGATTCAACCCCATATTCCTTTAGAACTAAAATATTTTTCATGGTCTGGAAAGGAGATATCACATCCCGATAAAAAAACACTTCGCGTGGGATGATTAATACGGCCGAAGTCGCGGGCAAAAGCTATTAGTTCTATAACCGCCAAATCCACTATTTTTCCAACTACGAAATTACTAAGAAAAGTACGAGGTATAGTAGGTATTTTCTCAAAGCATTTCACATAAATTACCTACATTTTCCAGCGCACAGACTAAGGCTAAGTATTTTGTTATTTATTAGCGAAGCTCTACCTTGGCTGTCTACCTCCATTTAGAATATTGGATTACGCTTGCCTTTTATTTTAACGATATTAATATTAAAATACCCGTGTGGATACCGTCCCCGTGTGGATACCGGGTTAGAATAGTGCCACTCCATGTCTTTCCGTGGATGTCGTAAGAGGCGACTAAGGGAATAAGGGCTTGTAGTACTGTTAGGCGATGGGCTTGCAACCTGTCACTAATACACTAGTAAACTTCTTGGCCTGATTGTGCAAAATGTGGATATAGAATTATATACAAGTCTTTTTAGATTTGTTGGTATTTCTGTAGCTCTGCCTACCCCACTCTGGGAATGAAGGCGTGATGTTATGTATGTATGTAATATTAAAATCGACTTTATTTTGATCGTCCTTAGCGCATTAAGGTAAAGTAATGTTTTATGTATTAATGCTAAAATAATGGCAGAGATTTGTTTTGCTACGGTACGGATTTATGAAGCCTTATTTATCCCTTAAACCACCCGTGTGGCGTTCGCGTTGTTTGCAGAAAACTGGTGGAACAGGCTTTCCATCTCAGTCCTCAGAAAAGCAATGCATTCGCTGTCTTAGGATTGCAGTCTTGAGATTGCAAATGTCAATGGGGTTCATGCCGTACTCGTAAAAAAATATAAATCATCTTTACTCAGGGTTTTCGTGAAGATAGGCCGTAGAAATACACATACACACAGATACATAGAAACACACGTTAAATACCCTTTTTTGTTGAGGTTTAAAAAAGACATCACATAATTAAAGCTTTTATTTTAAAGATTGACACACACTTGACATTGGCCTTTGGCACAGTTCCATGAGCCAAATGACTAACTTCCGTTTATTCGTTTCAGTCGATGCTTCGTAAAATATTACCAAAAAACGCGTGGTATTTATTTTGCTTTCGATGGACTAATCTTCCTTATTTTTATTCAATGATATAGGTTTAAAGATAGTCGTTTCTGAAATAAATTCATATTTCTTCACATGGTCCATATGGTCCAAATGGCTATTAGGAAAACAATTTTATAATTTAAATGATTTTTTTGAGAACAGCGGATATCTGTAAATAATTAGATACCTAAGCATTATAATTTAATGTCAGTATTTTAATGTAAGTAAACATGCCTACCACTAAGACATAATTAAGTGTAATATAATAGCCATAGATATTAATAAAAAGAACAACAAAGATTAATAGTAATAGTAATAAATCAATTTTATTTTACTTTATAGTTTAAGAAGGTTTTTATTTTAAGTATTTGCGTATAAAACTAAGTTTATAACAATTGCACTTTGAATTGTAACAATTATTGTACACCATAATTATGGTAGATTGTAGCGACGCACGCGCAAAACCTTGTCATCTGTATAATTTACTATACTTGTTACCTACAATCATACAATAAAATATTTTTGATTTGATTTTTGATTTTTTATATTTTAAACATGGAACAACAGCTATGACGTCATTCCTGTCGCCAATTTTGTATAGAGTGTTTTAGCAGCGGGTCTGAACTATGATTTTTTAAAGCTTCATATCTTATGAAAAAATAATACGACAATTGTTTCGCGAATACAGTCTTTCTTCTCTTTCATAGCAGTATAGCACTTTCCGGAGAGCGAACTTGTGTAGATGAAGTTATTTTTATAACATTCAAAGTCCTGGGGGGTTATCATGAGCTACCTTTGCAGTTCTGTTTACGCTCAGAGAAAAGGACAGAGCTATATAACCGCCATAGCTCTGTCCTTTACGCTGACCGTAAAATGAACTGCAAAGCTAGCTCATGATAACCCCCCTGTGCTCTGCAAAAAAGTCGCACAGCCTCCTTGTTATAATAAAACAGTCCATGAATAAGTGAGAGTCAGCGATGATATCAGATACAGGCGATAAGCCGAACTGGGTCAGGGGCGCAGCCTCCGGGTTCGGGAAGGGGCGCTATGGTACTCAAGGATAAAACTCTCGACTGCATTTTTATCCGCTGAAGCAAAAAGGGGGTGTTAAAAGCTTAAAGGTGGGTACGAATTAAAGCAGCCTCGGGTTGAGGCACGCACCTATTTTGCTCAAATTCGTACGCCCTCACGCGCTGACCCGCCTAGAGTCGGTCTTTTGACCGTGCTCAAAGGCGCCTCGGTGTGCGTGCCTCGCGAAATTTGGACGTGTATCCGAGCGTGCCGCGGGCAGAACGCCAATATAATTTTGTTAATAATTCGGTAAATTATGATAAACGCAGCCGCGGCTGTCATCGTGTCCGTCGCCATTTTGAAATGTCGGCTCGCGGCGAGCACGCTGCCTCACCCGCGCCTGTTTATGTGTAATAATTTGGCTCGCGAGCAGCTCGCCGTTTGGGGCGAGCATGCCTCAGGCTGAGCCGCTCAGATTCGTACCCAGCTTAATATGTACCTGTGTATCGGTCTCTGGCATCATAACTTCTAGACGAATAAACCGATTTTACAGATTTTTGGTCCGAATTTAATTTACTTTAATAGGTAGCTAGTTTAATTAAGGTGGTTTTTAGCTTGGTTTGATGGAAATATCCAATCTTATCCATTAACCTACCGCCAAACAGTAGTGTTCGCACTGCTGTGTTCCGGTTTGGGGATAAGGCAGCCGGTGAAATTACTAGCATAGAGGCATTCCATCTTAGTCCTCAGGGTTGGCAACGCATTTGCAGTCTTAGGATTGCAGTCTTGTGAATGCGAATGTCTATGGGTCAGTCTCCACTTACCATCAGGTGGCCTGGGTGCTTGTTTGCCTTCTCAATGCAATAAAAAAAAAAAAAAAACGGTTTATGACGGTTTAAGATTTAATGTCAGGAGAGTAATCATTTTATCGAATTTAATTGAGAAATAAATTCTTAAGTTTCGTTGTAACTTTTCATGTTGTACCTAATAAATTTTATCCCGCGTAAAAAATAAATGTTGATGTATGTTCTCCTTGGGTTTCTTGTAACCCGCAACGGTCTCGAAGCGATAAATATTAATAATTACTATGGTTTTATATCAACTGTGTTGATGCTCGAGTATATTTGCATAAACAATCGCCGTACAAATGCCAACTTTATCTATCCCCTGTGAGTAAAAAGCTGTGCGAGGAAAAAATCCACCAATAGAGAGCTCTGCCCTCCTAAGCCAATGAGCAGTATCTCAAACACAATAGCCAAAGCAGATTCAACCCTATCCCCTTGATAATAAGGTTGCATTTGCTACAGGAGTTTTGACTAAGATACTGCGTTTTGTGTTAGCAGGGCAGCAGCTGCGCTGAGCGAGGCGCGATGAAGGCGAAAGAATGCAGGCCCTTGACTGTCATACATTACCATTCATAATAATAGTTACATACACAAGCGTGAAAAGACTGGCAGTCAAATTTTCAAAGTTTGCGTTTAGTTAGATTTCTGATTCCTCAAGAATCTGTTATTAGAACATTGAGTGCCAAAAATTATATGTCGGGTCGATTTGGTACGCAAATACGGTAACCGGGCACTCAATTACCCTCGAATCCGCGGAATGTTTACTGAAGCCCATTCATGGTTGTGTGGTCTCACTTTCAGCGGGTACCAACATATCGACCAATGGTACACTATATTCCAAGGTCAGTTATATAATAAATCAAAGCAGCTGACATTGACGATATAGTTTTGAGTGAAGATTTCAATTACGCCAGTGGAAGTGATAAAACATAAATAAACTTTATGAATTTCGTACGAACATAAATTCATTCATGCCCACGCTTTTTTAATTACGGCAATACATGTCCAAAATACGCTTTAATATCTTGATATCTAAACAAAAACTCGTTAAAAATATCAAATGGGCTTATTAGCTTGAAAACTCGTAAATTAAACCTGAACGTATAGGATCAGAATCAGAATCAGAATCAGAATAATCTTTATTCAAGTAGGTTTACAAATAATAAACTCTTTTGAAACGTCATAGTAGCGACTTAGCCTAAATTGACTGCAGGTTCAAATCGCGACCGATCAGAGAAGAACCTGTAAGAAACTCTGTCGGATGTCTTTTTTTTTTTTCGACGTTCGCGACCTTTTGTCGTAAGGACTAAACATTTTATTACAAGCAATTCAGTCCCAAGCATTGTTATCATTAATATAGTCTTTAATACTATAATATGCTTTAGAAATTAGTTTACGCTTAACGTAACTCTTAAATTTATTTACTGATAGTTCAGTAACATTACTTGGGAGCTTATTATAGAACTTAATACAATTACCCATAAAAGAGTTTTTTATTTTATGGAGCCGCGTGAAGGGCACTGCGAGCTTATATTTATTTCTGGTATTAACATTATGTATGTCACAGTTTTTTCTAAATTTAGCGATGTTTTTATGAACATACATAATGTTTTCATAAATGTATTGACTGTGCATGGTCAATATGTTAATTTCTTTAAACTTATCTCTAAGCGAGTCTCTCTGGCCCATCTTGTAGACAGCACGAATAGCCCTCTTCTGCAGAACAAAGATGCTATTTACATCAGCAGCACTACCCCACAGTAAAATACCATATGACATAATACTATGGAAGTAACTAAAATAAACTAATCGAGCGGTATCTAAGTCTATTAATTGCCGAATCTTATTAACTGCAAAAACTGCAGAACTGAGTCTACCCGCCAATCCAGCAAGATGAGGACCCCATTGGAGCTTGGAGTCTAACGTTATACCAAGAAACACTGTATCATTAACTAGGTCTAGTTTGTCATTTTTAATAGTTACAGTAGTTTGACTATTTTTCACATTAGTAGTCATGAACTTTATACATTTCGTCTTTTTCTCATTCAGTAATAAATTATTAACACTAAACCAATCGACTACTTTTGATATAGCATTGTTTACATCGACATTAAACTGCTGTTGTCGTTTAACTTTGAACACAAGTGACGTATCATCAGCAAACAATACTATATCATGGTTATCCTTTATAAGGTAAGGTAAGTCATTTATGTAGATGAGGAATAAAAATGGACCCAATATTGAGCCCTGTGGTACGCCCATTGAGACCAATGACCCAGGTGATCGTACTCCATTCACGTCTACCCTTTGTATTCTCCCGTATAAGTACGTTTTTATTAAGTTTAGCGCAGTACCTCTAACTCCATAGTGGTGTAGTTTCCTGATCAATGTGTCATGGTTAACGCAATCGAAGGCCTTGGACAAATCACAAAAAATACCTAAAGCATCCTGTGACCCTTCCCAGGCATTAAAAATGTTTTTAATCAACTCAACACCAGCTCCGGTTGTCGAGCGACCCCGAGTAAAACCAAATTGTTTATTGTGTAATAAATTATTATACCGAAAATGTTCCGCTAACTGTGACAAAATCAATTTCTCAAATATTTTACTGAAAGTGGGTAGTATGGATATTGGTCTAAAATTTGTGGGGTCAAAAGTACTACCCGTTTTGAATAATGGAATTATCTTACTACGTTTCATAAGATCAGGAAACTCACCACAATCAACACAGTGATTAAATACGACCATTAAGTCAGATGCTATGACTTCAATTAAGGATTTGAGTACATGGACCGACACTCCCCAAAGGTCACTGGTTTTCTTTATATTGATTGAGTTGAATGCCTTAATTACATCCAAGGCAGTAACGCGCTTGAATTCAAAGTATATACTGCATTCAGGCACGTTATCTTCTAAAAGTACAATGGCAGACGCAGGCGAAGAGTTCAAGCACTTAGTCGTGGACACTGGTATATCGGTAAAAAACTTTTCAAATTCAATTTCGATATCTGGATTGGAATCTATTATTTTACCATCTACTTTTAAACGATAGTCGTTAATGTTCTTTTTTCGGCGACCTGTTTCTTCATTAATTATTTTCCAGGTCGTTTTAATAACATCAGAACTATTCAAGATTTTGTTACTTAAAAAATTTCGCTTAGTTATACGGCAGTCTATCTTGAATTGCTTAGAATACTGTTTGACATGTTCCTTAAACTCCTCACTCGCGTTATACCTCCGTTCCTCATATAGTTGATACAGTATTCTTCTACGCTTATGTAAGTCCGCAGTAGCCCAGTCACTGAAAACCTTTGCACCACCAACCACAACCGATTTGGATGTAAATACTGCGTTAAATTGTTTTATGAATGTGTGAAAGAATGAGTTGTACATGTCATTGGGTCCCTTATCAGTTGTTAGAAAGGGCAAATTATGCACTAGGTTATGTCTCATTCTTTCCACACGGTCTGCAGTTATTGGCACAAAAGTAATTTCTTTTTTTGGAATATTATTCGATACGGATTTGAATTTAATTAATTGACCCAAATGATCCGATTCCAGGTTGCTGATCACACTCTTACCAATAGGAATTATATCAGTAAAAATATTATCAATACACGTGGCACTAGTGTCAGTAACTCTAGTTGGCTCCATAAAAGTATGTGTCAGGCCGAAAGATTTGAAAAGATTTATTAATCTTTTAGTTAGTGGACTGTTTTCTAAAATATTTACATTAAAATCTCCACATATAATTGTTTTTTTTCTCGAATAAGATAATTTTATTAGAACAGTTTCCATAATCTTCTCAAAAATTTCGAAATTGCCTAATGGTGGCCTATATATTAACCCATAGGTATATGTTAACCCATAAAAATACATCAAGACCGTACAACTCTTGTACAAAAATAGGTAGCAGACAAAGAACTGAACTAGACAGTTCTTAAAACAGTCGATAAAAGATTTTTATTGCCATTAGACTGTAAAATGGGAGTCGTAAAGATTTTGCTGATAAACGCTGTAAACGAAGCAATAGTCCTTCCTTAATGGACGATACCTTTTTTTTATAGGGAGACTAAAGATGGGCGTGGAATGTCCAGAGAATGTACAAGACGAGAGAGGAATTGTACAGTTATGAATGGTTATGATGACGACGTATTATACCTCTCTTGAAATATAATGAAGTTATTCAAATTCAGTATACATTTTAATTGAATATTATTTAGGTACTTATAGGCAGGCACTTGTAAGGTCGTAAGTGTTCAATATTTCCTATAAGTAAATAATGAATTACACAAAATGTTTTTTTAATAACTATCCAATATCCCCCGTGTGGTTGCCGGGTTAGAATAGTGCCACTCCATGTCTTCTCGTGGATGTCGTGAGAGGCGACTAAGGGAATAAGGGCTTGAAGTACTGTTAGGCGATGGGCTTGCAACCTGTCACTAATACACTGGTAAACATCTTAGCCTGACTATGCAAAATGTGGTTACAGAACTATCAATAAGTTTAGAGTTGTTGGTATTCTGTTGCTCTGCCTACCCCACTCTGGGAATAAAGGCGTGACGTTATGATGATGACTATCCAATAACGACACACACGATCACACGATGTTGTAAAATTAACAACACTACCCTTGCTCAAGCAACCAAACAAACGTGTATGGGAGGTACCCTAAATAATGGTTTTTATATTTTATCTTAGTGCCCCGTATAAATATCTACATATGTACAAGATTACAGTTTTGTAACTTTAGTTTCTGAGAAAAAGTTAGAGACATACAGCCAGGCAGACAGACGGACATGGCGAAGCTATAAGGTTTCGTAGTTTGACTCCGGATCCCTAAAAATGATAACGATGTCAATAATGTTACAAAGTGCAAATGGGAAAGTGGAACGGTTTGACGTTTGGACACTTTAAACTGTTGACATTTAAGGAGTGCAGAGAGGATAACTAACTCTAAGCTTATTTCTTTACCCAATCCGAAAATGTTTGTAAGTGAATTCTGCTTATGATGCTATAGCTGACAGCTAAGAGATACCAATAATTACCTAATTTGGATAAATTGATAACTAACCGTAACATTAACAATATGCTACAACATTAATTAACTTACCTTACATATAACCTTTTATTGGCTAACCTGTTGTACTCAGTTAATTAGTACACGTATCTAAAGCTTTAATTGTATTTTTTTTTGTGCTTTATATAAGTATTGTAATTTTTATGTTTTTACCTCTGACATGTTTGTTTTGTAAATGTTGTATTGTATTTTGTTATTTTCCCTTTTATTACATATTTTTATTTTGCACCTGAATGTAAAATCATTGACATGTGCAATCAGTAACAATATTTTATATTGAGCCATAAATACATACTTACATACATAACGTCACGCCTTCATTCCCAGTGTGGGGTCGAACTAAAGAATTAGCAACACCTCTAAAACAACTGGTTGATAATTCTGTAATCACATTTTGCACAATAATCAGACTTAAAGCCAGTCTAACCTAGTAATAAGACGCTAGTTTGACGTGAAGTCCCCGCCGTCACTCAGGCCCGACCGCATCGCCTGGCCGCTGGCCAGCTAATATCGGCTGTTCAAAGCGCCTGTGTTTACCGCTGGTCCACCTCACTTCCGCCCCCACTGGCTACACGCCCCACTGGTACACTGGGGACTCAGCTCTTATCTACTTAATTAATATACTGCCGTCGCTCTAAAAGCAAGTTTTATCCGGCAAGTTTAAGAAGTCCCGTCGGAGCGTACACAACACATTTTAGCGCGTGCCTTCTCAATTAGACAGCATGCAGGTGAGTCGAGTTCAGTGTCGTATAAAGCCGCCTAATGAAGAAGGCACGCAATAAAATGTGTTTTGTACGCTGCGACCGGACTTCTTAAACTTGCCGGATAAAACTACAACTTTAAGATCGACGCAGCGCTGTGTTGAGAGAATAACCCCTTGGGGGGATCTCCAAGGTGAAGTTATATTCGGCAAGTTTAAGTAGTCCCTTCGGAGCGTACAAATCACATTTTAGCGCGTGCCTTCCAATTAGGCAGCTTTATACGATTGTGAGCTGTACTCACCTGTGAAGTCACGGAATTCAGATGCCTGGTCTTCCTCGAACTATCCAGTGAAACCATGGCATTTCACACACGCATAAAATAAAATAAAATAAACAAAACAAAATAAAACCGCATTACAATACAACGGGCCAACTAATAATCAAAAACTAAACCTGGGGTCCTAGGAAAACTAAAAACTAAAACCCTGAAAAACGAATCCCGAAATTACGTTAGCTACGTCTCTTTTTCTCGATTGAGCCATGAAAGGCCAATGAAAGAGACGGCCAATTTTTCCATACAAGAACCATAAATCGTCTGTAACAGACGTAAAGGCCGTTGAGACTTTATAGAATAACCACAGACCACTACAGACTCGCTCGTTTGATCTCGGACCACGCTGACAACTTTAATTAACGTTCACCGTAATTAGTGTCGCGAGTTGCTAGTTTGCATTATATAGTTGGAAACGATTTAAAACTCCTTTATAGCGACTTTGTACGCGTAAAGTTAGCTTCCCGCTATCTATTTCTTCCCGTCAACTTTCTACCCTAGGCTGCCTATAGGTGGTATTTCACTTGGTTGTTGTATTTCAAATACCTTCGTTGCCTCTCTTGCATTTGGCTTGTGAAATGTAAAAGATGTAATATCAATACTTGTCAAATATGGCTAAGTGAAGTGATTATAAGGAATTTCAAATCGTTTGTATTGATGGATCTTGACGAGGTTTATATTACACCTTACAAGTGATACAAAAGTAGGTATCATTACAATCGGTTAACAATTGGCTGAGAAATAGAGTAAATACACTAAAAAACAGACGAATTGAGAATCTCTTTTTTAAAGTCGGTTAAAAATATAAATGTAAGTTATTTGAAACCCGCCAAAAGAGGGGTGCTTAAAGTCAGTCAGGCAGCATTTCAGCGCCTATTTTAAGGTGCACCTTCACGGGTTTTTTTTTAGTAATAGGTAATCTGATGTAGATAATAAATAGAATGACTACCCCATACCGTACGAGTACTGTGGACGGGCTAGAATTATCTATAAGTACTAATATTATACTCGTAAATGTGAATGTGAAAGTAACTTCTATCTGTTACGCTTTCACTGATAAACCACTGAACCGATTTAGATGAAATTTGGTATGGAGGTAGTTTGAGTCCCGGGGAAAAACATAGAGCATTTTTATCCCGAAGAATTAGACGGTCCCTGAGGCAATAAACGACTTCTTGCGTAGAAGTCACTGGAAACGGCGATTGCACATAAAATTGCCCGAGTTAGCGCAACTTTACGCACTTGAACGTATCACGTATACAAGGGCCTGCATTCTGTATACATTGCGTAGTTTATATGAATCTCATTGATAAATAAACTCCTAGAATTTGCAATGTATACCGTAAAATTCAAAGTATCGCTTGTTGCAGGGCGCGGTGTTTGACCGATGGACGGAAGAGAAAGATAACACCGAGTTTGAGCAGAACTGCACCTTTAAGGTCGACGAGTATGGCTTCTTCATCTACTGGAAGAGCGATGGGAAGGTACGTTTGCTGACATTATATGCGTGATTATTCGAGTTCGCGTTATTCATTTGATTCCTCTGGCCCTTTTTATTATTTTAATTACAGGCGTTTTTACTAACATAAATATAACTTAGGCACCCTTTTTTACAAAGCCATTCAAAAGTTATATCTCATTGAAATATATGACAGAGGAATCAAGTTGGTCAAAAGAAGGTTAATAAATCTCCAAGAAAAACTTTAACAAATCACCGTAGATATTATGTTCTTTCGTAGGATTTTGTGTAGAGTCCGTCTTAACGTATACGTATGTACGTAATCAAAATTTTACCGCATTACGAAAATGCGCAGTGGTTCAAAATTGACTTGCAAGTTCTGAACCGCATTGACATACACGAACCAAAGTTATAAGCTTCTATACATTTTCGGTCCGCGTGATCTCATAGCTACTGATAAAATTTATTTCTATAGAGAGATTAGGATTTCCAGCCCTGGCGGGAAAAACCAAAATATTGCACTTTTGGAAATTGTTATTACATAAATATGTTTATATCGGGATCCTATCATTTCATAACAAACGTTTTACAAATGATTAATTTGACAACACGCGTTTTTTGCCGTAACTGTAAATAATTCTGGATTTATTTCAGGAACATCGTGTAGAACCCTATAGGTTAGGTTAGGATAAATTACATTTATAAAAAATCTGAAATATATGTAGTTAAAAAAAAAAGCGGGTTGGCAAATGAAACGAAAAAGAAATGCGAAACGATGCATTTGTAAAAGATTTGTCGGAGAAAAGGCAGAGAGCCTACTTTTAAAACTAGTGAGAGTAAGGGCCTGTTGTTTGATCAGTAGTTAAACTAACTAATTGTTAAAAATCGTAACTATTGGTTAAATCTCAAGAAAATGTGTCAAACTTTCGATTATTTTTTCGAATTTTAACAATTACTTGTGTTAACTACTGATCAAACAACAGGCCCTTACTCTCACTAGTTTTAAAAGTAAAACAATAATTCCTGTAAATACAAGTATCTATGCAAACATGCCATTCACTGGCATACGCTGATACGGTATTCCATCTGAATAGCAACAATGCCGCCCATTCACGCACAAGCGCGGCCTAGAAGTGACGGAACCGCTTTACATGCGCTGACACTGACGGGCGAGGCCTTTACAGTGCGACAAGAGACTGCTAATACATTGTCTATGGTTCATTCTTCGTCCAGAGTAACAAGGTAATATACGCTAAAGGGCTTTAGACACTCATACTGCCATTTTCTTTTGAAGGAGTGGTTATTTTAATGGTCAATTTTGTCGTTGTAATAATGTTTATTGTAACCCAATTGCGAGAGAGAAGGATAAAGATTGAAAATATTAGACTTATTTAGAGTTTCAAATATGATAATATTTTGATGGTAAAATCACTTTAAAGTACTAACAATATATCTAGTCTTTATTTAAACACGCTGTAAATAACAACAATACTTATTGCGTATAGTGATTAAGAACTTTCCAATTATCTTTTCAACTCGGCTATCACTGGCCAGCCAAACCGAACTGCGATTTTCCCGCCAATCTGTACATTATGTTATGACAGGACAGGATTAAAGATCCTGTCAGAAAAATGTACAGGATGCAATCATTACTGCTTAAAAGTATTTCAATTTACTTTCCTTCGTAACATTGCGGCCGTCAGCATACCCATTAGACATTATAAGTAAGTCCTATAAAGTAGTTCCTTAGTGTCGATGTTTCATACACAAGTCTGAAAAAGGCGGGAAGTGTACCTTTTTAAATTAATACTTTTTTGATGTACACCGGACTCTCCATGGCTTAATTTACCTTTTTAAGATATTAAAAAGGTGGCTGAAGGGTCTAAATCCGCCATCTTGAAATTGTGTCTTTGACAGTGAAACATTGCCATGTCGCATTTTCCGCCTTGATGGTCCTCGGAAACATTTTGTTTATTTTACGGCTAAATCGTCTGACTTTTATAAATTGCAGGTAGGTACTCCCTTGCTTATGGCACTCACGTTTAATGACCATAATACTACCGCGACATTTTGCCCAAAGTACCTACTCTCTTTAATTGGCAACATAAAACCAGCGCCCTCGCATGCTAGTCACATCATTGCTAGTAGTAGCTCTATAATTTAAAATACTATTTAATAGATGTAAGCTTCCTCATGGGTCCCAGAGCCATGCTCACCTCGCGATGCACTCTGCTAACTAATGAACAAGGCACAACTGGTGGCCCACCAACCAGAGTGAGGGCTTAAGGTCCAAACCTCCCTTTGGATGCACAATTCCCGTGCCCAACGACTCTAAAACATCTGGCAATGACGCTAGTCAAATAAATTCTGGAGTCAGGGGTGTTACGAATCTCCGAGCGCAAATACTATCTTCCCGTCAAACAAACCTGGCACGGTCCTAGATTACTACCGGGATGGAAATCCGAGGGAGAGGCCGTTGCCCAGCCGTGGGACACAAATCCAGGCTATGAAAAAAATAGCCTCGATAAACAGCTGTTTTTACAACGGCTGTGCCAAGAGTGTTATGTTGACGACGCGTTAGCCTACTTGGTAATGACTCTACGAAGGTAGCGGTCCCGCGGATTCGATTCCCGTTATGGGGAGATATTTGTGGGATGAGCATGAGTATTTTTTTGTGTGTCTTGGATGTTTATATTTATTTGTTCTATATACTTACAAGTATTTATATCTTTCCTACCCATAGTACAAGCCTAGAGCTTAGTTTGGGACTGGGTACACTTTTGCGAGATTGTCCCCTGATGTTTATTGTTTATCTTTATTAGTTTGCTAGATTAAAAAACACTCAGTGTAAACCTTTGTTAATCATCCATAAGGGGAAATGCCTTTACAAAATGGGCCCAATTACACGGAATTTTGTAAGTACTAAAGAAAGAAAGAAAGAAAGAAAGAAAGAAAGAAAGAAAAAATATTTATTCAGCACACACAGCAAAAAAACATCAAAAAAGCTAATACAAAAATAGTTATATCATCAATTTATAGAGAATTTGTAGGTAAAAGGAGCCAGCAATGTGTTTTTTTTTTATATTTTAACGAGAAGGCACACGAGCACTCAGGCCACCTGATGGTCAATGGAATCTGAGGCCCATAGACATTTGAATTCTCAAGACTATAATCCTAAGACCTCAAATACGTTGCCAACCCTGAGGACTAAGATGGAACGCCTCTATATGTGTGGGGATGAAAAGGCTCAACTCAGCTTGTGCTGCGACTGCGCAGCAATCACAACGCCGTTATTCTGTCAGAACCTAGGAATCTGCGAGTGCGTTAGAACATTTGAGTTTTGGTTAATAATTGTTATAACGGTTAATATAGTCTTAGCCTGGGAGACATAGGCCCAAGTTTTGCGAGTTGGGAGGAGTGTATTGTGTTAGTTCATTATAATCTAATTTAATTACCATCTAGACCACACGTTTAAGTAATGTAATAAATGTAACAAATATAATGTAATTTAGTGGTGGTAGGACCCTATGCAGGGTCCGTCCGGATCGCTACCACCATCTTATCCATTAACCACCCGCCAAGCAACAGTGTTCGCAGTGTTGTGTTCCGGTGTGGGGATAAGACAACTGGTGAAATTACTAGCATAGAGGCATTCCATCTTAGTCCTCAGGGTTGGCAACGCATTTGAGGTCTTGGGATCATAGTCTTGAGAATTCAAATGTCTATGGGTCTCAGATTCCACTTACCATCAGGTGGCCTGAGTGCTCGTGTGCCTTCTCCTTAACATAAAAAAAAAAAAACTTGCGGATTCATTACCGCAAGCGCCCAGTCCCTCTGCAATAAAGCTTGAGCCCCTTATTTTTATTAACCTACTCGTAGCGATGAATTTCTACAACTTAGGTTCTCCCACATTTATCGACGCGGAATTGGCTTAGGCCGATAAGACAAAGTTCCGTGTGGACCACACGGTGTGGTTGCCGGGTTAACAAAAATTAACACTTTACAGCTTAATATTTCATAAGAATCCCTGAATCGAAAAGTTATTGGGATAAACTCGCAATATTTTTGAAAGACCTATCTAACGACATCCAACGCTCTGGGGTAGAGTAGAAATAAAATATTGTACCACTTTGTACCACTTTGTTGGCGTGCCCAATTTGTATATTAATGCCTAATTACAGCTTTCTAGTGCTAAGAGACGGACGGACATGGCGAAACTATAAGGGTTCCTAGTTTGACTACGGAACCCTAAAAATGTAACAGTTGTTAATTTAATGTTAATGTGAGATATTATAGCAGTCATAGAAATACACACTCTGTGAAATTTTTAACTGTCTCCTTATTACGGTTCACGAGAAACTGCCCGCTGGCAGTCTGTTAGCGGGCTGTTTCTCGTCCGTCTGAGACGGACAGACGGACAGCGAAGGCTTAGTAATAGGGTTCCATTGGCATCTAATGAGTAAAGAACCGTTAAACCCTGTGGCAGAATACTAGTGTTTGGCTTATGATGAGCAAAGCTAGAGCCTGAGCCAGCCCTTTTGCTATGTTGCATTCACATTCTTTTGGCAACTTATGTGTAATTTGAGTGTCCTTGTGCTTATTTTTATTATGTCAATTACATGAGTGACTAGCTTCCGTCCGCGACTTCGTACGCGTATAAATCAGTTCTCGAGGGAATAGCGATATAAAAGGTAGCCTATGTGTTAATCCAAGGTATAAGCTGTTTGCATTACAAATTTCACCAAAATCCGTCCAGTAGTTTTTGCGTGAAAGTGTCACAAACATCCATACTTACAAACTTTCGCGTTTATAATATTCGTAGTATTATTTTATTTTATACTACCTATCTAGAAGTAATTAAACTGTCTGACTGTTGAGTTTCTTGCGACGATTTTTCTCAAGGCGCCTTTTAGAAAGCGCTAGTTGATTTTAACGTACAGGACAGGCCGCGTTACAAAATAAACATCTCTTCCTAATGGTGTAACGTAACCCAATTTTGTCACACAACATGGCCTACAATAATGGAGCCCCTCTTCACACACACGTGCCTCTTGTACCCGAGTAAACTTCGGTTTCTCGTCGCGTTTCGGAGGAACCTCTTCAAGTCGCTCGTTAGTGAGCAAGGTCGAGGGCAGGCCTGGTAATGGGGGGCACTGGGCCAAGGGGATAAGGAAATATTCAGCATCTTTTGGTAAAAGTTGATAAGTAATTGTGGGATTGTAAAGAATGTTCAGATGAAATTTTTAACTTAGGTGTTATTTGAAAATGCTAACCACCTCTTTTACGCACATTTAAGACAAATATGTATTCCCAGTAAGGGCCTGTTGTTTGATCAGTAGTTAACTGAACTAATGGTTAAAAATCGAAAATTTGACACATTTCCTTGAGATTTAACCATTAGTTACGATTTTTAACAATTGGTTAGTTTAACTACTGATCAAACAACAGGCCCTAAGTCTTTTTGTAAATGTTTTGAGTAAATAAATATCTTAAACCATAAAGCACAAAAGATGAATTGAAGCGAAAATCGGTCGATTATACTCGATGCCAGAGATACTAATTGATTAAGCATGTTGGACCTAGTTTCACGTAGGGATTTCATAGCCGTAACTAAGGATATTTGTTTCGATCCTGAATCCTAACAATCGGATTTATAACGGCAGATTTAGGGCACTAAATATAACGATTTGATAGTATTTTTAAATAGCCGAAACTATGTAATTATTTTTCGTTTTTTAGATACATTATGAAGATGAAGTTCTATTGGTTAAACAGAGACATATTTGATAAATTGGTAATAATTTCGCCGTAAGACGTAAACAATAAAATATCACGTTTTCTTTGTCGTATTGCTTGGATAAAAAACGGATTAATATTCAAATGAAAAAGTCAATATTGACTTTTGATCATTTCACACAATCTCGGAAACTGTACACTGAAAAACCGATAGCTTTCAGCACGTGCTACAGAAAACGAGTAGTTTTTAGCACAAGCAAAAACTGTCGATATTGCTCGCTTCAGCCATTTCTGCGTATTGTTCCAGTCATGTAGGCTGCTGACCCTAATCGACTTGTGATAGGCATCGACAGATCAGGAGGTTAATGTTTACCATCCGCTTTGTTTATTTATTAGACGAACAGACGTTTTCCTGTATTAACTATGAATATTGAATTCACATTGGTATAATTAATAATTTTCAGTCGTTTGACAGAATGAGAACATCGTTTAATCTAAAACAGATGCATTATTAAAGTTTTCCTATTTTTTTCTTTTATAAATACCTTCCTCTGACAATAAACTTCTTCCAGCTGATACGTGGGTACATAAACAACCCGCCTCTGTTAGCTGTTATTCCCTGGCACGTTCCTTCTGAAGCCAAAACCCATCTTCGCCGGCGTCGCCGGCCTCTGTTCGCCGTCCCGCCGGCGCGCACGTGGGCTCTCTCGCACTCCCCACTGCACCGTGCGCTAACACTCCTCAACGACATTATGGACAGCGACAGCACAGTAGACATTTTTTTCAACTCTGAGCCTAAATTCCTTGCTTTAGCCAGCCGTCACCTAGAATCTATTGTAACACCAAGCTCAGTTCAATAAATGTACTTGCGTAGTATTTGTGATTACGTTTAACTTAATTCTTTAATAAATATTGTTTTTCCATGATTTGATTAACATGTATGGCTTAACTGTTAGTGTTAATTATATGATCAATAAATAAATAAATAATAACAAACACAAAAAAATAACTAACGAAATCGTTACAGACGTTCACGCGTGATGCCGTGACCAAGGGAAATAGGGATTCATTTTATGTATAGATTCTGTCCGTCCATATATAATAAACTAGCTGGTACCCGCGACTCCGTTCAAGTTTCCGGGATAAAAAGTAGCCAAGTCCTATTCCAGGACCAAAACTATGCTTGTACCAAGTTTCATCCCGACCCGTTCAGTGGTTGCGTGATTGTTTAACAAACATCAAAACATCAATTTCAAATATAGAATGTCTAACGGTGTATACAGATGTGTTACAAACTACATACAATACATACAACAAGGGCCCGTTTATCAAAAGCTTGTGACTTGTAATTTAAGTGGAAGCCTCTTTTTATTAGGGTTCCGTAGTCAAACTAGGAGCCCTATAGTTTCGCGATGTCCGTCCGACCGCAGAGACGCAGAGACTCTTATTACTAGAAAGCGGTAATTTTGCATGAATATACATATTAGTCACGCCAACAAAGTGGTACAATAAAATGTAAAAATAATTATTTTTTTAGGGTACACTCCCTTAAACGTCGTAACGTGGGGATGTATTTTTTTTTCTCTTCTACCCCATAGTGTGGTGGGGTGTCGTTGGATAGGTATTTCAAAAATATTGTGGGTCTGTTAAAACAATGTTTCGATCAAGGTGTTCTTTTATGAAATATTAAGCTTTAAAGCGCTAATTTTTGTTAGAGTCAAGTGTAACCCCAAATACAAATGCTAAAAATCTCAAAAAAATCTTAAATGAAAGCACATTTAACGAATTTAAAAGGAAAACTATCACGACTAATTAGACATCATTGGTACTTGAGATACAGGCGATTAAAGTATTTATACCTACTAAAATCATCTAAAACGGCACCAAATGATTTTAAATAGAAAATTAGTAGTTACTTGTTGATTTTTATGTTTGTAGTAAGTACTTAACGGCTTCCGAACCCTACACTGAACATGGTCCGACATGCTCTTGCCCGATTTTTAAACATATTGGTAAAGTACATAAACAGTACCCAGGTCATTTACTTGAGTTTTTCAACTATATGTATTGTTTTTGGCTCATTGATTCTTAGCATTAGTTTACAACAGCTGAAGGACGTTAAATTATTCACTGTACTATTGTCATGTCAATCCCTAATGTGCCTGTTTGTATTCAGCACAGTCGTACAGGGTCCTCGACAGCCGTTATAGCGCACAGTCGAATAAAACGCGTGATTACGGAATAAAATTAGCTATGAGTGGCCATTATTGTTTTAATGACGTTTGAAATGTTGCCAGTAACGCCGCAGTATTAGTGTCTGGGTTGCAAGCGTTAACAAATAAAAGTGTTGATTTAACATTGAAATCATGTTGTTAAACACTTTCAATGTTAAAATTTCTATACCTTCCGAGTAGGTTTAAAAAGTGGACATAAATCATTTACACGTATGAAATTCCGCGCAAGGTTTGCATCAATCTAGACACGCGGGAGCGTGTCAAGCCAAGTTCAAGAAACAGAACTGGCGAGCCGCACCGTGTGTAATATTACACGAACCATTTGGAGCCACTTTTGACCCCCTCATAAATCAAAAACTATTTTACATAAACGTATCAAATTTGGCTCATATATTGAGACTTGCGAGATACATATGTGTTCTAAATTTCATAAGCTTATCTCAAACGGTTATTTAGATATTAATGTCCAAAATTCCTCATTTTTATCACTGACTGACCTATAGACCAAAACTCTAACCCAGTTCCAGATGACCTAGAGAGTTAAAATTTGGTATGCAGATAGGTAATTAGATGAATACAAAGGAAAAAATAAAAAACTGGCAATTTTTAAATAATTAGATTCTATTATGAACGCTTAACATAAATACCTAATATTACTTAGAATTAATCTTAGTTAATAACGTAGGTACCACGTTATTAACTAAGATTAATTATTATTTTTATATTTAGCGCACATCAATAGTGTAAAATCATTACCTACTCATAAATAATGATAAAATAATAGGCATTTAGATTTTCGGTTTAAACACGACGCGCGCGCGCCGAGTGACGCCGGAGCGGCGCGACGTGGCCGAGCGAGCGGCAGCCGCGCTCATAAGCGCGAGCGCCGTCTTGCTGTCCGGTTGTCTCTAGATATCTGATGCGAAATTGCTAAGTTTTCTTAAGGAAAACTTATAATTTGTAGTAATATTATTATTACAATTTCTTTAATAAGTAGGTACGTACGTATAGTGTTATAGTATAGGCAATAGTTTAAATAAATAATAATTTTATAGTTATAAGTAGGTAGGTGTATATACTTATTATTATTACAATTCCTATAATAAGTAGGTACGTAGGTTTAGTATAGTATAGGCAATAGATTAAATAAATAATAATTGTAAAAAATATTCTCTGCTGTGGGCTTAGCAATGCAATTGTTTTATATTTATAAAGTCTACTTTTAGTTTTGAATTTGTCCTTTTAAAAGGACCCACGGCGTTACGAGGATATGTACTTACCTACAAAAAGTAGTGATATCCCACCAAAAACATAAATGTAAAAAAGGAGAGCCAAGTTCAATACAAAAATTATTCTCTGCGCTGTGGGCTTCGCCGCAAAAAGAATGGAGATCTGAGATTGAGTGCCAAGTTCTATGCAAAATCCAAATATGTAGTCTAAGGGCTGACTTGGCTGGTTTTCCCATACGAATTATTATTAAGTACCTACTTTTACACAGTCATGGAAGAGCCTTATGTTCGATGGGTAGTTTCTACCAGCAAGCCAAATTTTCGGAATAATAAAATAAGAACCGAAAGGTAATAGGTTTAGAACATGCGAAGGCTATATAATTCGTTTGGCTTGCTGGTAGAAACTACCCATCGAACATAAGGCTCTTCCATGACTGTGTAAAAGTAGGTACTTAATAATAATTCGTATGGGAAAACCAGCCAAGTCAGCCCTTAGACTACATATTTGGATTTTGCATAGAACTTGGCACTCAATTTCAGATCTCCATTCTTTTTGCGGCGAAGCCCACAGCGCAGAGAATAATTTTTGTATTGAACTTGGCTCTCCTTTTTTACATTTATGTTTTTGGTGGGATTTAATATTTACATGAAAATAAACACTTGTAATACGTGATTATATGATTTGTCACTGGGATTACCCCAAAGTAACCGAACTATACTAAGTACGATGCATCTTGGAATTAAGATTTAGGCTTAAGTATCTTCACGACGAGTTTTGTCTAGTTAGGTACTAGACTAAAAAATACCTACTTATGTCGAGGAATCCACACTTAAAACCAGAAAACATCTAAGACAAATATTTGCCTACTCCTAACTAGACAAAACGCGTCGTCAGTATTTATTTATTATGTATATTACTGACCTACGGATAGGTTTGAAGATATTATGAGAATATAATTTTAATCGTTATTATTGTCATGCAAAAGTAAAACGATTAGCCGAAAACTCATTTAAACCCAAATTACAGCATAACGACAACTTCGGTTAGCGCACCACAAAAAACAAGATGGCCGATTCGCTTTCCCTCCTGCATAAATCATCAGCACATTCCAAAAGCCAAGCGACATGTCAGCAGCGTATTTCACAAAGCATTATATCTCAATTTTAGCGACGGGAAATTGTACCGTATGTTGGAAGTTTAAGGGTTATTGTGGAACACGCAACACCAAGATTTATAATTCCATGTCTCCTACTGCTACGGTCAACGTATTTAAACATTCAGAGGTAAAAACCTTTGGGAGTAAACGCGTTAGTCAGGACACTATGCATTTACTCACGTTAGTTGAAATGTCATATATTATCTGCGGCTAAGATTACGGCATATGCGGCTTTATTTCTACGGGATAAAGGATGAGGATGAGACTCATGTAGCTTTTGTAGGAAATAGGCCCTATTGGCAGGGATGTCGAATGTGCCCAGTTTGTATGATGGTTTAGGAAAGGTTTGTAAAAAGAATCTTTAATGATTTAGGATTTGTTTTAAAGGGTTTTTTTTGGGTGTTTTTTGGTTACAATGTTACCGAATATTTATTTATACAATTTGGACTTGATTCTCCCTTTGTCTCATTCTGCGTAGATAAGTTTCAACCCTGTTTTAGGTTAGTAGATATTTTTTTTTTTTTGTAGAAGCCTCTTACAATTTCATTATTGAGTTTTAGGAGAGCTTAAACTTGTGGTATCTGAAAAGAAACCAACTTATTAATATACTAGCGACCCGCCCTCGCTTCGCTCCGGATTAAAGTATTATACATATAAACCTTCCTCTTCAATCATTCTATCTATTAAAAAAAACCGCATCAAAATCCGTTGCGTAGTTTTAAAGATTTAAGCATACATAGGGATATAGGGACAGAAAAAGCGACTTTGTTCTATACTATGTATGTAGTGATTTTAGCATAACCCTTGTCTTTAGCATTCATGTGAATAATTGTGACGATTAAATAGAGAACATGCATGAAAAGCAGAATTGAGTTTCATTGGATATGATTTAGGAGAAAACGTAAAAAAACATAAATATAAAACGCAGTACACTAAGTTTTGACCCCTTTATTAAGATTTTATGTAGAATCAACTTACTGTGTGGTAGCCGGGTTAGACTAGTGCCACGGCTAAAGGAATAAAGGCTTGTAGTACTGTTAGGCGATGGGCTTGCTACCTGTCACTAATACACTAGTAAACTTCTAGGCCTGATTGTGCAAAATGTGGTGACAGAATTATCAAGAAGACTTTTTAGAGTTGTTGGTATTTCTGTAGCTCTGCCTACCCCGCTCTGGGAATGAAAGCGTGATGTTATTTATGTATGTAGAATCAAAACTTGTTAAAATTTTAAACTTCTTTTAACCGTACCGGTTAGCTAGTAAGGATACAAGCAAGAAATAGAATAGAGCCACAAACTCGTAACTTCCTGAAGAATACGGATCCATAAAGTCATATTTCAGGAAATTTCAATTAAATTTGTGTCATAAAAAGTAAAAAAAGGGGGTATATTTCACACAGCAATTTGTGTGAAATCGTCCCCTGTTTTTTTTGGCGTGATTAATATGCATATTCATGCCAAATTACAGCTTTCTAGTACTAAGAGTCTCTGCCTTGGGCTGCGGACGGACGGACATGGCGAAACTATAAGGGTGCCTAGTTTCACTACGGAACCCTAAAAATCGGGTAGCATACACAAAAGAAGAGCCGAGTTAGCCCTTGTAGCTTACCTGAACCTAAAGCCAATCCACTAGGTTGTATCATTCAATTATTCGAGTAAACAGAGGCAAACCGGAGGGTTTCAGTTTCACTGGTGCTGTTTTAACGATGGCAATTAAAAGGTAAGAGGGAAACTGCAGTGGTCAGTAACATACATAAAGTTTTGTTTCCTGGCTAGATTTTAATGAGAAAGAATATAGATTTTCTAAAACAAAGACTGAAAAATAACAGTGTGTGATTATGAAGACCTCTATTCCCACTGCAGCCGCAACTGCGGTATATAGATAGTTCATGTTAGGATTATCATGACGATATAATTTTATGTTAATCAATAATTAACAAATTAGGTATCAATAAGCACAAAATATCACGAAACAATGTCACACAAATTGAGCTAGTCCCAAACTAAGCTCTAGGCTTGTACTATGGGTACTAGACAACGATAAACATACTTAGAGAAATACATAGAAAACATCCAAGACTCAGGAACAAATATTCGCGCTCATCACACAAATATCTGCCCTTACCGGGATTTGAACCCAGGACCGCTGGCTTCGGAGGCAGGGTCACTCCCAACTAGGCCGCCATGTCGTCAAGTCGTCATGTCGTCAGTAGGTACTTAAGTTCAATTTTGAGCGAAATGAATGTGGTCGATGATAGTCATCGACTCACTATTCACTGTCTTTTCCAGGCGTAGTACATATGTACTACGCCTGGAAAAGACAGTCCATGTCCTAGTTTATAACCAGGAAAACACGATAAACATTCTACGCGGGAGTTTCACGGAGTCGTAAGTTTGATAAAGTTGTTGATTAGCTAATGAAACTTTGGCGTTGATAAGCAAATTTATTCCAATTTCAATGTTCAGAGAAATTAACACCTCAACGTAGGTAAGTCTCCTTGAACTTTATGCACTCCATAACGTCAACCTAGTTAATTTTCAATCTAGAGAATGCAGGGCCAACATTTCCCGGAAAAATATTTCCTCTACGGAACGAGGAGGGGGTGGAATGGAATCAAGTGGAAGTGACAGCTGATAACTGGATTGACGGATGACACGACGCCATATTGGTGAAATTATTATTTTCTTGTGACTTTAAGTTTTGCAACGTTGAGTTTTTTGGAGATGAAGTAACTTCGGCCGCTTAAAATTACCTAATCGTTATATCCTATAAACAAATTTGGGGTAAAGTTTTGGCCATATTATTAATTTCGAAGAGCTCATTGACGTCACAGAAGAACGAAAAGCCGGCAGTTTCCTCGCTCAACGCATTAGTTTAGCAATTCAGCGAGGACTGTTAGGCGATGGGCTTGCAACCTGTCACTAATACACTAGTAAACTTCTTACCCTGATTATGCAAAATCTAGTTATAGAATACTAAACAAGTCTTTTTAGATTTGTTGGTATTTCTGTAGCTCTGCCTAGCCCACTCTGGGAATGAAGGCGTGATGTTATGTACGTATGTAACTCTCCAAATATACTTATGACGCTGAGACAAATTTGACGACAACTCGGTCGTCAAAATCGGGCCACACTTTCAGCCTCAACGAACAAAGAATCATACATTTAGGGCCTCTATTCCCCATAGTAAAACAGTATTGCCTTTGATACATATATCGTGGTGGTAGGACCCTGTGCAGGGTCCGTCCGGATCGCTACCACCATCTTATCCATTTACCACCCGCCAAGCAATAGTGCTCGCATTGTTGTGTTCCGGTGTGGGGATAAGACAACCGGTGAAATTACTAGCATAGAGGCATTCCATCTTAGTGTTCAGGGTTGGCAACGCATTTGAGGTCTTAGGATTATAGTCTTGAGAATTCAAATGTCTATGGGTCTCAGATTCCACTTACCATCAGGTGGCCTGAGTGCTCGTGTGCCTTCTCCTAGTCATAAAAAAAAAAACGTGTTGTTTTAACTCGGCCACCATTACTGCCTAGTAAATAAAAGTTATCGTAACGTTGACAATGGCATGTGACAAGCAATAATGGTTTTAGTTCAATTACTGAGAAGAATCCCACGCTCTTTCCTAAACAATCAAAAACATGAAATATTTGAAAATTTCAGAGTTTAATAAAGTTCAATCAGTAAAGCCGTGAACGTGTATGATCTCAGAAAACAAAATGGCGTCGTTGTTACTTTGATAACGGACGTCACGGTCCTTCGCAAGTAAACTCTCCCACTCGCCTCTACCTACAAAAGAAAGTATCGAATGAACTCCATCTACTAATTACACTAACTTTAAACAACGCCCGTGCTTTCGAGAATTTTCCTCGATTTTCTACAGCGATTGTTTAACCGTATCGAATTATGTTGAGTCTGTTAATGAATAGGAGTTTTATTTTTAAGCCCGTCGTGTTATAATTAGCTTAGCGTGTGTATTGTGTATATAAAGCTGGATTTGGAGAATGGAAGACAGGAAGTTAGAACAACAAGTTCATACCTACTTAATCAGATTGCATAGGTCCTTGTATCTCAGAATCTTTACCAGCAGCTGTCGTGCTGTATATACCTTCTAGATGCCATAAAAATGGTGACATAATGTCATACACCAACGTCCTTACGCTAATTTTATCTCAGTTACCGGTGAAATTACTAGCATAGAGGCCATTCCATCTTAGTCCTCAGGGTTGGCAACGCATTTGCGGTCTGAGGATTATAGTCTTGAGAATTCAAATGTCTATGGGTCACAGATTCCATTTACCATCAGGTGGACTGAGTGCTCGTGTGCCTTCTCCTTAACATAAAAAAATGGGTCGTCTTTAGGTCACGAAAAACAATAATACGGCATAACGAAAGCACGCCATTGACGTAAGCCATTCGTCATTTGTTCAGATTAATTTGAGATGTTTATCAACTTGTCTAAACCTACGATTGTATTGTATTATAACTCTGCTGTTTGCGGTGGATGAATCCTTTTTACTAATAATAAGTCTTAACTGGTTTCGGCTATCTTCGGAGGGCTTGATTTTACACCTCATCCTTGTACCACAAGAGTTTGTGGTAAAAGATGCACTACCCTCACTTCCGTCATCCGGAACACATGGCCGCACCAGCGAAACTGTCACCGCATGAGATACCCAACTATGCCAGAAGTGTTAGCGCGACGCAAGACTTCGTTACACCTGACGCGGTCAGACTGGTGGATGCCCAATTGCCCATGATATCCCGCAGGGATTGCAAATGGAACCACTCAAACTTCCTTACATGTTTTCGATACATGCACCAAGTCTTCGACACATAAATATCTCTGATAACTTAATGCCATGCGAACGACGACTTAGCTCTTGGTTTTCCGAGAGCAGCTGCACCTGCTTATCCGGGTATTCATTTCTGCATCCAGGTCGCACTTGGTTGATTTTGTCTTCCCTAAGTACCTGAACTTCTCTCAGTCTCGAACCTGACCAAGACGGACTTGCAATGGCTCATCCTGGGAACCGACAGCCATACTTTCGGTCTTTTTTAAGCTGATTTTGAGACTGAATTATTCACACGCCTGTTCAAGTAAGAGAAGCAGAAGAATCTTTCATGAATACTACTATAAACTAGTATTAGACCTGGAAACCCGAGTTTATATGTTTGTTCCTTTGTTAGTTCTACACGATTTAACACATCAAAAGGCCGATGTGAACATGAACAGTGATAGTTTAGAGCCTGGGGACTAAATACACCTTTTATACTTGGAAACAGAACGGTACAAGAAACAAAAGCAATAAACTGAACAACTGCATGGTGCAATGAAAACTGGTAGTGTATATCTAAAGCTTCTGAACTATATTATATAAATAACATCACATTATTCAGTGCAGAAGACTGCAAAAGTTACTTCGAGTTTTCGAATGTTCTAAACTTCAACGTTGCCAACAAAGATAAATATAACAAATAACAAGCTGGAACAACGAAATTCAAAGGAGTACTCGTAACGCGTTTTAAAGTCACGGAACTTGGCACAACTCGACACAATACACTCTAAGTGTTGCTGTTACCAGGCTGAAGGAATAGTATTATTTAACGGAACCAGTTTAAAAAAGCCAAGATTCTACACGGTAAAACCTTATTACTTTTGACGTGTTTCCGTATTGTCAACGTTTTGATAGCTCTCATTTACTTGACAGTTATGGCGGCTGAGTTAAACACAATACCATATCAAGTCAAAAACAATAAAGTTTAACCCTGTAGAATCTCAAAGCTTTCAAAATCTGAATGTATGATTTTTAAAAATACCCCTGACAAAAAAGGGGAGGTTTAAGGTGTTATAGTCTGTGTATTTCTGTGTTTGTCTGCGGGCTCTGCAGCATCGTTGTTCCGAAACGCAGTGACTAAATTTAAACAGTCATTTCACCAACAAATTATGGATTATTCTATCCAGGAAAAGATTTGTCCTTAAATGTAAGGATGAGGCATACCGAAGCTTAAGAGGCGGTGATGGTACAGTCAGCCTGGTACCTTGTCACTTGAACCCCTTTGACAAAATAGTAGCAGGAGTTCAAAAATTTTAAGGTATTAAATGCTTTGTCACTTTAAGGTATTAAAGTGACAAAGCACCAAAATGTGCAGCTACTTCGACCATACAAGTGTAAGGCTTTGATGTAGAACTTAAAGTTCACAGAATAATACCATACAACTGCGTCTTCCTTTGTTAGCCCAAAGTTTGTCTAGTAGTAAAGTAGATCGTTATTCGTTACTCGTACAGTCGGCCTCATAAGTAGTTGCACACATTTGCAAATTGTCTTTTTAACACCTTTGACCAAGAGTTAACAACTTTGAGATCGGACCAAGTCTCTTAAAAAACAAAGACCTTATGAGATCTAGTGAGAGCGAAGTATGAGCTGAATGTCGATTTAAGAGCTATTGCATTGTAATTGACGATATCTTAAGCTGTCTACAGTTGTATCGTTTTGGCGATCACGATCATGCGAATCGTCTACCATACTAGCCGTAGCATAACAGCATATCATAAGCGCCGTATCTCCTTTGATGATCGGGGAAAAACCTACTAAGTAGACGTGGATCGCGACGTATCACGTATCAAATCATAACTGCGTATCATGATCCAGTATCAAAACAAGTCCACTCACTTATATTGAGAAATGCATACTCAAATACATAGAAAACATCCAAGACTCGGGAACAAATATTCGCGCTCATCACACAAATATCTGCCCTTACCGGGATTTGAACCCAGGACCGCTGGCTTCGGAGGCAGGGTCACTCCCAACTAGGCCACCGTGTCGTCAAAACTTACCGATCTTGATTCGCGTATCTAATCGCGTGTCGGGTATTTAATAAACGCAATCAGATACGGCGCTTAGCATGATCGGTCTTTTTGCGCCCATACAATCATGATACGCGTCGGTGCTACGCGATGGAGGTACGATACGCTTAAGCGGTATAAATATGGACCCAGCTTTTGATGTTTTCAATGTATTTAAGTATGTGTTTCTCTATACATATAAGTACGTTTATCGTTGCCCAGTACCCATCATACATACAAGCCTAAAGCTTAGATTGGGGCTAGGTTAATTTGTGTGAGATTTTTCTGTGATATTTATTTATTTCAGATGTTATATATTTTAGAAAAACTAAAACTGGTCTTTTTGTTTTAGGATGGTGACGTCATCGAGTTATGCCAAGTCAGTGATGTCCGTTCTGGTGGCGTGCCAAAGGTAATTATTACTTTATTTCACTCTATAGCACTATGTAATCTGTGGTTCGGTAACGGAAATCATCCGTCAACATTATTTTCGAATAAAGTTTTTCTAGAATATCTGTGGACAAATATTACTCGGGTTGCTGTGAGCTGAGAGCATTAAAAGTAAATAGGGTATTAGGTATGTCGTTATATGTGTATAATTTTGCAAATTTGTCGATCGCTTTTTTGACAGCGTGTACGCGCTTTTTTGATAGACTAGAATCTCTCTATACTTTGATTAAATATATTATTCCAGTATGTTTCACGCGGTTTATCTTAACAGTGGTCTTCGCAGAAAGAAATGGCTGAGTACTATCTAAAAACGACAAATCTGTTAAAAATAAATTCATAGACTAGATTAGTGCTCGGAGATAAAAACTCAGACGTAAACTTAAACTATTTCTGGGTCCTAATTTATGTTTCCCGACTTTTCATAATATGAAATGTTTGTTTCTTTTTAATTTCTAGGATTGTATAGTATACTTACCTTCCAAAACCTATATCGGTAAATAAAGACAACGGTTTCAGAGAAATAGTGCTTGAAAAATCTGTTTCTGGAAACTAAACTTCAATCTTGTAACGGTTACCCTTTTTCTGGGTTTCAGAAACTCCCAAAATGTTTACTAGGTTACTTATTATTAATGAAAATATGATTCATCCATTTATAATCGGTCCACTTGTTTTGTAATAAACTCTGCGATCGGATGGAAAACCGATAAAGCCTTGTCTATGTCTATGACAGGCGTTTCGAGTGCCTCAGACAGCTTTTCTGACGTCACAGCCGCTCAAAATGGCGGCACAAATATTAGCAATACGAATGTTGACATGCGTAATGGTTGTATAAAGATGATGTACCTAACTTTGTAGGGGTAATATAACGCTCTATTGAAATGGTACCAATAAGTTGCGTACCAACTTATAAAAATAAGCAGAGCTATAAAGACGAGTTAATAAGGATTAGGAGGAATATTGGGGTTATACACACTAAAAAACAGAAGATGTCTTTCCTGTGGTCAAATAGTTAAAAGCTTGTGTTTATATAGGTAAGTTTGTTTTTACCCGACTACGGCGAAGCAAAGTAAGGGTAATGATTTTGACACCCTATTTATGTTTCTATGTATGTTTGTATGTATGTATGTATGTTATATGTATGTATGTATGTATGCTCCACTCTAGCGCCGTTCCTAATGAACCGATTTTGACAAATGAGGTGTCTATCGATTTGACTTTTTTGTGCGATGGTTATAGGCTATTTATTTTTATTATAATTTAAACATGGCAAACGGAAATTTAAAAAGTAATAATTAATAGACTTTGAGGACCATCTAGCGGGTAGTGGCGGTACTACGCTTGTGATATGTCCAGATATTAGTTCCGCGACCGGATGGTAGATGGTGTAGGTAAGCAATGTTTGTGTCATTTGTTACACGTGTTTGGCCTTCGACTACGAACAACATTTTTCTTTTTACAGTCGGGTTTTAGTTTTATAAACTTATTTATATTATTGGTCTAAAGCAGTCCTGACGCCGTTTATGCGAGAATGGGCTTAGCCAGAAAATTAGGCCATAAAAACCTTAAATTCCGGCGTATCCACAGGAAAGACGCTAACCTAAATCTATGTATGACCCATTCACCAATTGAATTGGTTTATTTTTAATTTAATACAAGTTTTTATATTTAAACTACTTCATACATATTACTATTATTCCGCTCAAATCTTAAACCACTTCCCGTTACCGAGGGCTTAAGTTTGGACCACCATAAGTAAATCTGAAGCAATTCACACTTTAACTGCTAAACTGATTGAGATGAAATTACACACAGGAGAGTTTTTAACCCGAAAAATTGTAGTGTTTCCGATAAACCACTTCTACACGAGTGCGGAGTCGCGGGCAAGAGCTAGTAAATGGGTCGTTCTACTTTTTTACCGACAATACATCGTCATTTTTCTATATTTTGCGTTTTTCAAGTATTGATAATTATGGTTTTAATATTTTATTTTAAAATACGTTGCGTGAATTTTTATTTGGACTAATTAATGATTATTTCGGTGGCGATAATGTTTTTTTCTATATGGTGGTTTTTCAGAATATACTGTGACAGAGTGGCCGTTTTCAGAGGAGACTAAATTTTGTATTACCACTCTGTCACGCGATTCTATGAAAAACAAACTTATTAAAAAAAACACTGGATAGAGAAAGTGAAAGATTATTTAGTACTAATAGATGAATAAATGTTTGGACGTATATTCAAACACTAAAAAATTAATAATCAATACTCTAACTGATAACGTATGGTAAAATGAGGACAGGCAATTGTCGGTAAAAAAGAAGAATGACCCAAATATATTTTATTAACAACTTATAATTAAAAGATACAAATTTCATTCAATTTATACGAAAACGTGTGCAAAATAATGTTAATTAATTCTAATCTGAGAATAAAAAGGTACAAATGTAGGTGTATAAATGGAATTTATTTTACTCAGCATTGCGATTTTCATAATTATTCTTTTTCCCATGGCATGTGTTCGTATAATAGCTCTCACGGGTACATTATTAAAGTGAACTACGTCGTTATGAGGACATAAAAGTTCTAACTTATAAGTTACTGTCTGAGCTAAGCGTCATATTTCTTGCCTCCAACCTCCAACTCAAAGCTAAGAGGCCAATATGATGCCACGCCCGCGCCCACACAAGAATCAAAATGGATGGCTTTATGTGCTTCCGCGCGAACAACGTGAGATAAATAAATGGTTTACCAGGATTAAAAAGTTATAAGTACTCAACAAATGAATCAAAAGTCATTGTAAATTATAGTAGAGTTCCCAAGATTCAACCGAAAACATGCGAAAAAGGTGTCATTTTTGAAAACGAACACTATTGCTTAATCTTCGGTTTTACCTAATTGAAAATGCATGCCATTAAGAGGCCGTATGTAGGCCGTGATTTTTCCGGTTGAAACACTTTATACTTCTTCAAATTTTAATGCGCATCACGAAAGATAATTTCGATTTTCAACGAATTTATGAGCTACTTATTTGTTTTTATTATTTAATTTTGATTAATCGACCTGAAACCGGTGACTGTTTTGTGAATTTTGCTGGAAGAGGTTTAGAATATCGCATTTTCACGAATCGTTTTGACGTCTAAAAGGTATAAAAATGACAATTTATTGCTGTAAAACTCATCTAAAAACTGTATGATTTACTTTTCACCAACCTTATATAATTAATTGTGTCAAAAAAAACAATGGTAATTTTTTATAGAAAATGGGCAAAAAAATGTTTTTTGTTTCGGCTACTTAAAACTCTCGTTCATAAAATTATAACAACAGTTCAAACTTCAGTTCAAAATCAATCCATTACCTTAAAAAAAATAGCAATATATACAATATATTAAAACAACCTTAATCTCGCATAAATACCCGAAAAAAATAGAAAAGCAGCTCATTCATTCGTAACTTATTTATTCGATCATAACTGAAATGATATTTAGGTATACATATCATATGTGTATATATTTATAGATAAAGAAATCTGCATTAACTTTATCTCCGGCCAGGAGGTACAGTCAAGGTCAAAAATATGTATACACTTTAGTACCTTGTCACATTAATCGCTGTGACAATTTCATTTGGCAGTTAAAGCATGATGTTAAATATACAAGGTACTAAAGTGTATACATATTTATGACCTTGACTGTACATGTGCCTCATGGAACAGGGAACCTGTTAATCATTCAAATTACGTTGTCGCAAGGTTTGTAATAACGCAAAAGCAATACGTGTATATGAGCTGCCACAGGCATCATTCTTGATTGACCTAGCTATAGTGGAATCAATAGGAGCTTTAGGATAGAGATCTTATATCTCTGTCCCTTGAAGTTACCGCTACAACCTATTTATTTATTTATTTCATCAGCCAAATAACCAATAGAAACGTACATAGAAAAAGAAGACAGAAATCAAAACTGGAAACATTATTTATTTTATTAGCTATCAATACCTTTTCATTTTGTTCCAGGACTCCAAGCTAAGCACGAACCTGCTAAACAAGCACGGCGACACGCTGGAAGACAAGAGCCTTACAATCTGCAGCGGAACAGACTACATTAACATCAACTACCAACACGTCGTGTGCCCTGACGCCGCCACCGCCAAGGTGGGTTCTCGCACGTTCTAGAAACTTCACTCGAAATATTAGATAGATGTTTTAATAAAAATGCCAGGTGTTCTAACCGCCGTAGGTACTCAGAGGCAATTAATTCGTTCTTTTTTCAAACTGGCATATGAAAATTCGTTCGTCATTAACTGAGTGCGGTCATATAATGGGCGGACGACGGATGCAAATTACGTCAAAATCATGTCAAACGATATACGTAATATGGATATGACTACAATTGGTTTTAAAAAGAGAATATAATTGCAAATTAGTTATACAATTCTAATGTTGTAGTAAATAATCAATGTCGTCAACGTCTTAGACATTGATTATTACGTACATAATATACTTGGGAGCAAAGAAATCGAGCCACTTTCTATGGTAATTCAGTAATAAGTGGCATGATTCTCCCAAGTGTAGACATAAAAACTAAATAATATTAAGACTCTCAAGAGGTGATAATTTACAAGAAGCTAGTAGATTCCTAATATACTAATTATGTACTGTGAAGGATAGAGGTATTATGCACTTACTGATGAAAAACTGTATAACAAAAACTGCACATATTTTTTACATAAAGATTACTTGAAATTTAATAAAAGTCTTATCCATCCTATGCTTTTATCACCATATTGCATCCATCGTCCGCCCTTTAGACTCGTAATTAAATACAATCCGGATAGTTATTTAAAAATTACAGATTTTGTAGGGAGTCTGACACAAAAAGTATCAATAGTAAAAGGAAGATAGGTCTTCCGGTAACCTTCGGGGAGGGAGAATGGCCGATTGAAAGATGTCCGGCTTTTGATTTTGATTTATTCTGTTTACTGTTTTACTACTCACTTGACATCGGTGAAATCACTGCGTGTGTCGCGAATGAAGACGAAGAAGGAAGATAAGAATGTCAATTTTGACACCTGTCATTCTAATACAATACAACACAATTGTTTAGGGACTTGACGGAAACGCGGGGAGTTAACGCCATGTGCTTCTGTTTAGCCCACAGAACAAAAAAAAAACCGAACAATTATTGTCCTCACGTTTGATATCCATGGATGGACTTATTTCTCTAATAGGTCCGTGGGAGTGCCCAAAAATATCTTGACATTGGCAAAATATACCTTAACAGGAGTAAAAGCGATTGACTAAAATTAGAACCTATTCTTGGGTTTAAGGTTATAATTTGTACTTGAATGATAGGTGTCAGGATTGACTTAATTTATTTTCCTTTTACTGAAATAGTAATGTGTCCCCTAATTTTACAGAAACTCATTTCATAGAATTTATCACTTCGCAGAATTTTCTTTTCATAGAAAGCTAATTTCTGCTGAAACCTTAATGTTTTCAGATTATCTTAAGCATGAGCTACGTAGATTAGGTTAGGTTAGACCTGTGACCACCAAAAAATATCTGAAGACAGTAAGGTTACACCAGAAATTAGCCTTCTATGAAATGAAAATTCTGCGAAGTGATACATTCTATGAAATGAGTTTCTGCATAACATTGTGCAACCAATAGTAATGTAACTTAAAGGCAAATATTACAAAGGAAATTTTAACAGCAAATCCTCTACGGTCACAAGTAGTGCGTTATGTAAACGCCGTAAACTTTTTTAATAACGGCTCGAACAACATTACACGACCCATTCTGGCAACACTTGTGCGTTTTGGGTTTGGTTTTAGTTTTACTTGGCACCACTTCTACCTCTTTAGGTCTTGAAGGAAGTTGAGGTATAAGTATTAATGAACGGTAAATTGGGTGGGATACACCCGAAAAAAATACTAATAATTTTTATATTCATGTTTGAAACAATGGGCAAGTTATAAGATACCATTTCGTTAATTTAAATTAGATCCAGTAATTAATTCCTTTTAATTTGTTTTTAGTTTATTTTATACATACATACATACATAAAGTCACGCCTTCATTCCCAGAGTGGGGTAGGCAGAGCTACAGAATTACCAACAACCCTAAAAAACTTGTCGTTAATTCTGTAACCACATTTTGCAAAATCAGGCTAAGATGTTTACCAGTGTATTAGTGACAGGTTGCAAGCCCATCGCCTAACAGTACCTACTACAAGCCCTTATTCCCTTACTCGCCTCTTACGACATCCACGGGAAGACATGGAGTGGCACTATTCTAACCCGGCAACCACACGGATTTTTTTTATTTTATAATACATTTTATTTTGGTAATCATAAATAACCTAAGTTTCATAATCAAATCTAAAATGCTGCTTAGATTCCTCCAAATAGTTAAGTTACAAATTCTAACTCTAATTATGAACTAAATAAAATTTTAGTCACGTTGTTTTTTAGATCTAAACTTAAATTTGGTATTTATGATAACTACTGAATTATAAAATCTAATTTAAAAGAGAGAAGTTATTGATAAACAAATTTATCCAAATAGCTTTTGAAAGTCCATACGTTGTAAAATTAAGGTGGATACACTTAACTTTTTTCTGTTTAGCGTAGTGGTTGACTGGTAGTGAATGGCTTTCAGTCCGTCATTCGTACTTACTTTTTGTACTGTGCAGTTTAAATAAACAAATACATAAATGACTCTACGCGTACATACTCCCCGGTGTCCTCTGGTTTCTTTTATATTCCTCACTCATCAAAATTAAATGATAAAAAATGTCGACGAACATTTCAGTACGGTTGAATGTGGTGGCTAAATTGTATCATACAATATATAAGTTGTTTACTCGTATTTCCATTTTCTATCTTAACCATGCAATGATTTTAACAAAACATTTGAAGCAATTTGCTGGATATGATTAAAAGACAACACAATCTGTACTTTGCTGTCGGAAAATATAGAAAGAAAAACGTTGTTTTCGTATAAAATAAACAACAACTGAATAAGTACTTTAGTTGTTTCTATTTTAGAATTGAACGAGTTTACTTACCTAACACAAGTTCCAACAAAATATAACTTACACTTGAAGATTTTTTTCCATAGACTGATTAGTTTACGTTCTTTTTCATCTTGTTTATTTATGGTGGTTCCGTAATTATTTCACTAATGTCAAGAAAGTGAGACATTTCTACTCAATCTGCCATCTTTTTTTGCTGGTGAGTTGTAACGTATTTTCAACGTTATATAGCTCTTATTTATTTGAGTTTTAATGGCAGCCGAGATAAAAACAATACATACATACATAACATAACATCACGCCTTCATTCCCAGGGTGGGGTAGGCAGAGCTGCAGAAATACTAACAACTCTAAACAGAGTTGTTAGTATTTCTGCAGCACTCACAAAAGTCACTTTTTGGAGGTGACTTGCATGCTATTCCACTTCGTCTTATCAAGACGACTAAATGCATAAAAGTGGAAAGAGCTCTTTAATTAGCATTCCATTCACTGGCGTAACAAGACCTCGACCTCTGCGGTAGAAGCACCTAAAGGTGGATTTACATGCAAAATAGGGTTCCTCTGTTTATTCCAATCAAAAGCTGCGATACGACTAAACTAGTACTTACGAGTATGTCATTTTAAGTCCAGGTTGAATCTCACGTGATATTGCTATAGTGTTTTCAATCTGCGAAAAACCTCTACTTATTTTTATTGATGCAAACGAGCAATAACAAATAACCTTGCGAGGCGCGCCTACGTGGATTTAAAACACTACCTAAGCCTACATATAGCACATTTACTAAAATTGAAAGAAATTGAAAGTGTGTGAGAAATCATTGTGAATCCAGCTTTAAAGTTTGGGCACCTCCAATCACAGATAAGATAAATAATCAATGTTTTTTACGGCACCGCACAAAGGTTTGGCTGGAAGGCCTACGGAGGATCACCCACAATGTAAAGGCAAACAACGTGTGCCCAATGACATGTCTCAAGAAGCAGTAAGTCGCGTGGCATGGAGAGCGCATGGCTTATTGTTCGTAGGAAATGGTTGTTTTGGTCTATATTTAACCAACAATAAAAAAACCTTACACATATTCAAGGACATTTTTTTTTAATATTTAAAGACTGGTGCTAGAATCATGTCAGCCATCGCGGTTATCGGATTTGGCGGGAAAATAAATACCATCGCTAAATATGACAAACATGAATATAGCAGACATGTTTTATTGTAAAGGCTTTTTTATTGGTGATTAAACAGATTTGGATCGGTGGTAATTTTCTAAATGTAGTCGTATATTTTGGGATTATATACCATTACGCTTAAATTATGTTAATTTTGTGTTGCGTAACTTGCGTACAATTAAAATTAGTAACGTCGAGAAACGTTGACGCAGTTTTTTTTCTAGATAAACAGACCCGAGTAATTATACAAAATGCCATTGCTTGTTAATTGTACGTAAGTATTAAAGCACGTTGCATGCATGGTTTGTTTGTTTAATCGCTTTTTGCCAAAGGTGTGGAAGGAGAGTCTCCGAGCCGTCACTCACAACAACAAAATCAACAATGTCTGTCCAAGAACCAACCTAATGAAACAGTACGTAGAGTTGTTTTAATTTGCCGTAGTTTTTAATTTAAAACACGTAGCGATGTGACCTCTTTTACAGAGAATTTCAGGCATTATTCAAACTAAGTAAACAGCTAAATATCCTGTGACATATATTTTTAAAACTCGTTTGTAAAATATAGCTACGGGGCAGACATACAGCCTGAATTAAAAAGCTTTGAAATATTGCGTTCCCAACTTGCCTTCCATAAATTTCCAAAAGCTTCCTACCTGTAATTGACCTACTAAAAACGGCGCTAAAACAAAAATGGCGGGTGCTATTAAAAACACGCGTTCGTGATGTATTGTTTTAATATATTTTTTAACTCTGTCCGAGGCATTATGAGAAAAGTTAGGACGTAGGATGCGACGCAACTTCAACCTTGTAGAGGACTTTTAATGTGAAAAATAACGAGTTCTAGAGCTCGTTGCGCGACGTTAATAAAGTTATTTTTTAAATTGGTTTTCTGTTCTCAACCTAACCTAAGAAGAATCTGTGTTATACTCGTACAGTCTACAATTGTTGAAACCGAGTTTCTAGAATAACTGTCAAGCAGCTTTAAAAAGTTTTCGCCTAATTTTAACTTTCCTACTCCGGGTTTTTCACTTATCGAGTGAAATACGACACGCTAGCCTCGTTGGTGAGTGACCCTGCCTTCAAAGCTGGAGGTCCTGGGTTCAAATCCCGGTAAGGGCAAATATTTGTGTGACGAGCATGAGTATTTGTTCCTGAGTCTTGAATGTTTTCTATGTATTTAAGTATCTTAGTTTAGGACTAGGTCAATTGGTGTGACTGTCCCGTGATATTATTATTATTAATAATACCGGCTTAACTTAATCACAAATATCCCTTCATTAGTTTAAAATACTATTATAATGCTGGGATTGTTTTGATTCTTTTAGGACATTTAATTATTTGTGAGCTAAATATCGCTCACCAATTTCCAAAGCATTGTAATACAACAAAGGCTTTTTTCCATTGCGATCTGATTCACAGAGATTGTTTTTATACGCTTTTGTTTGCCCGTATTTAATATATAAAAAGAAGTATTGTAATAAGTCGAAATGGCATCCGAATTCTTTTATATAAAGCCCCGAAGACTTTGATTCATTCAAAAGAAATTGTTTTGATCCGGGAATGAGAAAGTTACATGATTAAAAATGAATAGAATTGCGAAGCGTTTGAATCACTTTACTTGGCGTTTTATGTATACTATTCTCGTAAGGAGTCTTTTTTAGAGATCCCTAGCCAAAATGGTACAACCAGTCAGTCTGCGTCCGTCCGTATGTCAAATGAATTTTACTGAAAGACAACGAGATGTAGCTAAAGGTATTATAACGAAAATTTTTGAGCATATTTTTAATTTAATTGAACCTCTTAATTGAAACTCGGAGGTTGGCTGATCCAGTTACTGGCGGCAGTAACAAAATCAATTAGTTTACGTGGAAAAGCTGACGTGGGAAATAATCTCATCGTCCCGGATTCATCGTTAAAGCTCTCATTGGAGTTAGTCGGCAACACGAGGAGCTTTTTGAATTATAAACTGTCGTGTAATGTTCCTTCATTATACGACTAAGATTAAACATTAAACGTGAATACTACATGCTCGGAAACTTTTTACACAATATTTGCAATCTGTCTTTGTTTTTTCTGTTGTAATGACCTAAGAGTAACGACATCTGTCTGACCAGTATTTTGTTGAGAAAAGCACAAACAGGTTACATTTCATAAAAAAATGCTTTAATTTTATATTTTTAAGTGTTATTATTTTATTTATTACCTAATGAATTCTTATTAAAAGTTGTTGGACGACATTTGTTGGCTTATTATAAGATTATTTTATGCATGTTGCTTATTAACTTTAAAAACTATTTTCAACTAACATGTGATTGTTTGTTTATAAGCACGTCTTTCAAAGAGTTCGCATGTTTGTTTATAATTCTAACCAATACTTACAACGTTAAAAATATAAGTTTTTAATGAAACCCCTAGTAATCCAACGCTGCAATATTCATAAAAGCAATATCGTAGGATTTGCACAATTTTCTTAGCTAAACATTTTCTTTAATGAAAATGTTGGAAACATGTTGGAAATTAAGTCTCTATCTTTTCAATTTACTACCTTTTCCCAGTGAAGGCGGCCCACGCAGCTTCCAGTATAAGTAGCTTAGGTACTCAGGAATAGTGCAATTGTGTAGCAGTAAAAGATTTTTCATAAACGGATTAATAATTCAAGAGATCCAAGGAAAGGAACATACCTACCTAAGAACAATTATACCGTCTCATTCAAGCAAATCCTGAAATGTTAGCTCCATAAAAAGAGTAATTCAATCGATATTTAAATAAATTAATCTTAAATATACGAGTAATATTGAAATAAATATTGAAGCAACCACCAAAATGTTGCCCAGAAAAATGACATCCTTGTCCAATTTACCGCCGCCGTTTAAATCATGATTACGTGTAGGTTAACATGAATTGCGATAACGTCACAAAACTCTTGGAATTTTAAGTTCGATGGACGGTTGTTTAAGGTTGGCTTACGTTAATTTTAATATTGTTTATATCATTATTATAATGCCTTAAATTAGAAACTTCTGCGATCAATTGTAGAAATAAAAAAAACAGATAATGAAATTAACGTCAACACGGTTAAAGCCTATAAAAATAGAGTCGATAGTTTTGAGCACTTAATACTCAAAACAAGAACTCAACAACAACTCTTACTTGTACGAAAGTCTTTAGATCTGAATTATCTCTAAATTCCTTTGAATTTTCTTCTGGCAGTGCTTCTGCAACATGTTTAGCTCTACAGCTCCGTTGATATTACGTCAGTGTGTTTATTAATTTTAAAGCCCTGTAATAGTTGATTAAAGTTCATAATTGCTTTGACAGACATTTCAAAATTGGGACGGGCGATTTTAACCGCTGAAAGTTTCAAACTATACCTTATGTTTAGCTAGCTCCGAGAGAATATACGGTTTTTATGCATAACCTTTAGTAATTCTAAGGTATTTTGAAACTTGATGTGGGTAGTTAACAGATTTATTCTTAGCTAGTTAGATTCTAGATCGACTAATCGATATTTTTAAACTGCTATAATTTTCCCTTGATCTCACTCTCCAGGAAAAGGTAGAAAAGAAAACGACAACCATTTACGACCATATCAAATATACACCTCGGTTTGCTTTGTGGATATTGTTCGAGAAAAAGTACTACAAGCCTTATATCTATGTCCAATTCCAATTGTCCCTGACACATTTCATTATTTTGACATTTCAGGTAGGTAAGATACTTTGAACAGTTTTCTAGCTTTGTTGTCCACGTTATTCTCTCACACGTAGTAGCCACATCTACACACATCGCTGCTTCCCAAGAATAGTGACACAAAGCGAAATAGGTTATTATTTTGCTATTGATACAAATCAAACGGAAAAAAATAACCTATTTCGCTTTGTGTCACTATTCTTGGGAAGCAGCGACAAGCCTTTAAAGCTAACCAAATCTTTTTACAGTTGGATGCGTCTCTGTTTCCTCACGGACCCTCGAGGAAAGGTTCCCGTCAAGGTAGTAGCCAGGACTTTTGCATCAGGGAAGACAGAGAAGCTGGTTTACCAGTGTCTGTCAGAACTGGGTCTGCCGGCAGGGAAGAACGAAGCTATGGAGAGGGAAGCGTTCACCTTCGACAAGTTTTATGCGCTGTATCATAAGATTTGCCCGAGAAACGATATCGAAGAGCTGTTTAGATCTATGTAAGTAGTGATTATGCTGAGGGAAAGGTACTGGTTACTGTGGTTGTCTTTAAAGGTCGTGTTCGGCGGTGATATGATGCTGCTCTTTCGTAGAGTATAAGGCTGATGGCACTGTTACAAGAACATAAACTACTTTTTATAAGATTACTGCATTATTTAATAGGATCGTAATACCAGATAAATTAAAAGAATTCCTACTGATAAATAAACAAGAAGTAATAATCTACAGTTGACTTAATGCTCAATCATGTCATTGGGTTTGTAGTTTTGCCGCTACACTGCTCTTTAACCAGCCCTAATATTCTATCAAACATAATCAGCCATGAACAATAGCTCTTACAATAATTACATTTTCCCATCTATTTAAGCACCCAAGGCAAATCCGACCGCATCAACTTGGAGCAGTTCGTGAACTTCCTGAATGAGAAGCAGCGTGATCCTCGGCTCAACGAGATCCTGTACCCTCTGTACGAAGACAAGCGAGCCTTAGAGATCCTCAATACGTACGAGCAGTGCGAGGAGGCGCGGAATGACAGTGAGTAGACCTTGATTTTCATCAACAACTGTCCGATAGAGCATTTTGTATAACTCCGAAGATCTTTCAAAGCTTGGTTAAATAGTTCTACTAATTTAAAAGGTCATAAAAAATAAGGGTCATAATTATCGAAAAAGCATTATTTTGAATATTTAAGTACATGTTTTTGACACGCAAGTTGGGTAAAAATAACAAACAACACACTTGGTTTTTATTAAAACTTGGAATTTTTGATTAGTTTCGGACGTTAACTCTTCCCAGAATGCCTTACAAAAGACGGTCTGATCCGCTACCTGATGTCGGACGAGAACGCGCCCGTATTCTTGGACCGCTTGGACAATTACATGGACATGGACCAGCCTCTGGCTCACTACTACATCAACTCCTCGCACAACACCTACCTGTCTGGGAGGCAGTTCGGTGGCAAGAGCTCCGTGGAGATGTACCGGCAGGTTCTGCTGGCTGGATGCCGGTGAGTTTGGTCTCAACTCTTATTCTTATATATTTGAATTATCTCCTCGCAAAACACTATGGTTTGCAGTTCGTCGTGGCTACGTTAAGATGTACAGTCAACCAATGTTATTTCTGGGCCGCTGTGGAACTATATCAAAGTGACGTAAAAAATCTTCTTACGATTTGACTCATTACGTCACTTTGACATAGTTTCATGGTGGCCTAGAAATGAAATTGCTGACTGTACCGGCAGGTTCTACTTGCTGGTAGCCGGTGAATTTGGGGTTAGCCCATCTTTCTATGATCCCGTGAACTTAGCCAGCTTCTGGCTACATTATAGCTTTGGACTGGACCTTCCTGTTACAAAAACCGTTTCAACTCAGCTCTATCGATGACAAGTTTCGAAAATATACTAGAATTGTGATAATATTTACGTCGATACGCCAAGCGTCACATTTCATTACACTTCTGAGCCTTTCTATCATATGCGAACAAAGAATCATGACATTCATGACTTATCACACAATCACATTTGGGTAATAATGTTTTTAATAACCTTCCAGCTGTGTCGAACTCGACTGCTGGGACGGCAAGGGCGAGGACGAAGAGCCTATCATCACCCACGGCATGGCCATGTGCACCGACATCCTCTTCAAGGACGTCATCTATGCCCTCCGCGACACCGCCTTCGTGACTTCAGATTACCCCATCATCCTGTCCTTCGAGAACCACTGCTGCAAGGCCCAGCAGTACAAGCTGGCAAAGTACTGCGATGAGATCCTCGGAGATTTGCTCCTGAAGGAACAGTTGCCGGATTATCCGGTGAGTTGTTCTTATGGCATGGAGGAGGAAAACGAGCACATGAGGCATCCGAATGGTATGTGGGCTCTGACACCCATGGATATTTGTAATCTCAACATAATGGATGTTAACAACCCTAAGGTCTAAGATGGATGGAATCTTACACACATACCACTTTACAACAATCTAACAATGCTGCTTGATATCAGATCAAAAATTAAACGGAGTTTTAAATTTAAAAAGTAGGTTTTATAAAGTCACAGGTCTGCCAATTTGACTGATATACATTAAAGCAGTTTTTTTGCACGTCATATTCCCTGATTAGCAAATGTCTGGTAGGTAGGAACTTTTTCGTTTACGTTACCATTAACTATTATTTCTGAAATTTCCCAGCTGGAGCCAGGGCAACCGCTTCCACCGCCTTCCATGCTGAAGCGCAAGATCATGATCAAGAACAAGCGGCTGAAGCAGGAGGTGGAGCGCCAGGAGCTGGAGCTGTTCCGCCAGGGGCAGTTCGTCATTGACGACGAGGAGAAGGAAGACGCTTCGGCCGTGGTTCTTGATAAAAAGGTAACTAACTTACGACGCACAACAATGTAAATACCTACTGCTTGGTGGTAGGTTTAAGAATAAGATGGTTTTAGTAGTCCGAACGGACCCTGCACAAGGCCTTACCACCACTGAGCCTGCGATAATACATGTTCCTCAAGTTGTAATGGTTGTCCAGCCCGAGGAGATCGTGGCGGAGGCGGCGACGGCGGGCGACGACGCCCCGCCGCCCGTGGCCTACACCGGCTCCACCACCAACGTGCACCCCTGGCTCTCCTCCATGGTCAACTACGCGCAGCCCATCAAGTTCCAGGGCTTCGAGGAGGCAGACAGTGAGTAACATAGATATTTAAGAATAGAAACTGCCCTTAAGCAGTATCTGCAATTCAATAGCTAAAGCAGATTCAATCCTATCTCGTTAGAAATAAGGATGCATTTGCTAGAGGAGTTTTGTCTGAGATACTGCTATTTGTATCAGGGCAGAACTGATCTCGGATGAAATGCTCCTCTCAAAATGGGTTAGAATGAGTTTTCTGTGACTAGACGCTTCTCACTCAAAACCAGTTCGGAAAGCTCGAGGCTCGCATGAATGACACAGAGGTTTAACTAATGTTTTACCAAATCATTTAGCGGTTAGAAATTTTCGTTTTGTTAAAAGGTACTTCACGTGGTCACCAATCTATAACCTACCTGTGTAAATAAGCCCTTGTAACTTTATTGCGTTCTTTATTTTATTGTACATAACACGTTATTGCGTTCATCTCTAGGGAAAACCTTCAAATTCTGTTTTTGACCCAAATATTAATTTGCTCTAGGTATTATTATTTTTTCCAAAAATATATTTTTGTTAGACTGCAGCTATTTTGGATTGAATGCATAATAATTTTGCAAGAAGTAAGTTAGTTTAGGTTTGATTTATAAGGGATATTCGCAGGTATGAAAATTGGTGATTTTGATCGAATTGAAATTATGACTCTTCAGAACTAACTTCTAAATAGCATCGACAAAAGAAAGATTTATTCATACGATTTTGTATTCATGGTTTATAGAAAAGAACATCTACCACAACATGTCCTCGTTCGCCGAGACCACCGGCATGAACTACCTGAAGACACAAGCGATCGACTTCGTCAACTACAACAAACGACAAATGTCCAGGATCTACCCGAAAGGCACTCGAGCTGATTCTTCCAATTACATGCCTCAGGTAACTTGCTTTTTGGACCTCCGTAGTCAAAAAGGAACCTTCACAGTTTCGCCAAAACCTGTACGTCTATCCGTGGTTTAACTCGAAGACTCTTCATACTAAAAGCTGTAATTTGGCATGTTTTTATGTGTGGAGATCTAAAACAAGCACATGTAACGGTAGTCTTAAGTAAAGTATTCTTTTCTAAGATCCACGTCTTAAGACGTCAAAAATGGCTGATTTCTACAACTTGACGTGGTTTGATAAAATCACTATAATAAGGCTCTTGAATTTTAACGTAAAGTAAAATAAACGAGTTTCACAAACTGCGCAAGGAGCTCGCCGTAACCATAACTCGAACCATCTGTGTGTAGAAATGTATGCAGAGATGCCTCTGGTGATGGATGCGGTGCACATCCCTTGTAGATGATAAAATGGAATGGAATGCCTGTGCTAGATCATGACCAGGGCCCGTAATTTTCATGCCGCTGACGCAAAAATGACGTCACGCTACATAGAGTATGATTCCAATTAGTATTTCTTCATAACCATTATTTATTAAATGCCTCTGAGAATTAAATACTATTATATATTGATTGTTTGTGTAAATTGTTAAAATCAGAAAAAATGTGTCCATCGATTCAAATTTTCTTTTTAACAGCGAAGTTGGAATAATTAACCAAATGTGCGAACAAAAAAAACAATGATTACAAAACAAAAGTATTTTTATGAATATCACATGACGTATGAAAACGAAGATGACGTAGATTTTCTCTGTACGGGATTTGAAGCAAGAAGGATTGTGTGCTTTAAGTTAGAGAGGAGTAATTCTGTTCTGTACTTACTTGTTGAAATGTGGTAACAATAAATACCATTTAATAAAATGTATGTATCGACATAAAATACAAAACAAATAGTTTCATTTACGTTTTACGTATCAAGTACCTAAGTAGGTATTTATTTTTCTACGAGTCAATAGATTACCTACTTAACTTATTTGTACATGATTAAATGATTGACAACTAATGGTTAATAATTTCAATAAAACTATTTGAAATCATACTCTATGTAGCGTGACGTCATTTTTGCGTCAGCGGCATGAAAATGACGGGCCCTGATCATAAAAATTTAAACATTTGAAACTTAAGCGAAGTTTGGATAAGATCACCAAACAACCATATTTCCAGCCAACTAATATGTTCTTCCCTTACCCTTAGGTATTCTGGAATGCCGGATGCCAGATGGTATCCCTGAACTTCCAGACGTCCGACCTCCCAATGCAGCTAAACCAGGGCAAGTTCGAGTACAACGGCAACTGTGGCTACCTGCTGAAGCCAGACTTCATGCGTCGAGCTGATCGTAGCTTCGACCCGTTCGCTGATGCTCCTGTCGACGGAGTGATTGCTGCCCAATGTTCTGTGCAGGTATGACAAAGAAAAGCCTATGGTGACTTTATTGGCATCTCTAGAACAAGCTTCCTGTTACCAATCAAGGAGTTATACCTACAGGGTGACTTCAAATTGGTAATACAAAATCAATGTTTTACACACATTTCCCCTAAACTTAGCCCCTCAATTAAGTCTCATACTTTTAAAATAATCAGAAGTATTTTTTTTTAATTTTTAAATTATCCCATTTTTGTTGGCTTAACATGGTTATAAATCCTACCATAATAATTAACAAAGAAGTTTAAAGAATTTCAAATGAACACTTTCCTCTTTGGTTATCCGTCACCTGTCACAATTTATGAAGAAAACGTGTTTTGATTAGTAATTGTCACTTATCAAAGAAAATAAGATTGTATTGTAAATGTGGTGTAACCACACTTTGGCACTTTAATTATTTGTTTTGTTCGAAAATTAGCATTAATTAAATACAGTTAATTTTAACAAAGGGGTTAATGTATTATACTGTGTGGCATTAACTAAGCCACAATCAAGTGTTTTGTATTACCAATTTGAAGTCACTCTGTATTAATATGTGATCCTATCGCTTTTAGGGTTCCGTAGTCTAACTAGAAACCGAAAGCTGTAATTTGGCATGAGTGTACATATTAGTCACGCCAACAAAAGTATAAATAAAAATATTGAAAAAAAAAATTGAGTTAACCACCCCGTAACGTGGGATTGTATTTTTTTTCTCGTGTACCCCATAGTGTGGGATGTCGTTGGATAGGTCTTTCATAAAATATTGCGTTTGTAATAAAAAAAAATCGATCAAGGGATCCGTGTATGAAATATTTAGCTTTAAAGCACAATTTTTTGTTAGTACCAAGTGTCGTCGCATCACGAGACTTTACCATAAACCACATCATCATCATCATACAAATACATATACCATGTATTTTATCCCCAGGTGATAGCCGGTCAGTTCTTATCGGACAAGAAGATTGGAACTTACGTGGAAGTGGACATGTACGGGCTGCCCACCGACACCATCCGTAAGGAGTTCAGGACCCGCATGGTGCCTGCTAATGGACTCAACCCTGTATACAACGAGGAGCCGTTCCTGTTCCGAAAGGTAACATGATCTGTGTTGATGAGGAATGTATTTTAAAAAAAGTGTGGGAAAGGCGTTCGAGGACACATGATACTTTTTTAGGTTCTCTGCCTTTTTGCCGACAAATTTTTGGCAAATGCATCGTTTCGCGACCTATTCATTTGCCATTTGTAACTGCAAGTATTTCAGGATTTTTATCAAACTAACCTAACCTAACCTATAGGGTTCTACACGATGGTCCTGAAATAAATCCAGAACTATTTAGTTTTGGAAAAAAACGCGGGGTGTCAAATGATATGTTTGTGAAATGAACGTAAAACGTTAGTAATGAAATGACAGGATCCCTTTTTTATGATAAGGAGAAGGCACACGAGCACTCAGGCCATCTGATGGAAAGTGGAATCTGAGACCCATAAACATTTGAATTCTCAAGACTATTATCATAAGACTGAAATCCTAAGACCCCAAATGCGTTGCCAACCCTGAGGACTAAGATGGAATGCCTCTATGCTAGTAATTTCACCGGTAGTAACCGGAGCTATTTTGTGCTAAGGACGGACCCTGCACAGGGTCCTACCATCACTCAAATTGGCACTTAAGTGAGATCTGTGATCCAAAAACAATTGCATGTTCAAAGCTACAATGTAAATATTGCAATCCTAAGACCGCAAATGCGTTGCCAACCCTGAGGACTACGATCGAATGCCTCTATGCAAGTAATTTCACATGCAGTTGCTGATGTTGAAGGTGCCCAGAAATTACAGTTTGTTTTGACGTATCTTAAGATGGACATCTCACCCACTATCAGTTTATAAATACGGCTTACCATTTACCGTCAGTTCTATCTCATAACACTACAAGTGCACAAATCGACAAAATTGACAAGTTATTTTTTGTAACTCAGTGGGATCGGTGACTCATAGACATTTGCAAGCTTAAGACCGCAAATGAGTCGCCAACACTGAGGATTAAGATCGAATGCCTCCATACAAATAATTTCACCAGTTGTCTTATCCCCACACCGGAACAGAACAATGTGAACTGCTGCTTGGCGGTACGTTAAAGAATAAGATGGTGCTACCACCATCCGGACGGAGCCTGCACAAGGTTCTAGAGTTACTTGTGGCGCTTCTTCTCTGCAATGATCGTCTTGGTCAAAGCACTAGAGATTCACTTCATATTACCGACGTGTTATAGAGCCGTCTTGTAGCCAATTTACTTAATAAATATGTTAATTTTTGAATTTTGACCGCTAATATTGACGACACGTTGGCCTAGTTGGGAGTGACCCTGCCTCCGAAGCCAGCGGTCCTGGTTAATGTCCCGGTAAGGGCAGATATTTGTGTGATGAGCGCGAATGTTTGTTCCTGAGTCTTGGATATTCTCTAAATATATTTAAGTATGTATTTCTCTATTTAAGTATGTTTACCGTTGTCTAGTACCCATAGACCATAGTACAAGCCTAGAGCTTAGTTTGGGACTCGGTCAATTTGTGTGAGATCGTTCCCTGATATTTATTATTATTATTATTTAAAAGTTGACAAGTATTTTATGGCAAACTTGTCAATTTGATCAAATTGTTCACTTATAGAGTTTTGTGTCAAAGATTCCTTCTCTATTCCACGTAAAAATCCTCAACTGACTTCTCCTAGGTGGTGCTCCCGGACTTGGCTGTTCTCCGGTTCGGAGTGTACGACGAGAACGGCAAACTCCTCGGTCAGAGGATCCTGCCGTTGGACGGGCTGCAGGCCGGCTACCGGCACATCTCGCTGCGCACTGAAGCCAACTTCCCCATGTCGCTGCCCATGTTGTTCTGCAACATCGAGCTGAAGATCTACGTGCCTGATGGGTTTGAAGGTCAGTTTTTTTATATAAGGTGACCGGCGTTCTCTAATGTAGGCGATTACAGCTGCTATATCATAGCGCACCTTCACAACAATAGTGACCTAATTCAAAATTTCAGCTGGCAAAATTCAAGTCAAAAATTTATTATTTATAATAGAGACCTAACTCGAACTTGAAAATTTCTGAATTAGGTCACTATTGTTCTAAAGGTGCGATAGGTACAAAACGATCGTTATTTCCATGTTGACTGTGTACAGATTAATTATTTCACACTAACCACAAAAAAGCTCCAAATTCAAGAAAATGTCAAGACTGGACTCCTTTTTATAAATTTGTAACTTAATAAAATTTATACAAAAGATTCTGACGAACTGAGGATCTCTTTTTTTTTAAGCGTTTAACAATGAAGACGGTATTTTGACAATACAGAGTTGTGCCGTCACAACTCAGTAGGTACTTCAAGTAAATGTGAACACAAGCTATCGTTTTGACACTGATAGAAGCTGTTTGATCTGTAAGTACCCCAAGCACGAAATTTTACCTTCTACCTGTAAACCTTTCCAGTACCAGGGACACAAAATTGTGTCCCCCTTTCTTCCCTCATTTTCGAAAACTGATGAAATCTATGATAACCCTTTTCTGGCTTCCCTTTTGACGCATAATTTTCGGGAGCTATTCGGGTGTTAAGTATTTTGGAAACGTGACTTATGATTTAAATGTTTAAGCTAAAGTTTTGTAAATAGAAATTAATTTTCTTAAAACCTTAAGAGGACTGTGCAGCAAAAAAATATCATACACGTGCGATAAAGTTTTTCTCCCCTTAAACCTTGTCTGATTTTTTCGATTTTTGAATATGTTGTAGATATTATGGAAAACTAGGTCTGTACGTTTTTCTTTGTTGGTAAATATTTATTGGAAAGAAACAAATTAAAAAAACGGAAACGCACATAACAAAATATTAAAAAATGGGTGAAATTGGATTGGATTTAGGTGAGAAACGTTATCGCCCGGAGCTAAATTTGTATGGATTATTTTGAACAGCTATGCGATTTAAGCATCGCTTCACAATCCTCACTATCAAAACTGACTGCTGAGTTTCTTGCGGCGTTTCTTCTCAGCAGTGGTCTCCTCTTGGGAAGCGCTGGTAGAATTATGACGTGTAAAAGTGCCCGTGCGGCCTACTTACTAAAGAAACAACTTTCTTATCTTATCTGTTTTAATACACGTAAATGAATGTTATTATTTTACTTTACCATGGACACTATGGTCAAGTAACTAACATTGGTGTTTTCTGTGCAGACTTCATGGCAGCCCTGTCCGACCCTCGCGCCTTCATGGGCGCGGCCAAGGAGCGCACCGACAACATGAAGCAGATGGGCATCGAGGAGAGCGGACCCGAGAAGAAGGTCACCATCGAGGACAAGAAGGAAGGTACGTGGTCGTTCTTGTAATTTTTTAATAGGTGCACAAATTTTAATATTTGCTTCGCTATCGTTAATCAATAACACATGTCATGTTGTGTTATTTTTACTCTAGCTTATAAAATATTAGAGATATTGCCAATTCAATGATTCCACTAACTTAACGATATTCATGGACCCTCTAATGCAGGGGTGCGAGGAGAGGGGAGTGTTAATAAATGAAATTTCAAATTTAGAATATCAGTAGGAGAGAGGCTGGTTGTCTGATAAGCTGTACATGAAATTTCAATTTTTTTATTATTTCAACCCATGTCATCATTTCTAGTGTGACTTTGTGTCCACACGAGAAGGTAAAAGAGAGATAATTTGCAACAATAAAATATTTTTTTTAACTCGCTTTATTATCGTAATACTTTATATTAACGATACAAAATCATATGTAAAAATTTGTGCACTGATAAAAAAATTACCCTGTATATCACCTCTACCGTCAATTTTTTTTACGTCTAAAATGACTCCATAGCCGGACATAATAATAATAGTATAGGCGGACTACGGGGATGCATTCAATGCCTATGGTGTAAAGTAGGTAACATTTTATTCCCTACGGACTAAAGTACTTTTTCTTTTTAATTTCCTTATAAAGCCTTGGAAAACTACAAACAGCCAGATACATGTTGCCATTAGATGAAGTTGCTCTTGTCGTTGGAGTGCGCGGTGGAGCCGGTGGGGGGCAAGCTGGGGCTGGGTATACAGGTTGTATTGTTCCGCCGAGGTCTACGTAAAGGAAATGTTGTCTATGGACTATTTATTAAGTTCAAATCTTAAAAACACCCTTGTTGTCTCTTTGACAGTATAAATAATATCGCTATTAAGTTGTAAAATTTACGTGTCGAAGTGAAAGTAGACTAAAAGACCATAATGACACTCAAACTTCATCCACCCTCGCTTTGCTCCGGTGATTAAATATCTCGTGTCAAAATTGCTTACTTTAGTCCCTTGTTGAACAATCCACTATTATAATCAAGTAAATAATAAAATACAAGAGAAAACCATTACTTGACGATAAGACCCCACATTTACTAATGCTTAAAACTAGAAACGTACACCTTACTTATAGTGCTTCTATTTTCTTAATGACCCTGTCGCGGTCTCGCTCGCACTGGCATCTGACAGTATTGGCACTCGTATTTCATAGAAAAACAAAGCTTGCCGAGGGGCTTTAAGAAAATAAGTACAAGTAACTTATTTTGAAGACTTGCGCGGTTTCAGCTAGTCTATAACCAACTACATACATACATACATAACATCACGCCTCCATTCCCAGAGTGGAATAGGCAGAGCTACAGAAATATTAACAACCCCAAAAAGATGATGAAGTTTATTCTGCAACCACATTTTGCACAATCAGGGCAAGTAGTTTACCAGTGTATTAGTGACAGGTTGCAAGCCCATCGCCTAACAGTACTACAAGCCTTTTTCCCTTAGTCGCCTCTTACGACATCCACGGGAAGACATGGAGTGGCACTATCCTAACCCGGCAACCACACGTTCGACATTATACTGGGTGTCCCAAAAATCGACTACGAACCGGAAATAGGTTATAGGGCAGCTCATTGATATAACCCCCATGTATGTTGAACGATTTTCTGTACTTTCGGAGATATTTAAATTCGATGAATTCGATAAATCCTTAAGTTCATGTATTATTTCAATAATACATAATATTTTTTTATTAAGGCTACTTTCTAATTTTTTCGTGACAACTTTTTGTGTTCACACAAAGTTACTTTCTCCATACTAAGAGAACTCTAGTTCCCTTTTCATCTAGTATGGAAAAACAAAATTTGTGTAATTACACAAAAAAAATATCATTCAATTAATCATTAAAATGATCAATATCTCCGAAGTACTAAAAATTGCTGAACAAACATGGGGGGTTAAATCGATAGCTTATGAGTTGCCCTATTACCTATTTCCGTCTTTACATAAATTTTTGGGACACCTGTATGTACCCATATTTGAAATTTGACGTATATTCCATATTACTTTTGTACTTTCGTATACAGATCCTTTAAGTTTATTACCAATAACATATTTATAATTAACTTTTGAAGACTTTCGCGGTGTCAGCTAGCTTATTTCCACTGACCACATAATTGTGAGAAAACAACACCCCTATGCTAGAATTGCTTCCTACTATACCGACCTATTTAAAGGAGCAACTTTGGCCGAAAGAGACAGACCTTTGGTCGTTCTGTTACCAGGGTCACTATTCTACTGACTGGGTAAAACCCTATTGCTTTTGACATGTCATATTGTTTTCAACTCCGCCATTACTGTCAAGTAAATAAGAGCTATAATAACGTTGACAAGACGGAAATAAGTAAAAAAAAAAAGGTTTTTATTGTGCATAAATCTCAGCCCAGGTTTGTACTTTCAAGGGCATTAATGTCTATAAAGCCATCGCGTCAAATATATATACACATGGATCTTATTGCCAGTGGCATAAAGGTGTATAGATAGTTTTGACGTCTTGGTAACGAATGTATATTTATGCCCTTGACTGTACCTAGGCCCATTAACGTCATGTACCAGCTGCTATACAGAATTGTCAAATGATTGAAGACGACTAAATACAACATAAAGAAATAGGGTAGTAGGGGAAAAACTTAAGTTAAGGACCTGTTGTATATATTTGTGTACAAAAGTAATATAGAGCATACGTCAAATTTCAAATATTAAATGTGGAATAGTCTATAGCTCTGCCTCCGAAGCCAGCGGTCCCGGTTCAAATCCCGGTAAAGGCAGATATTTGTGTGATGAGCGCGAATATTTGTTCCTGAGTCTTGGATGTTTTCTATGTATTAAAGTATGTATTACTCTATATAAGTATGTTTATCGTTGTCTAGTACCCATAGTACAAGCCTAAAACTTAGTTTGGGACTAGGTCAATTTGTGTGAGATTGTCCTCCTGTATAAATACATAATATAATATAATACATAATATATATAACTACCTACATACATCGTCATTTACTTTTTTTCACCTTCACCTATAATCTCCACATACGGAGTTTACCATACTAGCTCCGCAGTAATGCAGTAAGGAATCCAGTTTTTTACTGCGTCTCGGCTCCATGCAGTCTGCCAAACATAATCTAAACATTTTTGCTACCGTAGAATAATACTAAAAGCACTTACATTCCGATGACGCTACCTAACGATCGCAGAATCTTTATCTTCTTCTTTAATCATTATCCAACTTCACTACATAGTATAAAACAAAGTCGCTTTTTCTGTCCCTATATCCCTATGTATGCTTAAATCTTTAAAACTACGCAACGGATTTTGATGCGTTTTTTTTTATAGATAGACTGATTACAGAGGAAAGTTTATATGTATAATACTTTAATCCGGAGCGAAGCGAGGGCGGGTCGCTAGTATATTATAAATGCGAAAGTTTGTGTGTGTGTGTATGTTAGTTTGGTCTACTCTTTCACGCTGCAATGGCTGAAAGGATTTGAATGAAATTTGGAATGGAGGTAGCTTATACCCTGGTTTATAACATAGGCCACTTTTTATCCCGAATCATTTAAAAGTTCCTGAGTGAATAACGATAGTTCTAAACTACGTGGAATAAGTCGCGGGTAAAAGTTAGTATAGTATAAAACAAATACTCTTTCCGCGTCTGTGGTATTTCTGTCTTTCTCTCTGTTTATCCGCTAACTCCTCTAAAACAAGCAATGGATTTTGATGCGGTGTTCACCATCCGCTAGCTAATTTTTCACTGAACATTTTAATGTATAATAAATTCTGGTTTATGTGCGAGTGTCTCAGAAAACCCCCATAAAACGAAGCGAAGCGAGGGCGGTCGCTAGTTGTGTTTAGGATTGACGTATGGTATATTTTTATAGTTTTTGGGGTTCTGTAGTCAAACTAGGAACCCTTATAGTATGTATGTATAAACACTTTATTGTACTAAAACAGAAATTTAAATACAATCTTCACAGAATAGGAACGGACAAAGACGAACTTATCCCTTTAATGGATCTCTTCCAGCTAACCTGATTGAGGAAAATAAGAAAGCAAAAAGTTTTTACACAACAAAGTTTACGGGAACTGTATGAATGAACTAAATTTAAGACCTAAAATAATGAATAAACACTAATACAGACATAATTATATAAAAGTAACAATAATAAATATCAACATAAAAATATGCACATACTTATATTTTTACACATATATATGTAAATATATGCATACTTATATTTTTATATAGATATATATGTAATCTAAGACCCATACACATTTGAATTACGAACACTGTTACTTGGCGGGTGGTTAATGGCTAAGATGGTAGTAGCGATCCGGAGGGACCCTGCACAGGGTCCTACCACCACTAAGTGTGTGTGTAAGTATACCGTTAAAAATTTGTCATAAATATGCCACTTAACGTAAAAGCGCATCATGGATCAGATCAGATCATTTTTCCAAATTAAATATTTTCTCTGAGTCCGGCACAAGGTTGTAATATTCGTGCGACCTGTTTATGTTGTGCGCCCGCGCAAATAGCCCGTGGAATCATAATTTATATCGAACGGGAGCGTACACCCAGCCCGTGTTTATGAGATATTTTCAGATGCTTCGTTGATAGGGTGTGGGGCCTGGGAAGAGAGCGCGGCGGGTTGGTAAACGTGGGGAAAACGAGTTGATTATGTAGGTTTTTTTAAATCGATTTGTTAGAAACATAAGAATCCTGTCAAGCTTTTTGATTTGTGTTGTTTTAGACAGCGATGAGTCGTATGCGGCTTGTCTAAACAGCGTTATCGCGCTAACATTACTCATAGAGGGGCTCTGTTCTATGCGGTAAAGCATGGCTTTAAACATGTTTTTTTGTGATGTTTTTACTCGGTCGCCATTACTGTCGTGAAAAGCTATCATAACGTTGACAATACGATTGATTATCAATGATTATGATTATATTGAATGAAAATTCGAAAAAAAATCGATAGTCCTGAAATTTTGCCTACTAACTTATGCAATATAAGTGGCATTACAATTGATATGATAGTAGTGATTACAGTTAATTTGACGATAAAGAAAGTGTCCTTGGGTTGGGAACGCTCAATGACCAATACCTAAGTAAATCCTTCGAGATTGGACTCATTTGACTTGTTTAAATGTGACTTCTCATATCATATGTAATTTAAGTACAATCCTGCCTATTTTTGCAATACTTTTGGGTTGCCCTCGGTGGGCAAGTAATGTCCGTGCGAATTTATGCACCTCCATTAAGGCCAATATTTAAATATATAAACACGAAACTGAGTGAGTGACTGACTGACTCACACCGCACAGCCCAAGCTTGGTCTAGTGATTCCAAATTTGGCACGTAGGGGAAGGTCTAGGGGTGAACTACCCTAAGGGCTTAAAATACAAGGAGTAGCGGGAAAGTTTATTGTACGCGTACGAAGACGCGGGCGTGTTTCAGTATTAAATAAATCGCTGTCGCCTGTCGTTCGCACCGCAGTTTAAATAAATAAATGATTCTGAGATTTGCACTACCTCGCTGAGAAACTTCAGTTCGAAGAAAGTGCTTTGGATCTGTGCAGTGTTTTAACGTTAGGGAGCAGAAAACTTTAAAAAATACTTTTTTAATTATTTGTGGTGTTTGGATGTGAGTTTATCTAGAAGTCGGAAAATAATTGTGTTTAAAATGCTGCGATACCAGAGAACTACTAGAACTGTTAATAGAGGTAAATAGAAACACCTTATAATATTTCACTAAAATCATGGTTTATCCTTATTTTACAATTTCTGTAGCGAAAGTGAAATTGCGTCTAGTTTCATCTCTATTCGTTTTACACCTTATCCAGGGACACACTGAATTAAATACATATTTTATTGCACAACTACACAATACATGACGGTGGTAACTATTTTTTCCGTGTTATCCTTATTCATCTTGCAATCAGACGATGGTTTTTACATTTGGCTATCTGTTTTTTTTTTTATTAAGGCAATTCAGGCGATCAAGGAAGACTAGATTTCTGCCAATTTGTAGTAGGTCTCTACTATAAAAACAAACATTACAGACTATTCTTCCAAAAGAACACTTTAATTCGAGTTTAATATCGTAATTATCACACGTCCTTATATCGGTATTTATTCATTATCTTCTAAGTGTTCTCCTTGTTCTACTCTAGGAAAGCGCTTAGATAAACAAATTTCAAAAGTCTTATTTGTTGTTCACGTCAGAGCCCCCGCTCGTGTTCGAGCCGATCACGGTCGAGTCACTCCGCCAGGAGAAGGGTTTCGTGAAGACTGGCCGCAAGCAGCAGAAGGAGCTGGACGCGATGCGGAAACGCCACGCCAAGGAGAAGGTGACGATGCAGAAGCAGCAGTGCAGCGCGCTCGAGAAACTCATCAAGGGTAAGAAGTAAGTCATACCACAGAATATATCTAGCCATAAAAATCTTCCGAGGCTCACTGACTGACCTAGGGACTTGAAATTTGAAGGGGGTAATCCTCAGGTATCCTAAGAGTGCAGTAATAAATGATTTTCGGAAATCGACTTCCAATGGTAAGAAAAATAGGTCACTAGTAGAATGACTCGGTCGCAAAATTACCGACTCGCAAAATGACCCCATCGCTTGTAGCCCACATCTCAAAATGTCTCAGTCATTTTGAGATGTGGGCTACAAGCGATGTGGTCATTTTGCGACTCGGACGTTTTGAGAAGTAGGCTACAAGCGATGTGGTCATTTTACGACTCAGTCATTTTGAGATGTTGGCTACAAGCGATGTGGTCATTTTGCGATGTGGTAATGTTTCGATCTAGTCACTCTACTAGTGACCCAGAAAAATAGCCGAGAGCGTTTAGCGGCTTAGAGGGTTGACTCATGATCGTAAGGTACCGAGTTCGAACCCCCGCGGTCCGATGATGATGCTATCCGATGCTCTTACAGTGAAAGAATAACATCGTAAGGAAACCTGCACATTCGAACAGGTGAGTTTGTAAAAGGGCCCACCTGTGAGATTAAATAAAATACATAGCCTATTAAGATAGAATATTCCTCTTGGGAAGCAAGACGATTATGAGGCGTTATAATTAACTTTGTACCTTGTCGCTTTAACGCCTTTGACAAATAAGTGCAGCAGTTCAAGCATAACGTTAAAGTGACAAAGCAAGGGCGTACCGTCGCAAATCATCTTTATCTTTAACTCAAAATCGGAAATCCAACCGTTTCCAGCAAAGAGCAGCTTAGCAACGACGCAGCATTTCGTAAGCTGGTGACTGACCAGTCGGCTGCCTGGAGCGAGCTGGTGGCCAAGCACCGGCTGGAGGAGTGGAGCTCGGCTCGCAGCCGGCTGGACGAGCAACGGGACCTGCTCAAGAAGATGATGGAGGCCACGCAGCTGGCGCAGATGAAGCAACTCGAGGGCAAACATGAGAGGTAAGATATCAGAGGTAGATGTAGATGTAAGATAGAATCAAGTGACATACTTGTGCCTGCGGGGTCCATGCTATCAACAATCTGTCAGCCGAAACGCATCCAAAAAGATATCCACCGTGATTGGTCCTGTGCTGCTCGCATCCAGCAGCCTGTGACCCTTTTCAGATCGTCAGTCTACCTTGTAGGAAGTGCTGGTAAGACGGTTGACCCTTGCCTATAACTACAAATAACAAGGTAGATAGACATGTTTAAAAGCTTGCTTCTGATCAAAAAAGGTGTAATATGGGAGCGGCTAGGAACATAAAAACAATAGCGCACGCAGGCGTTTTGAACACGCTGCACCACCTTGCTCGTACGAGATAACAGACACCCAGCAAAGATATCATCAGCGTAACTTAATTTTGAGAGAATCAGGGAATCACATAATTTAATAGGTAGGGTCGGGTGTCTCAGATTGAACCAGCCAGCTGCAATGAACCACAGCTTTATTTTGAACATGCGACGTTGCCAAACCGTGCTAGTATCGGTAAAAGATGGGTAATTACGTTGCCTTTTTCCCCACTAGTTTGCGTGGAGATCGCGTGCAAAGTGGTTGTGTGAGGAGCATTTGTATGGAAATTGTCCAGAAAAGTAAGTTATTGCTGCAAATTTCTTTGTTTTTTAGCTTTTTTTCTAGTAGTGATATTGTTTTCTTTATAGTAACACTGTTTCACATACTTATCTAGCATTTTAATGCGTCATGAGACGTTTCTCTGGAAGGTTATTTTATCGGTGAAATTTAAAAATTACTTGCGTAAACGTGCTGTGTCTCATATTGAACCACTTATCGGCAGTACATACTGAACCATGGTTCAATGAGTACACCCCTGGTTAAATGTGTACTGTGAATATATTAAAAAAAATATTTGTTACAGAATGGCACGAAATAAAGTTTTGGTGAGAAAAAGAGGTGGGCATTCGGCTGATAATATGCTCAAGGCCCTGCAATTGCATAGATCAGGTGAAAGTATTAGGAAATCAGCAAAAACTTTTGGCATTGCTTATCCAACCTTACGACGCTACGTAGTACAAAACATGAACGTCAACACAGAGGATCTCGCTGATAAAAAATTGCTACCAAATTATGAAAATCATCTTGTCTTTAACGCTGAACAAGAAGAGTCTTTTAAAGAGTACATAAAAGAGTGCGCTCTTAAGTTTTATGGACTGACCACTAAAGATTGCCGTAAAGTAGCATACCAAATGGCGAAAGTAAATAACGTCACTATACCAGAAAGTTGGGAACGGGATCAAATGGCTGGAAAAGAGTGGTTACGATCATTTAAGAATCGCCACCATGACCTGTCAGTAAAGAAGCCTGAAGCTTGCAGCTTAGCTCGTGCGACAGCATTTAACCGGGAGACGGTCAAATCTTTCTTTGATAACTTGAAGACAGCAATGGGTCGTCATTCGGCATTCAGCACTGGTTGTCGTTTGTACAATTTGGACGAAACGGCCACAACAACGGTCCAGCGTCCACAAAAAGTGGTTGGTCCTAAGGGAAAGTACAATATTGCAAAGGTCACCAGTGGTGAAAGGGGAACCTTAGTGACCACGTGTGCCATAGTGTGTGCTTCGGGTCAAGCCTTGCCGCCTGTACTTGTTTTCCCGAGAAAAAATTTCAAAGAAACTATGATGACAGGTGCTCCCCCAGGCTCTCTTGGGTTAGCACATCCTTCAGGGTGGATGACGTCCGATTTATTCGTTAAAGTGATGGAGCATTTCATTAAACATACCGCGGCTAGCTCAGAGAACCCTGCGCTTTTAATCTTAGACAATCATGAGTCGCATCTGTCAGTTGAAGCCTTGGAATTGGCAAAGAGTTCTGGTGTCACTATTCTTACATTGCACCCTCACACCACTGCTAAGATGCAGCCTCTGGATGTCGGGTTAAATGGCCCCTTCAAGATCTATTATAACAGTGCGATTGACTCCTGGATGGTGAGATACCCAGGAAGGTCTATGACTATCTACGACGTCGCACAGTGCGTTGGACAAGCCTACGCTAGGGCAATGACTCCTGTAAACATTTCTGCAGCTTTTAAGAAGTGTGGCATATTTCCCTTTGACCCAGAAGTGTTCACTGACATTGACTTTTTGCCATCGGACGTGACCGACAGACCTGATCCTCAGCCACAAGATCAAAATGTAGATCCCAATGCACAGGATATTGATGTCCAATCCACTGAATCAGATGCCACATTTTGTGAAAGTCCATCATTGTTAAGTACTTACAATGTGACAGAGACTCAAGCTAGAAATGAAAGTCCGTCATTGTTGAACACTGATAACGTGGCAGAGACTCCAGTTTTAAATGAAAGCTTGTTTCTAGTAAACACCGAGATTGTGGCAGGAACTCCATCGATATCTGAGTCAACTGAAACTATTTCAAAGACAGTACCCCGGATTATTCAAAGTTCACCAGTTGCAGGATCATCGAAGCAGATCCCTTGGATTTCACCCAAACAATTTATGCCACAACTGAAAGCTGGTCCTCGATCTACTAACAAACTAACTAGAAAAAGGGGAAAAAGCAGAATTGCAACTGACACACCCGAAAAAAATGAAATCACAGAAAGCAAGAAAAAGCGTAAAGAAACAAAACATAAAGTAAAAATAGTGAAACGCGCCCTGCTATTGGATAAAAATGTGAACGCCCCGAAGAAAAGAAAGACCAAGACGATTGACACAGATGAATCCACTACTGAAGAAGAACTTATTATGCCAGAAGTTAGTGAGACTGAAATAAGTGATATAGCTGAATCCGAAGATGATGAAGAAATTATTTTTGTTAGAGGAAATTTTAAGAAGTTGATCCGTAAACCAGTTGAAGATGACTATGTCCTCGTCGTTTTTAACACAAAAAATACTAAAGTTTATTACGTGGGCAAGATTACTGACGTTGACATTCCCAACTACGGAGTTTCGTTCATGCGACTAATTAGCAAAGAAACTATGAAGTTTCGGATGCCTTTGGAGCCTGATTTGGCTAATGTTATATTAAAGGATATTAAAATGATCCTGCCGCAGCCAAAAATTAACGGAACAAAAAACCGGAACTCTACATTTACCTTTCCAATACGTGTTGCTCCTACTATTACCTTACGTTAAGTTTATGGCACGAATCTCGGTTTAAATTCTAATTGGTTTATATCATTAATTAGTTACTTTTTAGAAGTCATCATTATTGGTTTATTACTTTGAGTATTTAATTTTGTTTTTAATATTTAAAAGTTTATTTTAAATATTATTTTTAATATAAGTGTTTGACTGACGATTCAATAAACAGCCTGTGATGTGAAAAATACAAAGAATAGTTTGTATAAGATTTAAGTAAACTAATTTTGAGATAAAAATGTTGTTAGAGATATGAATAAAGACTGATTATGATGTGGAACTAATAACTTTATAGTTCAATAATAAATACAAATAAATACCGTCCAGTTCTTTGTTTTATTACTATGGAATTTTATCATAAACTGTTCTTGTAGTTATAGCTTAAAAGATAAGTTTATTGCGGAAAATACCCAGGTTCAATGTGTACCCACATATGTAAACCACCCAGTGTACACATTGAACCGCAACAATTTTTTTTTAAATCTCCTTACACTAAAACCAAAAAAGAATATTAATAAAATGTGTACGCACACTTGTACCTTAATAAACTTACTAGCTTTACGCAAAAAAAAAGGAGGCATAGCTTAGAAAATGAGAAGGCTATGCGACTTTGAAATTTACCTGGTTCAAACTGAGACAATCTCTTATAGTTCTGGTTTAAAAGGTGGTTCAATGTGGAAAATACCTAGGTTAAATGTGTACCACCCAATGTACACATTGAACCAAATCTCATTTTTTTTAAATCTCTCTTTTCACTGAATCCAAGAAGATAACTAAAAATATGTAAATACACACACTTGTACCTAAATAAATTTACTAGCTCTACACAAAAAATTGAAGGCATGGATTGGAAAATGGGAACGCTACGCGACTTTTAAAATTACCCGGTTCAAACTGAGACACTCTACCCTACGCATGTCAACGCTTATGTGGTTGCGAACTTGAGCCTTAAGTCTATAAAAGCAATTACGATCAAGTTCCAACACATGTCCCTCAAAACGTAGCCTGCTGTCCATCAAGAGGCCGAGATTGAGGGACTCAGAAACGATGTCCAGACGCTCACCCATTATAGAGACATGGGGGTTACAAAAAAAAATCCCGTTTATGTTTTTATAACATTGTAACAGCAGTAATTTTGACTTACTACCATTGAGAACCAAGTTATTTTTATCGCACCGCTCAGCCACGTTACCCAGATCAATATTAAGTTTATTCACTGCTGAGTTTGTTTCCGCGGCTTTAAAAGTTTACAAACACTTGTAGGTTATTTATCAATTGTTATTTATAAGTGAGGTTATTAAACGCGTGTTAAAAATTCCGCCTAATTTTGCTTTCAGAGAGCTGAAAGAGATGAACGGGCGCCAAGCCAAGATCAGCATGGAGACTAGCAAGGAGGTAGCCAACGACAAGACCCTGAAGACCAAGCAGGAGAAGGACCGGCGCCTTCGCGAAAAGAAACAGAACAACACCAAGAAGTTCATGGACGAGAGGAAGGTTAGCCATCCACTTTTGCTATAGGCTTGCCAAGTCAAGGGTTTTCCTTCTGAATTTAGGGGCAAACTAAGTGTATTCGGTTTAAGAGGATTGTGAAGCGATGCTTAAATCGCGTAGCTGTCAAAAATAGTCCATACAAATTTAGATCCAGGCGATAACGTTTCTCTCACCCTAAATCTAATATTTTCTTGGAAAGGAAAACGTACATACAGACCTAGATTTTCATAACATCTACAACATATACCAAAATCGTAATAATCGGACAACGTCCTCAGGGTTGGCAACGCATTTAGAAAATATTTTCTATAATATCAGTCGATATAACGCTCATTTGATATAAGTATTGAATCATATAACAACATTTAATATATTTAAATATGATATAATTATCATTTTATATAACGATCATTTGTTCTAAAAATATTTTATATAACATGCATTAAGTATAATGCATATTTACTATAATCAACTTATGATATAAAGTTAATTTCATATAAAATACAGTTGGTATAAAAAAATACTGTCTATACTAACTCGTGTCCAACCACAAGGGTCGGTTTGTTAGTTACCTATTGTGACCCTACAGAGCGGTAACTCCTAGGTCTCAACTAATATATAGGTTAGGTTAGGTTAGAATTGTGTCAAGGCGCGAAGCGCCATAACTACGCGGAATAGGAGCTCCGCAAAGCGGAGCTCCGTCGACTTTGCCTCACGGTCAGCGTTGTACCAAAAAATCTAAAAGTCTTTGCTACGTAAATAATCATAGGCGTTAAAATTATTTTAAATATGTGGCAATAAAAAATAATATACCACATGATAGTTATACAATATGATTTTTATACAAAATGATGATTATACCAAATGATGTTTATAATAAATAAATGATATACCAAATGATAATTATAGTAAATAAAAATAGATATTTTGATAATATACCAATCGTTTATTATATAAAATGAGTGATTATATCCTTAAAAATTATATCAAATGTTATTATATCAAATGAAATTATATGAATTATGTTTATACCGATCATTACACACCCCCTATTTTGCATGTGGGTGGGATTTCTGTGTTTAATCGAGCCATCCCAACTCCTCGAGGAAACTCACCAAACCTTTGATGTCTGTGGTTACCTCGGGGAGACACCTTACCAAACTGAGGTGTTTAGCCCTGTACTGCGCCACCCCGGTGCAATGTAGCACGACGTGAGCGGCTGTTTCCTCTGTCTCCATGCACGCTCGGCACAGAGGACTGTCTGTGACACCTAAGTTAAAGAGATGTTTGTTAAATGGTCCATGGCCAGTTAGGACACTAGTCACCGTTCTCAGTCGAGATTTGCTAAGACGGAGGAGTGCCTTGGAGAGTCGACTGTTAATAGTAGGCAGTGCTTCTCTCGCCTGTCTACACTTATCATGACTCACCCAGTATTTAGTGTGCAATCTCTTGGTACGATTGAGCAGCAGGGATCGAACCTTGCTAAAGGGTGTTAGAATGATCGGTTCGGGGCCTATGGCCACCATATCCGATCCTCGGCGGGCAAGTTGGTCCGCAGCATCGTTACCTCGGGATCCACTGTGACCCTTAATCCATTGAAGGGTCAGTTGATTGCATTGACATACCTCCATTAGTCGTCTGTGACACTCGTAGATTAGCCCTGATGTGAAGGTGTAACTTCTCAGGGCCAGTAGCACTGCCATGCTGTCAGAAAGGATACGGATGGAGGTGTTGGTTACCTTCCTAGCAGAAATGGCAATCGCCGCAGTTATGATACCCATACATTCGGCCTGAAATACCGTGTTGTGGGTTCCAAGCGGTGTAGCAATTGACATGTTCAGGTCATCTGAAAACGTACCAGATCCTGTTCCTTTGTCAGTTTTGGAAATTTGAGATCTTAGGATTATAGTCTTGAGAATTCAAATGTCTATGGGTCTCAGATTCCACTTACCATCAGGGGGCCTGAGTGCTCGGGTGCCTTCTCCTTAACATAAAAAAAAAACGTTAAAGAGGAGAAAAGCGTTAGGTATCGCATTTTGTATGGACTTTTTTCTCTCTCTAAGGTTCCGTATTCAAATAAGGTACCCTTATAGTTTCGCCATATCCGTCCGTCCGAGACTCTTGGTACAAAGATGTAATTGAGTATAATTATACATTTAATTTACGTGTCTAAAATTATATTAAACTATGCAAAGAATGTTGTCCCGTGCGTTTTTTTCATAAATAACATTTTAAAGCGTTCTAAAATCGCAGTGCAGGACAGACCGTTATCTTAACGTTATATTTCGTTAGGGTTTTAAATATCGATATTTTCTCATACTTACATGACTACATCACAACGAGATCAAAATCGTAACCAACTAGAATAACGTTATAATAACGTTATGAATTGCGCGCTGTTGCCAGTTTGTAATTTTTAATGGCCTAAATCAAAGAATCTTGCCGACGCCTTGTGAGTTGTGATGCATATTTTTTTATTTATTTATTTTCAAATTTATTTCAGAACAAGTTCCATATGTTGTTAGTAACATCAATTCTTATTCTATATTAGTAATTTTCAAATATTAACAAATTAAGAAATATATTATTTTATTCCTATGGCTACTGCTACCCAATGTCGCACCATGGGGCAGTCAGGCCGTTTAGTAATCATGTTCAGAAGTAGTACAGAAGTAGAAGAAGTAGTAAGTAGCTATAAGTAGGCGGCAATAACGATACAATAGACCTTTTATGGTTGTGTTAATCGATTTGGATAAACGTGATAAAACATCTGTCACTGTCTGTCATACGTAAGTCCGAGAGTGACGGATGCTTTATCCACCGCGATAAAGTGACTAAAAAAACGGGCCCTGATTAGGAATGCGCAATATAGATTAGTCCAAACGGTCTATAGTCTATACTAGAGATGGTCCGAACTTTGCCGAATACAAATATTCGGCCGTACATTCGGTTCAGCTCACACACCGAATCGCTAGAAACAAGTTTTGACAGGTCCGCTTTAATAAAACTTACTTAATTAAAACAAATCTGGTTTTTCCTACTTAAAGAAAGGTTTTTTGCAAATTAATTGTATTTGTATGTTGACGCTTAGAATGCTGAAATAGGATGTCAATCCGACGAATTAGGAAACAACCAACGCTCGTTTTTTTTTTTTTGAAAAAATTTGCTGAATATGCTGATTGAATACCAAATATTTACCGAATATTCGGTCCATCTCTAGTCTATACGGGTATAACTCGGACTGTTTGCGCTAAAATCTATTTTCCGTTCACAGACGCAGACGATCAAGCAGAACCGCGAGAAAGAGAAGCTGAAGGTGAAACACGACAAGCAGATGGAAGAGCTCTCCAAGGACGTCGACAACGTAAGCTGACATTTTGTATGCCAATTAGTAGTTGTGTATAATTGGAGTAAAATAATAGTTCCCGTCGAAAATTTCATTTGGCAACTGTACTATTTTTTGTACTCATTATTAGCTTAGACCAATCTAATGAGGTCCCAACACGGTGGGTCTACGTTAAGTATCGCGGAGATCCTGTCGCCTCCTTCCGACTCCGTCATCAGATCAGCTCTTAGATACCATAATATTGCATTGTCATCGCGTTTACATTTGAACACTAGGTCAATTTGTGTGACATTGTCCTGTGATATTAATAAACAAAAGGTTTTTTTAATGGACAAACGCTAATTAAATTATATCACACAGAAAAAAAAACACAGGACAATGACACACAAATTGACCTAGTCCCAAAGTAAGCTCTAGGCTTGTACTATGGGTAGTAGACAACGATAAACTTACTTATATAGAGAGAAATATATACATAAATACATAGAAAACATCCAAAACTCAGGAACAAATAGGTAATCGTGCTCATCACACAAATATCTGCCCTAACCGGGATTTATTCCAAGTCTAGATTCGAATCGTCCTAATGAAAAATAATGATTATGGGACTTTTATAATTAAACGGAGACCTCATCCTTGTCTGAAGCTATGTAAGAGCTTTTTTATCACTGTATCTTCTTATTAAAACTTGCTCATTGTGTCCCCAGCTGATCGAGCTGTACAAGATGGAGGAGTCCGAGTTCGACATGGCGAGCAAGACGGAGTTCTTTGCATGAAAGTACCCCGACCTTGCTCCCCTCTTCGAGCAATTGACTTGAACAGTGCCAGTGAAGTGATCTCTTCATAATTAATGTTTATAATCGTATATTACCTTAGATAATTCCACGTGAAGTTCAGTTACCATTTCAGTTGATATATTCCCTATATTAACAAACATGTTTTTAGCATTAGGTAATATAATTAAGTAAATTCTAAAAGGAGAATTGTAAAAGGTGTTTAATATTATTATTAACCATAATTTAGGTAGGTAGTAATTTAATGATAGTAAATGGTTATCTATAACATTTATGTAAAATTGAAAATCAGGTCTTTAACCTTTTGACCGCAACGGCCGCCTGCTACTTTTTGTGGACCTGACGCCTATGACGTCATATGCCGCAACCGCGCCTATACAAAATGTATGGAGTGTCCCGAGCGCCCGGCGTCCCCGGCACAAAAATCCGATGACGTGATTTTCCGGCTTTGGCGGTTAAAGAGATAAAATAATTAAAACGTAGCATAATTACATTTATTATTGTATATGAAAATTAAAAATGAAAGTTATTTATAGTTAAGTTATCGACATTGGAACGACAAAATTAACAAGGAAAATTATTGAACTGAAAAGATGTTTCGGCCTTTTGAATATTTTAAAATTATAGTTAATATAATAGATAATATTCGTGAATATTATGTAATAAATGTCACTAATCACGTTCTTTCTACGGGTAAAGTGTAATTTAATTTTAGCTTTTGGTAATATTCTAGTCTCTTCTTTAGTTTACTTCTCATTTAATATAAAATATTAAAATACATGTGTAACTATTAATTATTAACCAAGTTATCGACAGCTTAGGTAAATACTTTAATCAGAATCTTTTTCTATTCCATGACATTAAACTATTATGAAATTAAACTAATGTATCTTCTATTTTAAACTAATTTATCTGAAACGTATTTCATCTAAGCGTTTGCAAGTAAGGGGATCAATGCCAAAATATTGCAACATAGTAATATAATTAATAGCATTGTAGATATTGCGTTCTATATGAGATCACTTAAATGTGCACACTACATTAGATACTAATTCTTAAGAATGTTTACTGTATCTTTGTGGACAACAAAGCCAAAACATACAAAAACGTAAAGTATGTTTAATCTAAGAGTATATTTATATCATTCCATTCCAAATTTATACTTTCATATGTACTTGTCTCGTTGCTAGTGGACCAAACTACCCTACTTCAAATATACTGAATATTAACTTTTAGTGTCTTTTAGTTACAATTATATTAGTAATTATTATTAAATAGGTAACTGATAACTATAATTACCTAATTGTAAGCCAAAGAGATATATTTCAATTACAATATTTGACGTAATTTGATTTTGAATCAATTATTAGCTAGGACTCTTTTGATGTCAATATTACATAGATATATTTTAAATATATTATTTAATTAGAAACTATATTTGAACTTTTTTGCCAGAATGGCTAGTAGTTTTTTAAGCACTGAGGTGTCTAGATGAGGTACCTACCACTTGGTTTCTAGTCAATTTCAGTAATAGCATTAAGTACAAGATGTAAGTTCAATTTTCTCATAATAAAGAAGTTTTAACTTTTTATCTGTGTTGTAGTCGATATTCAAGTCACTCAACTTTAGATTCACTGTATAATTAATGAGAAGGTAGAAAATCCTTAGAAGTTAAAAATTGTTACCTATAATAATGAAGATGAATTCCTTCACGTGTTTATTCTAAATAGATTTAATGGAAATAGTGAGAATATTTCGTAAGTGTTTCTTAATGTATTGAAAATGTATTTCAAAAAGTTTACAATTATTAATCAACATTATGTTGTAAATTAATATTTACGATTGCACTTTATTGACTTTGATAATAAAAATGTAAAAATATAATGAGAAAATATTGAAAAAAAATACTTTTTCGTAGTTGTTGATGAAACGAAATTTAACAAAGTTTAAACTAGTTAGATTTTGGAATTGTGATAATGGAGGTGTATGAATTGGCCTATAGGTGTGACTTGATAATTCACGAAACTCTTAAAACAATATTGAAGTATTGTTTACGAAGTTTAGGACTGGGCATTTATATGTCAAAAAAAACGATGTAAAAATTATTTCAGTAACTAATTATTTCGATTAGCACTACAAGAGTTTGATATTAAAAATAAGGCACTTTCAGAACAGCAAGTATAAGGCACTCGATGTATTTTGTATTTGATTGCATGCCATATAAACTGACTAGCATTAAGGGTCAAAAGTAAAGCATATATTCTAAATTCATTGTATTTTACATATAAAACAGAGTTATACACATGCTCTGCATATTATGCTATTGGATATTTATGTGAAAATAAAAAACTGAATGGCTAGTATGTGTACTTATTAAATGTCTACATTTTTTAAATATTGTGATTCCATAATGATCCTTAAGTTTACATAATGATGAGCAAACTTAAATCTTCGTTGCTAACTTTACATAAAACTCAACCGTGAAATTATAACATATTGCTAGCCATTTAGCTGTACTTAAAACAAACTAGCTGTAATAAAACATGATGTATCCAAAGATTTATTTATTGTTTAAAGTACAATAATTAAATTAAAACATTTTAAACACAACATTGTCTATTACTACGTGTTATAACTACCTACAATATAATCTTTTTTTTTTAATTAGCCTTGAAACTGCTGCTCATACTCCTGATCTTCTTCTTCTCTTTGTATAAGCTTGTACACCGAACTGAAACAATCATAAAAATCACATTAACTCCAACATTTGCAGGATTTATTTTTAGATAGTCCGCTGCGGAAATTGCTATGCAACCGAAGAGGTCAAAATGATCTGGATTTGACTCTAGTGTCAAGAGAATACGTCGTGTCCAGATCATTTTGAGCATGTTATTTTGCTTGGCTACTTTTGCTGACTGGATTAAGAGTTCACCCCCACAAGCTTCTATCAAGTCTACAAGAAAAACAAAACTAACTATCCGTTTGCCTGTCTGTCTTAAATGGTCCTCTCCGACTCCTCTCAAACAAATAAATCATATATTGATCAATGACCACCTAATACCAGATCACCAATTCGGATTCCGGAAACAACACCCTACCTCTCAGCAGGTACACAGTCTGTGATAAGATCAGACAAGCATTAGAGAACAAAGATAACTGCTCGGCTGTATTCCTTGACGTCTAGCAAACCTTTGAAGGAAAATCAAGAAAACCATGTCACATAGCATGTTTCTTCTGCTAGAATAGTACCTACAGGATAGAATCTACTATGTGAGTGTTAACAAAGAAACTTCTGCGTTTCACGACATTAAAGCTAGAGTTCTGCAGGGTTCAGTTGTGGGTCCGATTCTGTATCTGAAGGTACGAATTAGAGCAGCCTCGGGTTGAGGCACGCACGGCTCACCTATTTTGCTCATATTCGTACGCGCTCACGCGCTGTGCGCGAGCAGCGGGCGAGCGGCGCGCGGCGAGCCGTCGAGATCGAGAGTTAGTCTTATGACCGTGCTCAAAGGCGCCTCGGTGTGCGTGCCTCGCTTAATTTGGACGTGTATCCGAGCGTGCCGCGGGCAGTACGATAAGTTCTATCTTGTCTGTGGGCGAGGCGCGTAGAAAATTTGATAAAGTTGCTGAGCCGTTCCACCACCGAGGCGATTTCTTCTTCTTTTTGTTAATAATTCGGTGGATTATGTTAAACGCACGCTGCCTCACCCGCGTTTGGCTCGCGAGTAGCTCGCCGCGCGGGGCGAGCACGTCTCAAGCTGAGCCGCTCAGAATCGTACCCAGCTTGATATATACTGCAGATGCCCCAGTAACATATTAACGACTACTTTGGCTGATGACCCGGCCATCTTAAAATTTGTTAAAAAAACATTGTTCTATTTTCAAGATAAAGACGGGTTAAGCCAATCAAGTGCTTGTGCGTTACAAACCTTGTTCAGTTTTAAGATCTTTATTAATATCTTTCCCTTTCATATTTAAAAACAAAAGTTGTACAAGTTGTAAAAATCCGCATTATGTGCTTTTTCGTCATCATAAATGAAACAAACTATACAAAGAAACACATAATACATACATAAATCACGCCTGTTTCCCAGAGGGGTAGGCAGAGACCACTTCTTTCCAGCTGCTACGATCCTGACAAAGCTCTTTTGCTTCTTCCATATTCATACATCAAGTCATGCATGCACATCGGTTTCGGGTACTTAAGATTCAGCCCTTTTCCAGTATTTCCCTGATTTGATTAAAAAAAGTACGCCTCGGGCACCCCCTTCCACTCACTTTCAGACTGTAAATTTCTTTCGTCAATTGGTTTTCATCCATCATCGTTTCCAAATGACCAAACGATCGAAGCATGCCCTTTTCAATCTTAGTCACTACATCTTCTTTCAGACCACACTTCTCTGTGATGTTTTCATTCCTTACTCTATCACACAGTTTCACACCACACATACTACGCAAAGAGCGCATTTCTACTGCATTTATATGACTTTCATGCTTATCCTGCCACACCCAACATTCACTACCATACATCAGAGTAGGGACCAACACTCCATTGTGAACAACCAGTCGGGCTTTTTGTGAAACTCCCCTTCTGCTCACAAAGGAGTGCAGGGCTCCATTTATCTGATTTCCTTCATTCACACTCCTCTCAACCTCCTTCTCACACTTACCATCTCTCGTAAACATACTTCCCAGTTACACAAATTCACTCAGTTGTTCTACTATCACTATTTATATTTATGACAAACTCAGTAATCTCCTCGTCCTTTTCTATCACCATTACCTTGATCTTGTCAACATTTACTTTCATACCCTTTTGTTTAAATCCCTCATTCATCACTGTCACCATCTCCTGCAACTCAAGTACTGATGGAGCAAGTATAACTTGATCATGACGACACGCTAGCCTAGTTGGGAGTGACCCTGCCTTCGAAGCTAGGGGCCCTGGGTTCAAATCCCGGTAAGGGCAGATATTTGTGTGATGAGCACGAGTATTTGCTCCTGAGTCTTGGATGTTTTCTATGTATTTAAGTATATATTTCTCTATATAAGTAAGTTTATTGTTGTCTAGTACCCATAGCACAAGCCTAGAGCTTAGTTTGGGACTAGGTCAATTTATGTGACATTGTCTCGTGATATTATTATTATTATTATTGATATTATCATCGGCATATAAGAGGCATTTGATAAATAACTATCATACTCTTTAAATCTCGCATATAACTGTTCATGAATACATTGAACAGCCACGGTGAGGCAACAGCCCTGTGTAACACCTCTAGAGATATTAAACCAGGCCGAGTATGCCCCATACAAAGAAACACTCAAGTATATATTTCCTCAATACCAGAATGCTTTACGGCAAAAATACTAGTTACTTACTGTAAGGGTCAAATTTTAGCAGCTCTATTTTATCTGCCAGTCGCTCTCGAATAGTTATAAACTTGTGACCCGACACCATACTTTCCATTAGCACCATAATATGCCTATAACAAAACAATACTGTTAGTGAGATATTATAAACCTAACCTAGCTTTTCAGTAGAAAAGCATTCACTGAATACTTACTTGCTTTTCGCCTTCTTAAATAAAACATTTGTTAGGAACATGTTTTCATCCGCAAAGGCTACGTATTTTTATAGATTTTACCAATCGCAAAGTAAAAACGGCCTAAATATAGCTAAAATACCTATCACTCATTGAATTGACTGAACTGACAGTCATGTAAGGCTGCCATCATTTACGAAAACCCATTTTCCATAGACTAATAATATTAATTAAATAAAACGCTACGCTTTAACATGTTAGACAACTTACAGACTAATATATATATTTTTACTATTGATTGAGTCTGCCTCGTTGAAATACTTGAAATTTCACTATCTGTGTGACTTGCCCAAAAGTTAAAAAATAAAACACATAGACAAAATATTTTTTAAATAATGCCACGTATGTGCAAAAAAGTAATTTAATTACTATTTGACAGTAGCAGATTTGATACACGTGCAGATTATTTTATCTTGAAGTTCAAGGTATAACTTGTGGAATAGAGTAATACTATTAAGATTATTTTGAAAATGCAAGATAGTCCTTAGTTACATTTACGACGAAAAGGGTCCGATATCCTGGTAACATTCGAAAAACAAACTGCGATGATGATGAACTTGTGAACCGGCGTCGTTGGCGTTTTCGTGCGGCCACTGTTTTTTGTGTTCGTTCTTTGTTCATTTACCGTGTCGCAAATGAAGTAATCAAGCGGCTATAGTGTGAGTTTTACTAGTATTTTGTTTCTGTAGTGTAGTTTTAACAAATAGAAAAGAATGAAAAACGAAATGAGCGTGAAACACGAAGAGAATGGCGGCGGCGACGCCAACTCCAATGTGTCACCGACGAAGCTGATGGTTAACTATATCCCAGAGTTAATGACACGCGATATGATGTACGCGCTGTTTTCGGCGATGGGCAAAATCGAGAGTTGTAAGCTGATAGCGAACCGTGGGTACGGGTTCGTGGAGTACGAGAAGCACGAGGACGCTGAGAAGGCACGCACAGCATTCAACGGGCTACTCATGCAGGGCAAGACGCTCAAAGTGTCGTTTGCGTTGCTTAACCCCGAGAACAAGACCTCTCACAAACCTGACACAGAGTCCAACCTGTACATCAGTAACCTTCCACCGGACATGACGCTGGAGCGTCTGAATGCGTTGTTCGGTCAGTTCGGCGTCATCACCAACAGTCGTGTGTCACAGGGCATTGGTTTCGTGTGCTATGAGACTCGGCCGCAAGCGGAAGAAGCTATCGCCCAGCTGAACGGAAGCACGCCACTACCGGGCGCCGGCGCCGTTGTAGTTAAGTTCGCCAACAAGCCTAACGCAAACAAAAATTCTCAGCGCCCGAGCCCGCGGCCTGGCGTCGTGGCCGCTCCGCTCGCGTACAACGGTGCTGCTGTATTCAACGGCGCCTCTCCAGCCGCGTTCAATGGTACAAACCTGAGCGCCGCGTTCGGAGGGCGGCCCGCTGGCTTTGCGCCTGGTTTCCCGCAAGCCTCGCCGCCGCCCCTGTTGCCGTCCCCTGGCAAAGCCTTACCATTCATCAACAAGGGCCAGCAGCGGTTCAATCCTATGGCTGCTGCTAATCACTCCCCGCTGCCCATGCTGGGGGCCCCAGCCAGTCCCGTCCCGATGCTTGGTGCGCCGCCCGCGCCTCACCAAACCACAGTGTATGTATACAACGTTGGGGAGGACACCGAAGAGCTTGCCCTCTGGCAGCTCTTTGGCCCCTATGGAGCCATCGACTCAATTAAGGTCATCAAGGACCCTGAAACCAAGAAAAACAAAGGGTTCGCATTTGTTAACATGCGCGAGTATGATGAGGCCGCAATGGCCATCCAGGCACTCAATGGCTACACGCTCAATGGACAGGTTCTTTCTGTTAGCTTTAAGACACAGAAGAGAAGCAATTAGATTGTGAAACGGACGTTAAAAACGCCGTCTCGTATGTGATTGATCAGAGGCCGAAAGCTTAAAGAAAGATTCATTCCAATCTCAAAATATTTTTGTAGTCGAGACGCGAGATCCTCTATGTGCATTTCAGATTAGTCGCATAAGTATTTTTGTAAGATTTAACATAGTTTTATATTCGCGAGAGCGCGACATGACTATCTGTGAGTTGGTTTAGTTTGCTTGACAGTATCATATATGTGTACTTTTATTATCGTATGGTATTATATTATGAGCTATGTATGGCCTGTCGCAGTCCGCGGGCTGGGCCCGGCGCGCCCGGCCCGCCTTTACCCTCCAGGTATTTTATTTTGTGTAAAACAAACCATTGTATGTTTTTTACTCTTTAATAAATTTCATGTTTAAATAGAGTTTATTGTATATTTCTCTATTTTTTTGTTTCTATATATGATTAATCCCCTCCCCCGCCGTGTCCTTATTTACATACAATATATACTTAATAATAATATTTGTGGCAGTAGTTGTTACATGTACCTAATGTAGTATATTCCTAATTGTGTGTATTGTCTCGCGGCAGGTCGCTATAATTCTGCTTAAATATTGCATGCGTGTAGTGGAGATTCAGAAATAAGTTTTATTTGTTTATGTTACTTCACGGGTTATGGCTGTCGTTATTGTTTGTTTGTCATTAATAGTTTCTAAATCTATATATTTTTAGCGCAATCTCGCTACGGCGAGCTGTTAATCAAGCTAGGTATTTATTAGTCTCACACTCGTGCGAAATGAGATAGCAATCTGTATACATATTTTTATACGTACATTAACCTATAAAATGTTAAGCTTGAAATCACTTCAATATAGGATAGGCTTATGTAGTGGTAACAGGGCGGGACGCGAAGCCTTGAGCAGCAGTTGTAGTTATCTGCGTGGGCTTCAGATCGATAAGATTAAACAGAACCAAACAATACTGTCCATTAATAACACGTTAGGTATTTAGGGAACTAGACTGCCACAATTAGATGTAGCGTTAGGTGCCTTGCCTATCCTGGGGTCTGCTCCGATATTTCTCTTTGTAGGTATTTTCATGTAATGGTGCCAAAATAAACGATCTGACATCGGTCACTTTGAGGACGCGACCAATAAGTCTTGATTTGCATACAATGGCTACTACAGTACGTATGATGCAGTTTTTGTTAAGTAATCAATCCAATTCGAGCTGTATTCTCTCGCTTTAAATCTTGAAATTGATAGGTACTAGCTAGGTTTATTTTTGACGGAACTGATTTTCGTAACTAATTTAAAGTCCAAATTTTAAATTATCATAGATATCTTTATGGCTTTTAGAAAACGCCGTCTAATGCCCAAGAATTTGCGTGGAAAAGTGGAAGATAGTTTGAATTGGAGGTTTTTTCCGCTGTACTGAGGAATACCGCAGTAGACCCCGACCTCCCATATTAATTACCTGGGACAATTAGGTATTAATACCAGCAGTTTTAGGAGTGAAAGTAGAAAGTAAGTATAACGTCGCATCTTCATAGACGGTGAGTTTATATTCTGAAGTATAGAAAAGACCACACTTTCAGATATTCTAGTCCAATAGGTACTTAAAGATCTTTATAAAAAATTTGGAATCATTTTTTATCGTCTTGGTATGTCGTAATCGTAAATTCGATTTCACGCTAGGTCTGGTTTAACGATTAATGTCGTAAAACATGCTTTTGTATGTTATATTATAGTTATGATAGCTTTAGTTATGAACAACGGCGCTGTAGTTGATAAGGTAGCACCGATAGCGGCTACGGAGTGAGCGGCGTGGACTGAAGGGCGGGTTTGGCTAGCGAATGCGAAGCTCAATTATATAGGTACATAGATAACGTCACTGCGGAGATATTGGTCCGGGAGGCGTCTGATGTCCTTCTCAAGGACGTCTCGTGTTTGCGCCGCAGTCTGTCGACCCTGAGCTCGCGCTCGGCGCGACGGTTTGTGATTTATTAACTCCTCCCGACTTCACGTCGGAAAATAATACAGTTTACGGATTCGAGACGTGATCGATTGAGATTACATTTGTTGGAAATCTCGCTTAAATTATAGGAAAATTCTACAGGGAATAATTAGGACTGGAGTTGGAAATCTTGTAAAACAACGTTGTTTTCGATTGGGAAGAAGATATATAATCCCTATGTAAAATAGGTAAATAGGGACAAAAAAAACAGCTCCCGGACTGACTAACGCTTAAGAAATTTGGAATTCAAAGCTTAGCGGAAACAGAGAATTATGAAACACGTTAAGACGGCTAACATTCTCTAACGTGTTTCTCGATCCATACCCATCCATCCTGTCACTTCAAAATGGAATCGTAAAGTCTGCCTGCGTGCTCTTTGGCTATTGTAGATACCTATTCCTTACTTTATTCGATCGTCTTCCATTACGGCACAAAAAGTTATCTCAAGAATCTCTTAATCATTTGTCTATTGTATTTTAAGTTCCCGATTTATCAGGTTTTACATCATATTGATGTAATTTATTGAAGTTCTCAAACCTCTAAGCCCACGAAAGTACTGCACTAGTTCTATACGCCATTATAGGGGGAAATAGCTTCTAGATCGAATTATAATTTCCTTTTTTACGGTTATAACTTGGAACCTAGCTGTTGCGACTCCGCTCGCGTGGAAGTCGTTTATTGCTATTCCCACAGGAAACTTTCAAATTTTCGGGATTTTAAAGTATTCCTTCCTAGAGACTCAAACTATCTCCATACAAAATTTTATCTTAATCGGTTCAGTAGATCCAGAGATTACCCCCTACAACCTCACAAACTCACAAACTACCTCTTTATAATATTAAGTATAGATTAAAACGCATTCAATCAGATTAGAACCACTATATTAATTAGACTTTTACTAAAAAAACGGAGTTAGATCCATAATGGGAGGATAGTAGGACCAGTATTTGTAAAGATATCAGTTAATATAGCTAGAAATGCTTTGAAACCTTACATAGAGGGGTGGTTGACCTGAGCCTCTGTAATTAAGAGGGAATCGATTGGACTGGCGGTCTAATCGTTACCTTTGGAATACGCGTTGCGAGTTGCTGCAAGCTACAATGTCACGCGGCTCTTTCTTCGAACTTGTACGGACGCTGCCTAGTAGTACAGTAAAAAAAATACCCTGCAAATGGTCGGGTATCCGCCATTTTTATTTATATCCTGCAGGCTTGTAAAAATTCCCAGTCTTCGACCTTGGGGTGCTGCCGTCCCCATGCCCATGAAAGAATGAAAATTATACGATTTTTATTAGTTTTCAATTGACTTTTATCCTTAACTTAAGTTTACTTCATTCCCAGAGGGGAAGGCAGAGCTACCTACATCTCTAGAAGCTCTAGAAAGACTTGTTTTCAATTATGTAACCAAATATTGCACAAAAAAAATGTTACAGAAATTAACACTGGACATTTATATACCTACCGAGCTACCTAATAGTTACTGAGATATGACACTTAGGCAGTTAGAACTGAACACAAAACGTTGCACAAAATTTCAATCGACTGTAACAAGATGCGCTAGTCAGCAGTTAAACACCTTAACATAGGTAGATAACCTTAATTCTACAGATTTACTGTACTACAAAGCTGCAACTTTGTTGTCCGATGAATGAAAGTTGACTCATATTGCGTAGGTATGTCTGCAAGGCGACAAGACAAGTGTAGTCATCATATTATGTACTGTTAAATACCTACTCTTTATAAATAGGCTAAACCGTTATCGCGAGCAGGGCAGGAATTAAATGCGACATTTCGTATACCTATTAAACTTATTACTTATAGGTACTGCAATATGGTCCTTCCAATAACTTGTTCTTCCATTACTATTAGAGTTTCAAGTAGTTTGCCTGGTTTTATTCGCTAGTGGATGACGCATGATATGTATCCATATGTGAAACAATAGCAATTACTCCTTATCAGTACAGTAAGATACATTAATGCTGTTATCATTAGACGCGTCATGCGTTGGCATTTCCAACTAAAATAAGATGTTGCCAAACGTACTTGGGATTTTCTAATTGCTGGACTTAAATGATAAATTTACCGGTAAATTACAATGAAACAACCAACGGCTTGTAATTAATAATGAGAAATTACGCGATTCTAATGAAATATACAACGCGAATAACATTCTACCGCTGGCCAGCCGTTCACAGTTTTTTATAAAGTTTTATGACCCACGAGCGGTATTATAATTACAACCTATACCTGTCGGAAGCAAGCGTCGTCGGACAGGTTTTTTGCCAGCTCCGCAGTAAACTTTTGGTTTCCAAATTCGTGCAATCTTGAATCCAAGACACCAATTGAATTAGCGAAATTTTAATATACGATGTTGAATTCGCAAGTGTTCCTTTATTGGTCTTCAATTTTCAATTTAAAAAAACACTGTTTACTGGTCAAGATGTTGCAGATAATTTGTATTACATTCATACATTAATTCACGCCTGTTTCCCAGAGGGGTAGGCAAAGACCACAATTACACTTCCTTTTTATTTCGGCCTAACTAAAACGTTTCAAATCGAAGTAAAGGTCAAGGATATTTTGCCTCGAACTTGATAACGCCGCTTAAACATTCAATGAAAAGTATTGTACTTAATAGAAAAATCTGGTATGATTTAATTAAGTCTGATTTGGCACGGGCTGGCTGTTTATTCAAGGCGTCGACTGCTTGATTAATTGGTTACTAACATTGTACACTTTGGAAAATCAATATAATGATTCCTATAGCAAACAGCACAGAAAATACTGCTAGTTGTAGATGTTTAGCTGGGTTTTGGCATCCCTCACATACGTACACACACCTCACGTACATCGGATCCTGTTGTCATAGAAAAAAAGAATTCTCCGAGAATAGAGACTATTAAACACGACGTAGTTACGTAAGCGTCTACGTTGCGTACTGCGTGCGTTACAAACACTGAATTTGTAATCGTGTGTGTTTAGGTGTTTCCTTTGGAGCGTTACTGGCCAAGACCGATTTATGTAACTGACTAGCTCGCTTTCATACCCTAAGTTAAGAGTTTAAATTCTAAAATGAATAATTCTTCTCTATAGAATACATCTCCCTGTAGGTTTAGAGCTCATAATTCTGGGCATGGTGTTCACCAAGGATCACTCAATCTTTAAGCACAAGTTTCTAGTATATTTATATACCGGGTGTGGCCTGTAATAGGAGCAATAAATTGAGGGATCGTTTCTACTCTATAAACGTAGCAACATTCGTTCTACAACTTTAAAAAAATATGTAATTTAATATTTGGGATTTTTTTGAACAAAATTAATAGCATTTTCAATGTACTCCATCCAAATAGTCTAGTTGAGATCTACTGTCAGCCTACAAACTTCGTAGTTGTCGCAATACATTGCTTGCTTGGAAAGTCTAAATTCATTAATATTTGGTTAACAATAAGCTATTTTAAAAAGTTGCAGAATAAATGTTGTAACGTTTGTGGTGTGGAAACGATCCCTCAATGTATTGCTCCTATTACAGGCCACATCCGGTATAAGAATAAAAGTAACATGGATAAAAATATCCGTTATTTGACATACTAAAGCACCCTCCGGAACCATCGGTCTACTTTCCCGATCCGTCCACTTGTGCAAACCGTCTACTTTCCCGATCCGTCCACATGAGCAAACGAGCGAAACTTTTACATGAGGCGGGGTGATCCCTCCCTCGAAATTTTAACACAAATATCTGCCCGATTTGAACCCAGGACCGCTAGCTTCAATGACAGGGTACTAATGTTAACGTTGTTGCAGTCTGTACTAGACTTATAATCTTTTTTTAATTTTGGACCCAAATGTAAGGACAAAGTGATGAGGAGAAGCAAGTAGACAGTTAGGGAAAGTGGACCGTTTGGTAAGTAGACAGATCAGGAAAATGGACTGATAAGGAAAAGCAAGTGGGCCTATCGGGAAAGTAGACGGTTTGCAAAAGTGGACCGATCGGGAAAGTAGACCGATGGTTCCAGAGGGCTAAAGCAGAGTACTTATGGTAAATAATCAATGTATCTATTTATCTTTAACTTGTAGAAACACAAGAAAAAACCTGAAATGCAATTTAGTTCCACGCCGAGCTGTTTTAACTTTAAAAACAAATGTTTGAATTACTCTTGTTTTAAGAACGTCTTGATTCTTGTCTCAGCTCGGGTAAAAAGTTGTAGGACCTTTTTAGGGTTCCGTAGTCAAACTAGGAACCCTTATAGTTTCGCCATGTCCGTCCGTCCGTCCGTAGCCTAGGGCAGAGACTCTTAGTACCTACTAGAAAGCTTTAATTTGGCATGAATATGCATATTAGTCACGACAACAAAGTGGTACAAAATAATGTAAAAAATATTTTTTTTTTAGGTTACCTGTCCTACACGTAACGTATTGGGGATGTATTTTTTTTTCTCGTCTACCCCATAGTGTGGGGCGCCGTTGGATAAGTGTTTCAAAATGAAAGAGCAAATAACTAATTTTAAAGGAAAACTTTCACCACTAAGTAGACATTATTGGTTCTTGAGATACAGGCGATTAAAGTGTTAATACCTACTAAAATCATCTAAGACGGCAGTGATTGACTTTAAATAGGAAATAAGTTATTACTTGATGATTTTTATGTTTGTAGTACTTCGTCTTCGGAACCCTACACTGAGCGTGGTCGGACATGCTCTTGCCCGGTTTTTTAAGTAGGCATACAAATGACATCATCGCTACCTTTTAGCCACGTGATTATCCTTTTAATCTTCCACTCACCCAACATGAGAAATTTAATAATATATTCAACATTGGGGCCGGGTAACCTTCGACATTAGCCTATTAACTACAGGATAACTTAGGTAAGAAAGAACGATAAACAAATCGAAATATGCGATTAGGTTTTTTTCACGGACTTCAAAACGGGCAAAGAATATGCACATTATAATAATATGATGATAGGGGAACGTTGACCACCTGTTTTAATAATAATAGCTTCCGACATGGTAACACATCGACGACCGTAATCTAAATTGACGTAACGGACAAATGGCTACTTTTCAGGAGAGCCAAAAAACAGTATTTTTTTTCTTTTAAAATTCATAGTTTTGTTGTTTGTTTACGTATCATGTAACTAAAAATAGCCAATTACTTACTTTTTTCCACTCTTTAACTACAAATAACTCAATTTATCATACAACGGTTAGTTACTGAGATAGCATGTCCCTTACGTCAAAAAATAAATTCATAATGTCCAATACCACCCTTCTCCAACAGTTGCCTTTAGAGTAAATTTGATGTATCTACAAATAAATTTAAAGAAATGAAATTAAAGTGATCGTAACTCCATTGAAAGTAATCAATGACAGGGTGTAAAAGGTACATGGGAAATTATCTTAGGTGAAATAATAAACGAAAACATAAAATGTAATTGTGTTATTTATTAGGATAATTAAGAGATCAATCATGGAAGTATAGACATAATTATCCAGAGCTCAGAATCGCAATTATTTAGTGGTATTTGAGTGTTTACAGGACTTTCATTATTTGAATCTTAATTTTTTTGTTACTACCAGCAATATACGAGGTTCGCAATTAAAGTAAAGTGTTCTGAAGAACATATACTTAGTTTTATAATTATAGTTCAACGATACATCACTACATACGCCATTATGAGCTCTCATTAATATGTCGATTGCTAGACTAGTAACAAGTAATAAAATAAAACAAAATACACGATTCGGTGTAAAAACGATTAGAGATATAAAATAAAAACATAAACAATTTTAATTCGACAGTATCAATTAGAACCTAGGTACTAATAGTAGTACAATTAGCAGTAGGCCAAATCCTATCTTAATTTTCATCACTGCTCTCATTATCATCGTCAGTTTCAGCTAAAGTAGCTGTTATCATTTCAGAATGAGGCGAAGTTAAATATTCGTTATGAAAACGCTTTGGGATAGTACCTAGAAGGAATTGGTATTTAATATATTTAGAACCGTGATAAAGTATTTTGGTCCTCATAGCATTTCTAAAGACTTGCAAAATAATATACCTACATAAGTAGACACAAACACGGTAATTGCATGTAGCCGACAATTTGATATTTTATTAAATAAAATACTTACTGCAATAACTTGTCTCGATCCCGCAGTAATTTATTGCGTCGAGCTAAGAGTGATTCAATACTGTTTATATTCATCGTTATCTCAGTTGCCTTCCTTATTATTAAGTACTTGAAACATGCGTGAAGACGTGCTCGTGCAAAACAGAACTGAGCAAGCAGCGGCAGCACTCAATCCAGTGTAGCCAGGTGTAATTTGAAAAATGAATAGTTTTTTATCAGTCGAAAATACCTTTGAATAAACGATTAATAATCTGGATTTTTTCTTGTACGTATGTATGTATGTAAAAGCTTTATTGGAAAACTAACAATTGAATTATAGTGCTCTCATTAAAATTATTTTATTTTATTTCAATTGAAAAAAAAATAGTTATCACGTGTCGTGTTCATTGTAAATACTTTATAATCTGTTTGCACAAATAACTAACCCTTGGAATATTATTTTAAATGCATTTATAGGCATATTTTCAATCGATGTACAAGGCTCAAAAATCAATAGATTGTCAAGAAAATTCAGTAGATTTCGTAAAAATCAGATTAACCGGTAACACTGTCAACCACAACCAGCAGCGACATGCTCTTTCTAAAATGTTTTTTGTCGCGTACAACGAGGTGATAGTGAGATCTCTTTCACCCTCAAGCAACTTTAAGTGCGTGAGAGTGATTTAGCTATATTAACGAACACTGAGTATGTCATCTAACGAAAGAGATAACGCTAACATTTTAATGTAAGGGACGGTAGTTTTATGATTGTAGTTGTGAAAAAATGTCGTATATACTCTTAGCAAATATTTGATACACTTACAAATCACCGTAAGGGTCACTGTTGCCTTACATTTGTGAAAGCAAAACTGCGTATCGTACAATTGCTTACAGAATAATAGTCTTTTACGACGCAGGTAAATTTAGAAAATTATAGTTACGTCTAATTGTGATAGAATCAATTTTATTTTTGTAGATAATTTTGAGAACGTTAAATGATGTATCGTACCTTTACTTATTTAATGGCGCCTTACAGCGTTAGGTAAATTGCGAGATGAAGGTTACACCAAGAATAAATTGCAGTTTTTTTAATTGCTGTAGATACGTCGTATTTTTTTGAAATACGGAGTCACAGTAACATTTTTTTAAGGCTGTAAGGGGCATGTTTTTTAAGGCTATCGAGACGTCACCTATACCAATCGATAGAAAAAAAAAAACTGAATAGAACTGCATTCATAACTCATTTTCGCCATTTTGTCCCTTACATCAATTTAGATTACGGTCGTCGACATGTGGCCAGACTTTCCCTTTATACCTTCCTCACGTTTTATGCGCTTATTAAAAAGTTGTGGTGAGGGCATTCAACTGAACACAGTTGAAGAGCGAATATTCGGGACTTTCAACAACAATATTGTTGTCCTTATAAATTGATGATTATAATGATGTGAAAGAACGTTTTCCAAAAAAAAATACCTACCTATAGACAAGGACGAAAATTAACGGTAATTTTTCCATTACGTCACGAAAAGTCAATTATTTATTTACTGCCCTCAAGCTAACAGGCTTTATTTAATGCATAGCAGATTCAAACCTCTCCTGTTAGTAATATGGTTGAACTTGCTACAGGAGTTTTGTCTGATATGCTATATTTGGGTGAGGCCCAAAAAGTTGGACCAAAATTAAGCGCGGTTTACCATACAAACCACGAAGAAGGGAAAAGTTCCGTACAAATGTATGGCTAATTTTCGTCACACAACGGAAAAGTTTCATAGAAAATTAAATTGCATGAGTTAGCGTGGCCAACTTTTTGGTACTTACGCATTTCTCTTAAATTTTCGTGACGTAATGGAAAGGTTACCGTTGTTAATTTTAGTCCTTAACAATAGGTACTTACTTTGGAAAACGCCCGATAACTGATTCTTTATTTTATTTTATGAAAAAAAGTCTTCAGTCAAGAGCGAATTAAAAGGGTAAAGGATGACTTCCACCTAACGACTCGCATCGCATCTGATCGAAAAGGATACGAACGGATGCGGCGAAATCCGTTCCGATCCGATGCGAGCCGTTTGGTGGAAATATCCTTAACTGCCGTACTCAGAGTAGTCAATTAATTTAAAGTGTGATTAAAGTTGCTGCTGTTACTTTCTATGCCATAGAAATAGAAAAAGACAACACGTCATCTAACAAGCATTAAATTTAATTGACATCTCAGTGCGGCCGTTAGGCTAATAAAGTAGTGTACCTATTGTGAGTAAGACAAGTATTTTAGTCAATCAAATAACTCGTTATTTTATTAAGATGTATGTGTAGAAAACTACATGTTCTTCCTACTCTTCCATACCTTACAAATGCCACACAAAGACTGTCACAAAGTTCCAAATATTTTCTAATTATATAGCTAACTACGTGGTAGTTTTAGGTAAGTTTCAAGCGATGCATGTCCTAAATCATCAATTTGAAAAACAGTAATCAACAATTAAAACTGTCAATTTAAATTTAGATTGGTAAAAGTTTTCGTTAGTAGTCTTATGTTCGAAAAAAAGTCATATACACTATCAATTATAGTAAAACAAGACTTCTGTAACTGAAACAAGTAAACTTTACCAGATTAAAATCTAAAGATTTTTATAAAATGATTATTAATAAGTTCTTTAGAGGTCCCCGGCCAAAAAAATAACTTAAAGATTAATGTTAGTTATGTCGATGAGGTTTATGGGACGTATTCAATTTTTAAAAGTAGAGTGTTTAACGCGAGTTTAAACAACCATAATGACACTCGAACTACAGCCACCCTCGCTCGCAAGCTCGCTTGCGTGGCTAAACATCTCGTGTCATTATGGCTTGTTATAGTCCCTTGTTGAACAATCTACTATAATTGATTCCTTTGTGTAACGAAAGTTACCCATATAGTTTGTATTAACTTTCGTTACACAAAGGACGCGATCGTGACTTTGTTTTCATTAAGCCTTTAACTATGTACATTTTTTTTAAAACGACCCTTATTCCGGAGTCAATTGACCGAAAAATCTGATTGCTTTGGTGTCATATTTACACAATCTTTAGGACAGTCACTGAGGTAGTTGTAAAAAACCTATAAAGAGGTTAAAGTTCAGAATATTCGCATAGCGATTATAGCAACATGTAGGTTCGGATCTATTGGCCTGGGCCGAGATTCTACACAGTAAAAACGATATCGCCTTTGAAGTGTTTCCGTATTGTCAACGTTTTGATAACTCTTATGTCGTTGACAATAATGGCGGCCGAGTCACAAACAATTCTAAAACACGTCAAACGCGATATCGTTACAGGGCGTTTTTCAAAAAAAAGTGTACATCGTTAAGGACAAAGTTAAGAAAATTTAACTCTTTCCATTTCGTTACGAAAATTAGCCATACATTTAGACACTTAATTTTCGTGACGAAATGGAAAAAGTTAAATTTTCTTAATTTTCTTTAACGATGTAAGTTTTTTTTTTTTAAAACGCCCTATAACGCAGTAGAATAGAGGTCCTGCGCCATCGTTAACAGACTATAAATTATGGTTGTCCACGTATTTGGACCAAAAAATACTTAGTAGGTAGATTATATTGAAATGAGCCGGAGCTATCGCATTTCATTCGTAGTATTATTCGACATGACACCCAACTTGGGAAGCATTCGAGACTATGTTTTTTGTCTGCGTAAAGGATACTAAAGGGTTATTAAACTTCGCGGATATGATCTTTAATATGTAGAAATAGATTAGTTGCAACTAGAGATACCTAAATAATCTCCCAACCTTTGCAAGCTCTACGTAGGTTCGCATGTAATGTAACTAAGAAAAATATTTAAGTACATAGTTTATCAAATTGACGCCTTATTGTCGACTGATTGGTTTTATTTACGCATGAATGATTGTGGTATGTATAAATGCATCTTATTTGATAGTGTGGCTGAATAGCCACATGCCTTAGCTACCAGAACCTCTGCATTCGTAGTGGTAGCCAGTCGGCAATAATCTAATCCATTTGGGACCATAAAGGTTAGTTGCACTGAACATGATTTAGCAAGATTTAAATACGTTGGTATGTTGGTATTTTTCTGCATCGTATTCTTCTGTTGGCACAGGCAAATCAATACAGTACATAACAAACCTAGGGCAGTAATACAAAGAATATCGCAAATCGTGATATCAAGACCTGCTCACTGGTAACAGGTGGGAATACTAAAATTCTAACTACTGGTGGCAAAAAATCAACAACTGACCATTTATTATTTTACCAGTGGTACCAAATTGGTGGTAACAGGTGGGAATATCCCCTCAAATTGCAGATATTTGACTCCCGAGTCTAAGAAAAGGCGATAAATATGCGATCTGTGGCTTTAATACCGCCCGTGGTGTGTACGTTTGTAACTTTACGTCATCTGGCGAAGAAGTAGGATTTTCTGCCGTAGCGGGCGGTAAAAGCTACTTACGGCCTGGGCGACGTTAGACGTAGAAATTAGTTGATGTCAAAAGGAACCTGTGTTTGATATTTAGTATTAAAACAAGTATTTGTACGTGGTATGAGGCAGTAAGTATTTTATCACAAGTTTTGTGTTTTGATACAGCGAAAGAGATATCTAAATCTGTTTAAAACCTGAAGCTTTGACCAGGGTCTTGCCTAGTTGTTATGAAATGTTGAAATTCTCTGGTAGCCGAATATTTTCACATACTTTGCAAAACAGCCATCCTCGTACATTTATTCTTTATAAATGTAACCAAATATCTGCCCTTGGAGTAAACAATAGACGCAAAGGCGCCGGATGACGCGTCTCAATTGATCCGTTGCCAGCCGAAAGTCCTTTTGATACAGTGCGTAACATTTATAAGGGCTAGCATGCCTTGTCTCGGCTTTATCACGCAGGGGATACATTTTTCTCTAACTACTTCACTACGAAAGATGCGGACTAAGAAAACAAGCTAAAAATCAAGTTTATCTAGACGTTACTTGTCTGATATACCGTTTCTTTAGATTTATGAGCTTTTAAGACATTGTTATTGACTGACGAATTTGCTGATCGCAGAACTGCCTAGTGTTTCTATACAATCTGCCTCAGGACCGTTAGTCAGGCCGCCCTTAGCGAGTAAGTTAATCCGTAGGAGTCCTATACATTTGGTCATTGTGATATACCCGATTTGTCCGGGCGTAGTATAGATTTGGTTGAAAACCTAAATTGGTAGTCTTATTGGACTAAGCTGTTTTTATTATATTTGGCGAAATTTTCAAAATAAAATGCTTTGTTAAAAAATCCAGTGGAACGCAGTTCGGACTCTAGGATAAGAAACCAATATCATTTTAAGATAAAAACTTATTTTTATGTGTATCGGATGGATTTGTGTCGTAAAAATGTAATAGCGGCGATATTTCAACACGTATTCAAGATTTTTTTTACTGTTTTCTTTCCTTGACATAGAATGATTCAAATTGCAAAGGCATAATATTTTTATGACATATTTCCATTGAATATAAGTTGCGTATAAGAGCACATTTTAACAATATTTAAGTATTTTTACACTGCACTGATATCCAGATATATTTTAATGATACCCAGTATTGAATAAATTGTTCTTTTTATACATTGTCATGTTATTTATTTTTCCTCTTGAATATCTGCCCCTACTAAAAACTAGATTTGAATATTTGTTGCTTGGAACCGAAATTATGTACATACTTATGTTCCCAAGGTCTACGTATCGCTACATATCTATTAATTCAGTATATCTTCTACATATTAGACATTACTAAGTAGTATGTTCATAAGTATCTAGTGCTAACTGGTATATAAGTAATAAGTATAAAGGTAACCAAATAAGTTTCTATCAAAAAATATTTTTTGCCGAGCTTTTGTAGCCGACTGTACCGTATTTTTTCGCTCGGTCATCATCCGCATATCAAAGCTAAAGTACCGGCCCAACTGGAGGTAAACGTGTATAGCTGTGATTCTGTTGATATCTTCGACTTGATTATTATGACTATATATTTAGAGCTGTTGGTGCCAGGTCACTTTTCTTTCATTCAAACCTATAGCTCTGACCATTACGAACACAAACAAAAACTAACAGTCGAGATGTTCTCAAGTGATACTCTGTTATAACTAAACATCGGTAACGTTCAACTTTCATGGCAGCGTACGGTTTGCAGAAAAACAAATACAAACAAATACATCTACTATTTTGAACTTTTTTTTTATGAATAAACAGGTAGACGCAAAAAAATATTAAAGGTTTGAATAAAATTACTAAAATTTATTCCATGGATTTTGGTGTCAACCTTTGACGTCTGTTATAGAATGTCATGTCATTTTAAAATGACTAAAATGACCTTTCTACACTAACTGCGGTGGGAGCGTAAGTTAAATATCGAAAATATAGAACATTTTTTTTATTTACACTTGCTGGTATTTCAACCTCTGCTTTTAGACAGTTGGTTTATATTTTGAATAGTGTTATTATAACCAGGGTTTTTTTAATTCATAATTTAATTCAAGATGGATTCGTCTGCCCTTTTGGTGTAATTATGAGTATTGAGGTTCTATGCCATTATTTACACCCGTATTTATAGACAAAAGAAGTAATTACTTGAGTAATAGTCATACAAAAATCGCTTCTTAAGTTATTACTTTTGCTTAAGTAATTACTTTTTATGTCTATACATACAGATGTTAGAATGTAAACCTCTTTAAGTATAAGTACAGTGTAAATATAGGCTTAGCAGAATAATTAAATTTAAAAATAATAGAAAATATACGTTCATATATATATATTTGACGACACGGTGGCCTAGTTGGGAGTGACCCTGCCTTCGAAGCCAGTGGTCCTGGGTTCAAATCCCGGTAAGGGCAGATAATTGTGTGATGAGCGCGAATATTTGTTCCTGAGCCTTGGATGTTTTCTATGTATTTAAGTATTTATTTCGCTATATATAAGTATGTTTATCGTTGTCTAGTACCCATACCACAAGCCTAGAGCTTAATTTGGGACTAGGTCAATTTGTGTGAGATTGTCCCCTGATATTTATTTATTTATATATTAAATATTCGAACGTATTTCTTTTTTTGCTACCCTTACGTACCAGGTGCCATGAAATTTGAACGTTGATGCGTAGTTATAACTACGTCTGACAATGACAATTGATTATTAATTAAATAAAAAGACTAGAGGACACCGGCGAGTTTGTACGCGTAGAATTAGTTTCCACCGTTTCTTCCCGTTGGGGGACATAGGGTACCCATGGAATAGGTATTCCTTCAAATTTCAAGTCCCTATGTTCAACGGTTTAGGGAGTGCGATATCTGTCAGACTGTCACGGAAGAGTTATACAGGCGGCCTTATAATTAACTGCAACCTTGTCGCTCTAATTCCTTTGACAGTTATTGCACCAGTGCTAACATGACGTTAAAGTCACAAAGCACTAAGTGCTACTTATAAGGCCGACCGTACAGTCACCAGCAATAATATTTATTTATTTTATTTATTTATTTATATATTTATTTATTTTAATATATTTTAGACATTGCGCTTAAAAATATCTGACATGCTTTATGCCTCCAGTAATAAAGAAGTGTCAGTTATTTTTGAGCCGAACGTTGGATAATATATTAATGCTGGTGAAAAGACAAAAAAAAAATATTTTTATCCGGTTATAACCACTCCATATTATGTCCTCTCGCAAAGAATAGGTATTTTAGCTCACCGAATTCCGATCACTGATTATGACATTTATGACGTTCAACGGAATTTAACCATAGGGGGCTGACCACTTAGGTATTAGACCGATTGTATCTCCTTAATTCTGAAAGTTCGCTATTAGGAAATAGCAATAACGCCAATAACTAACCGATATGTATTGCAAGTGCCTTCGAATTGAATTAAAAAAAAAAAACCAGCCTATCTCACCTAGTCCCAAACTATGCTCTAGGCTTGTACTATGGGTACTAGACAACGATAAACTTACTAATATAGAGAAATACATACTTAAGTACATAGAAAACATTAGAAAACAAACTCAGGAACAAATGTTCGCACTCATCACACAAATATCTGCCCTCACCGGGATTTGAACCCAGGACCGCTGGGTTCAAATGGGATGTCATCAAAATGACATCCTATATTGGCCACGTCGTATAACGACCACATCTTAAACTGACCAGTTTTAACAAAAAACACTTTTTATACTCCACCACAACCCAAAGGTTGTTGTCGTATTGAATGTGGTCGTTTTGGGAAATGGAAGAAATTTTAGAAAGTGGTCATTTTAGGAAGGTGGTCATTACGTACCGGAGCCGATTTCAGATTATTAGTATTTTCTGTCTGTACCCCGAAAATGAGAATTAAACATTTCCTAAAAATGTATATTTAGAGCTATTCAAGCTACCTCACACGATGTTGTAAAATATAAGTCATAATGTCTTATATTTTACAACATCGCGTGAGGTAGCTTTAAATGTATGCTGTTAAGTTCATTACCGGTTTCATTATTGGGATAAATGTGCGGTAAAAATATCTGCTTGCACAAAATTTCAGCTTTATGAAGATACTTTTTGTGAAAAGTGAGCTTGACATACAGACAGACTGACATGGCGAAACTACAAGGGTTAGTTTAACTATGGAATCCTAAATATTGTATGAATCGTTAGAATTGACGTTGACTTAATTAATCCGTTCCCAACGATTCTTTTTGAAAAGTTAGTTTGTATTAAATCGATTGGCTTCCCCAAATCGTCTCCATTGGTTGAAAGTGCGCAAATAGTGTAGTCAACAAAAATTAATAAAGGTTTTCAGTCCCTACATTTTAGGTATTTACTGAACCTACTGGAACTACGCCAAGTACCTCATCACGCCGGATAGACAGCCACCGAACAAAAGCAACTGGAATTGCGAATAGGATAGGAGAAATAACAAAACCTCATAAAAAGCTTATACTAGATTTATTTGTCAATTTATTTCAACGTACTTAAGGCATTTTCCTTGTTGTTGGCACAGATCCATCTCACGGTCGACTTAAGTAACTGAGCACATTTCAAACAATATGGAATGTTCATAGAGAAATATGGAATGCCCGAAGTATGTCTCTACAACCTCATACACACAAGCCAGTTAAAATTAAATATATTTTTCAAGACTAGAGTATTTTTAAGTAATCGTGCCATGAGTCTTAATATAATACATAATATTCAATTAAATATATATATTTACACGAGTTAAAAAAACTATGACAAATTCATTTTTAACTTGAAAATAATTTGTGACTCCAGTATCTGAAACTTATTATAAAGAGATTCTTATAATAATTTGGTTAGGATTTGGCTTGTACTAAAAACAAGTTTGGGAATGAGAGTAGGATAGTGTCTGCTATTCGCACCTAGATCAGTAATGCATTAGAGCGAGATAATAACATTTTTTTAAGTACAGCCCGACGACGGGACGCGAGTAACCACTTTTACACTGGGCTTAGGATTGGCACTGGTTTTAGAAAACTAAAATAAATTATACACTAAGTATAGTATAACATACATAATCATATAGAAATTCCAATATTTATAAAAAAATACCGCGGTAATGTATCTCAAATACTGCAAGAAATACTGCTAAATTCATGATTTCATTTTATAAATAACATAAACAAAATGGACGCAAAACAATTTCAATTATTGCACAAGAAATAAAACCAAAATAAATAATCACAACTCGACCAGTTTTATTTACTGGCCCCCTAAATAGATAATACATTTCAACATCCACGCTATATCCCAAACCGTGGGTATGTTGGAAAAAACCAATCAACTATTAGTTAGCGGGTTTTACCAATAATTAACCCTTTTAATTTTTTGTTCTGGCACAAACGATATAATGCTTGTGAATTTGTGATTCCCTTTCAATTCTAGTTTATCGATATGTTATCGTCCTCCAGGGGCAAGAGTAATTCAAGAGAAAATCCATTTCCAACAATAAAAAATAAACGAAATAAACCAATTCATAAAAAATGATATTTTTTATCACATCCTCGTGATACCCGGTATCCCATAGGAGGTACATAATCAAGCCAATTTGAACTACATTTTAATGATCATAAAGTTCATTTTTGTTTCCAATTTGAAAATGGCATAAGAGCAGAGATAACTGAACTTTATTTCCTTGCTGATAGATTCAAATACCAAGTTACAAAAATCTCCGTTTGTGGTACGGTACGCCTCACGGGGATAAGTTAGTAATTATCAATTAAACGAGATTTCGTGTAATTATCCGTCATCCCAAAAGCGTTACATGATGCGAGTGTACGACGGAAAACTTGTTTATCTGTTAGCATTTCTGCATGACGTTAAGGTCCTTCCCTATAACAAGATTATTGATTATGAACCACTAACAACACATTGTTTGTGCCAGCAATATACACAGGGAGTCGATCTTAGAATGTCACTGATGATTGTAATTTAATGAAAATCTCGTTTACAACTGGGTGGGGTCGATTACAAGCACTCATATTTGATATAAAGGTGTGAGAATTTAAATTACAGTAGGATTTATTTTTTTATATTACATAATAAATCCACAGCATAAATTACAGTTGAGTATGTCAAGTTTTAGAAGCAACAGAACATTGTATTGGTATTAAAAAATAACAGTTTTTTTTTGGTTATTTTGGTTAATTTTAGTCACCGGATGAGTTTAAAAATTCGACTCCCTGGTCTACCAATCATATCTACTCTTGATGTGAAACCTTTTTAAGCGTGGATGTCATAATCTCAATACACTTCACATAGGCACTGGCTTCTGCTAAAAATACCAAAGCTAAGTTTACATATAAATTGATATACAAGTCTTACATTACACTGTTCCAATAACGCGAGCCACATTTTCAAAATACATAATTATAAAGATTTATCACAACGACCTAAACTGAAGGCAATAGAAGCAAGACTAAATTTAGGTCATCATTGCATTGTGTGTGTTTTTTTATTATAATATCCATGTATATATAACACGCAACAGATTTTCACCTAGCTATAGACAGTGGAACCAACTCGAGTATTCTATAAATATTACAGAATTTTATTAACACACAAGTTGAAAAACTAAATTGCTGCAATGATGACGCGAAAAGTAATTTGAATTTGATTCCGTTTTTTCATTTTCCTCCTAAGACCCATACAACGAAATTTGCCAATGGAATATGAACCTATTACAAATGCAATAGTCAATTTTCTAGTTTGCTTGTCCTTCATAAAAACATTAAAAAAAAAAGAAGGAAAACCTATTTTATTTTTTTTGCAATAGGTCTATTTTGTAATGAACGTATTATGTATTTTTTTGTACTAGAGGCCTTAAGAGGATATACCGAGTCGTTTACAATTATTTAAGTATTAAAAGTTAAACAGGGTTTTGAGTACAGAAAGCATAATATCGAAAAAAATATCAATCTCGGGATACTTATGCCATAAACACATTGTAGGTATATTTATATGTTTGCAAAAACCGACTAGTTTTTCATTACCTAATTAAAATTACTGTGGGATACAAAAACTGATATCTACCTCTAGATTTATTCATACCTATTCCAAAAATATCTCCTAACTTTTTGTACAGTTCTAATTATTCGGATATACATATTTGTTAGTTGCCATAAAGTAAAGCAAATAATTATATTCAATTCGTTCGTGGGGTTACTTAAAGATATATTTGTACTATTTATAATTTAATAAAAAATAACAAAAGTATACGTGCTGAAGCACCGCAACGAAATAAAAAAACGCCGGAGGGGCCCGCAACTATAAGGGCTATAATTGTATATTTACATTTTGTACAAATTAAATTAAATGCCTTTTTGTTCCTCAAGTTCATTGTTAATTTTAAGATTTTCACTTTATTGAAACAGCACGATTCAAAATAGACCATAATCATTGATATATTTAGAACGAAACTGTTGGGAACCAGAAATAGATAACTCTTATTTAAAGATGGCGCTAGAATTAATTCGAAGTAGTAGTACCTACGTAAATTTGAAAAACAAAAACCCGAGCATTAAACTAATGCAAATTAACTTCAGAGGTGACCAACAAGTTTTTTCTTGATTAGATAAAAAACGCCATGTATAAAAACCTACACTTACCTAAGAGTTATTAAGAATAAATCCAGTTATATAAGATTTTGTTAATGTCACCAGGGACCTGTTTTTAAATGTGATATTGTTAATGTATACTCTTAATAATTATTTATCACCTTTCGACTCTAATGAATATTTTACGTAAGCATCTTATGTATTAAATGTGTCCCAGAAAATTTACTTTTATTTATTTTTAGTTTAGCAAATAATAGTGAAGAAAAAATTAAGGGCGCTACAAGTGAAATTGGCAACATGATCAATGTTACCCAAAATACATAATGTTGCCACTTAATAATGAAATATTGTTTTACTTATCACCACGTTATTGTCAAGCTCTTTGTTACCTAGTTATAATTTATATACGGTATGTTCCAGTAAAGTGAAAATTAGCAAATGCTAAGGAATGCCAATAAATAAGGTCAGAAATTATATTACAATGGTTGTAATCACATCGTTTTCATAGAAAGTTATGAGAACCAAATTTCAACCTAGATATGGTCTATCTCTTTACACAGGCAAAGTTACAGATCATGCCGTTAATATCCATTTTTCAGATCACCATTGTGCTGCCCTCTATGAGAAAAGAAAGGAATGTTTTTTTTTCTAGCAAAACAGGCACAGTATTGTCATTTTCTCTCGAACACACCGACGCAATCATACAAATGTACACTCTATACTAAACTAAATAATGAACACAGTTGCGTTTATACAAGGCTGTGGGCCCGAGAGCGAAAAACCGTTAACACCAGATCTTTGCACCAAATAAAAGTCAAACGATTGTCAAAAGTCAAAGGGTTGCTACCTGTCACTAATACGCTAGTAAACTTCTTGGCCTAATTGTGCAAAATGAGGTTACAGAATTATCAAGAAGTCTTTTTAGAGTTGTTGGTATTTATGTAGCTCTGCCTACCCCACTCTGGGAATGAAGGCGTGATATTATGTATGTAAAAGTCAAATGATTCAAAATTAAAGCAAAAACACTTGTCCATATCCGAATTAAACTTACAGTTCCTGCAAAATAAAGTCTAGCTTAGTACCTGTAATCCCATCGCAAATTTTAACCTCAAACACAAACGAGACGTCTATGCACTGTCCACTGTCCAACATTGATATTAGCAGAATTATCAAGCCACTAGATGGGGCCATTCAACCCTAAACCTGAACTGACCTGAACCTTTTCTAATATTATGAGTGTGAAAGTAAGTTTATATACTTGTTTGTTCCCTTTTCACGGCTCAATCGAACAATGTGAAATTAGAAGAGATATTTAATAGAGAAACTTCAAGAGAATTAGAACAGTTTCTCTGGGAACAGCGGACGAAGTCGCGAGCAAAATATGGCGATGAAGGACTTAGCAATCGAGGGGTTACTATAAGGGTTTCCCTTGGTCAAAAAAAACTCCTGTTTGATTTTTAATTAGCATAAAGATCGGTGCATAAACAGCCAATTGAAACGAATGACAATTTCGAAGAGGTCGGTACATGATTATAGATGTTACCACGTTGGATACTAAACTTATCATTACATTCTTGATATCATCACTACTACAAACAGTTATTATTTACTTTTCAATTCGAACTTACACACATCACATTGATAAAGAGTGTTTCTGTTTCAAAATACACAGACTTAAATCCATGGACGTAGCAACCTGTTAAGACGATGAATCACTCAACACGTGAAAAAAACACGAATGTTTCAAGTGGTAAATGCTTGTTCCAATATAAACGCGAAGCAACTTATTATTACGGAATCACGACCTCTATATTAAAAACACTGGGACCATCACGGCTGATAGATGGCGCTGAATTACACTAAAATCGATTTCCAATCTGTAGAAAAGTGACGTTTGATGGTGAAACGATGGATGTTTCGTAATCAAAATAAAACTCTCAACATACAAATATTATTTTGCAATCACATTTTCGCATATTTCGAAGACGAACAAAATTTAAAACAACGTTACAGATTTGACCTTTTTGTATAGTCGTGCGTTAATATTTAAAAAATAATAGAGATTCGCTATCCCAGCAAACATCAGCTTACTCTCGAATTAAAAAGTCGATAATTAGAGTCAATCCATCAAATACAAAATATTTGCTATAAAGCAAGCGTCCCACGCTACCGGCAAGCGATTATACAGCTAGACCAGGTAGTCGTTGAACTTTTTCAGCCTTCGCTACGAATGTCTGGAGGGGCGGCGCTCGCCGCTGCCGGCCAACGACTCCGGACTAAACCGCACCCTCGACTGGGAACCTGTGGAGGCGTCTCTCGCGGACACGTACGAACTGTCCGTCTCACTGGTCAAGCTGTCCGGCGGAGTAGGATTGGTGGGAGTCCCTCCCCCCGAACTCCCGCCGGACGCACTAGACTTTTTATTGTACTTCTTCAAACTAGATCTCAATTTCGTAGGAGCGAGCTCCAACCCTAAATTCGCCGGGCGCTCGATCTCCTCCCGCGTCTCTTGTCGATAGAAATCTCTGGGCAACGAGTAATCGCTCGACTTTCGGGGGTACTCCGTGATCGGCGTTCTGTATTCGCTTCTCTCTTTGTATTTTTCACCTCGATCCCTGAACTGGCGGGACGGTGAGAACTCCTCGGCGTGCGAATTGGTCGCCGAGGAGTCGGAAGGGGTCCGTCTGTGAGTTAAAAATTGGGGGGTCTGTCTGTAGTCCAGCGCCGGTTCCTTGTACTCGTATGAGGTGTCATCGTAGGGGAAGTAGGGGTGTTTGACGACGTAGTCGGCGGTCCTGTCGTAGCCGTAGGGGTCGGGGCGGTAGAAGAAGTCGCGGTCGGGGTCGGGGTCGGGCGGGAAGGGGTCGCGGGGGTCGCGCGGGTCGCGGGGGGCGCGGCGCGGCGAGGGCGTGGGCGGCTGCGAGCTGCAGGCGGTGCCGAGCCCCGACGTGCCCGACAGCGGCGCCGCGTAGCCGCCCGGCGCGCGCGCGCCCGCGCTGTGGTGCGGCGAGTCCGTGAACCGGATCGGCTTGTGCTCCTCCGCTTGGAGACTCGATATCTGAAATTAATACTTACATTGAGTAACGCTGGCTTGAAAATAATTGAACATCAATAGCGCATTTAATACAAACAAATGCAAAGTTACAGCACAATGCATAAAATGCCGATAGGGATCCTTGACATATTCATACATCGAAAAGGTACGAAGTATTAGACAGTGGACGTAGTCTTACAAGTAAGTCTGGTTCTGAAAACAAAAATTATATTGTTCTACCACTTCGAAAAAAATAAAATAATACCCGTGTTAAAACGACAAACACTGCACGTTATTGCGACACTTTACTAGACTGTTATTTGTCAAACATATCAGTTACGCTTTTTACATCAAATGTAAAATCTACAGCTAATATATTTGTGCAAATAATACAAGCCAAAAAATAAAGTGTCGCCATTATCGCACAATAATTGAACCATATCATCGCTAACATCTTCAACGCTACAGCCATTTTACCCTAGAGCACTCAAAGTTTTAGATGCCGGTCGGGTGTCCCACGCAATTCATAATAATGTTTGTCCTAAAAACATATGTCACACACTTTTGTCCTAAAAATGGTAGACATACATTTTGAAGACACGCTAGCCTAGTTGGTTCAAATCCCGGTAAGGACAGATATTTGTGTGATGAACACTAGATTCCTGATTCTTGGATGTTTTCTATCTACATAAGTAAGTTTATCGTTGTCTAGTACCCATAGTACAAGCCTAGAGCTTAGTTTGGAACTAGGTCAATTAGTGTAAAATTGTCCTGTGATATTTATAATTAACGTCTTCAGCTATGATTTTACGATACAATAATACCTAATCTAATTTAAACTAATCATGAAAACATAGTAACAAACAATGTAATGTGAGGATAATAGTATTAGGGCTATTGTGCGTTTTAGGATAAGCAATCATTATGACCAATGCCATTAGGGAATAGAAATCCCACTAATGATGGTCTCGCATCGACGCGTATTGTTTAGCTCTATATAATGACATTTAAATGTAAAAACCGTTAATTTTCGTTGAGCATTGTTAATAGTTAAACGACGAAATTTAGATGTCCAATAATTATTGTTAACATTTAAAATATGCGGCTTCCGTATAACTAACAAGGGGCCAAACTAAAAAGGGGTAAGAAAGAAGCATCATTTTTGCGATTGTACAAAATAGGAAGAAAGTACTTAAAGGTGGAGCGGGCATCACAACGCCTCTCCCCGATCGTAGGCAATCCTGGTCGCACGCTCACCGGGACACCCTGATAGGCCCCCTGGATATACATAAATGTTAAAAATACTATGGTGTAAATTTCGCCGACTGATAGAGAATGTATCAATAAATTAGTAATTTAGTCTGAAATATGTTATTTGTTTTTAAACTTAAATAAACATAGGAAACTTTTGGGCCGTGGTCGTCTGACACGAAAATATTCATAAAAGAAGTGTCAGAGAAGTTGAGAGACGTCCCTGCGACCACCGGCTATGCTCCTTTTTAGAATAGAATAGAAAATATTTATTTCGCTTTAATTTTAAAAGTTTACACATTGTGTCGCAAGATGTTCTTTAAATATAACAGTTTAGAAGTAAATTATAATTAAATTATAAATTTTTGCTCAACGACTGAGCATTGCAGTGCAATGGGGTAATGCTGCGAGCGTCCTCGGCACGATGCCGCAAGTGGGTTTTAATTAAAATGTAATTGTTTAATTATTTTTATATTACTGTTTCTAATAACCGTTTAAGTAAGATTCAGGGAAGTCGCTCACAGCGAATTCGAGGCACCAGCGTCGCGGCACGGTCGAGGCGTGACCTTGTAAAGAGCCCTAGATCTGTTTTGTTCCAGTTGATTGAACAAAAACGAAAGCGACGAAACTATAAAATACCGGTGGCGTTGCAGTGCTGGCCCCCGCCACGCGTTAACGTCTAAATACAGCGCGCACGCGCCTCGACGCCACCTCGATTCCTGTGTGTAAGCTACTTCCCTTAACCACAAGAACAAATCACCGATTTAACCACCGAAGTACGTACTTACCAAGCCTAACCTCGTATGCTTTTTGAACGTGACCATAATATAAATAATCCGGTAAGTGGTATTATAATTCCACGTACGAGGAGTTTAGACTTTAAACTTGAGGGTTTAACGCAAGGCGAATTTTTGCGGCGATTCAGTAGCGATGCCGCAAAAAGGCCGTGGCACAGTCGCAATGCTGTCGCTGATCGTATACCCTGCACACGTCAACACGATCCTGCATCGGTACTACGGCGGTACAGCATCGATGCAAGCTATACAAAGCGACTATATCGCTATTGCATCGCTTCTGTTGCGTTGCAAATGCGACAAGCGGCCACATGTCGCGACAGCATTGTTACGAAAAGACGCCTTGTGCTAAATCCCTTAAGTTACAAAACATTTCATCCAGCTGTAAGAGATAAGACCATTTGTAAAAAGATTATGAAGCGAAATATATGTTATTTTAAAGAGATTTGCGATCTCAAACAGTTTACGTATAGGTATCGGAGCGTCAGTTGAAGTCACGCACGACAGAGGGTTTTTGGTGTTATTTTTACCGATATAACAAAATCAATAGCTAACAACAGCAAACAAAACAAATATTCTGTTGCCATCACATAATCACATAAATATTCCGTTCCGGCACCTATCCAAAATACATAAGCATGTTAAACGGAAGATAGTGTTGTCGTTTTTCTTTCTAAAAAAAATCAATAAGGTGCAAATATAATAACTATTTTAAGCTAAATTATAAATTGCACCTTAGTTTTGGTAGTTACGCAGTATTCCACCCCGGACGAAAGCTGGCCCTCCCCCCCTCGGTGCGCACTTGTATGCAGGCAGTTCCTGAAGTACCTATACCACCAAGAATCAGTGACTACTATCTTCTCCATAGTTCTACTATAATCAGTATAATCACATGCAAAGATAACGGCTTCAAGCACCGGGGAACCCTAAGACTTCATATCCCGTCCTGGTGCTCTGTAGGTATATACAGGAAGGAAAAACGAACACCACACGGATGGCAACTACCTACCTTAAATATTGAAAGTAGCAAATACTACGCAAAGGAGACTGTCTATTTAAAAAAAAAAAAACTCTGCATTTAAGGTTTTTCGAAAATTTTGCTGTTTTTACTTTGAACCAAGTATCAAACTGGTTGAATATGTCAAAACAATAAAGTCGTGATTTATGTTATGAATGTTATGAAATAGATTGAAATGATGTTAGACATACACGCGTCTTCAAACTAGATAAAGACCTTAAAAAACACGACTTTATTTTTTTGTCATATTCGACTAGTTCGGTTCCCGGTTAAGGCTGTGGAATTTTCAAAAATCCACAGCCGCAGGGGAGCGTCACAAGCCTATCATCTTACTCACCAACGAGCTTATAGCGTTAAACGAAGCGCGCACATCCTCTGGATCCTTGTCGACCCGAAACCATACACCATACACTGTTTTGAGCGTCGTCGGTAGGTATTTACACGCGCGAGCAGCGGAAGTGATATTTATTTATTGGAAAACAAACAGCTTAAAATAAAATACAGGATAAAAATACAAAATTAGCTTAAGAGGCCGTATACGAAATTTTGCCGATTTCGCCGATTTACCTGATTTTACAGACGTGATTTTACTGTTGAAATACTTTACTTCTACAAATTTTAATGCGCAACACGAAAGATAATTTCAACTTTAAACGAATGTATGGGCTACTTTTTTGTTTTTATTGTTTGATACTGATTCATCGACCTGAAACCGGCGACTGTTTTGTGAATTTTGCTTTAAGAGGTTTAGAATATCGCATATTCATGAATCGTTTTGACGTCTAAAAGGTATGAAAAAATTACAATTTATTGCTGTAAAATTTGTCTAAAAAATGTATGAATTACTTTTTACCACCTTCATATATTTTTTTTGTGTAAAAAAATTATTAACTTGGTAAAGTTTTACAGAAAATGGGCAAAACATTCTTTTTGATTACGACTACTTATAATTATCGTTCATAAAATTAAAACAACAGTAATAAAGTTCAGTTCAAAATCAATCCATTACTTTAAGAAAAACATCTAAAAAAAATAAAAAAATAGCAATATAGAAAGTTTTAAAATAACCTAAATCTCGCATTATAATACTCGACAAATCTGAAAAAGTACCTCATTTATTTGTAAGTCATTTATTCGATCAGAACTGAAATGATATTTCATGATGTGCATTCAAACTTATAGAATAGCAGTATTTTAACTGTAAAATCTCAAAAAGAAGCAAAACCACCAAAATTTCGTGTACGACCTCTTAATACATGAGCCAAAACAGTTTCCACTAATAATAATAAAAACAAAGTTGCTCAGAGAAAACTGAAGTAAACTAAAGTAAGACAAAGTAATCTTTAAGGGTACCTACAATTAATTGTTACATTTTGATAATTATAAAGCAAAACGAAGAAACTTAACAATACAATACATTGACATGTAACCAGCTATCGTCGCCTACTACAACTATATTTTTTCATTGCAGACACAAATTGATTTAGCCGCATACTAAAGAAATCGATGTGGCAATACTTTTTATTATAGCTTGAGCACGCTCTAACAAGGAAGGAATTTTTTACATATTTCGTGCAACAGAATGGAATTGAAAATAGATCACTTGTACGAGTACGGAAACTAGGACATCTGTAGAAAATATTACTAATAAGATAGTGCGACTCGGTTGAGTAGTTTAATAATTTAAACAAAAACATCTGGTCTTTGTGTTCTCGGCGTAGCTGCAGCCTCACAATACTGTCACTGACCCAAGAATTAAATTTATTTTTCATCCATTTAATAAATTTGTTTTGAATTTTCTCGATTGAGTTAATATGCACCGAGAAGTGAGGACTCCAAACAATAGACGCGTACTCCAAATGCGATCTTACAAATGCGTTGTATAAGAGTATTAAAGTTCGAGGGTCTTTAAAATCTTTACCCTGCCGGAAAACGAAGCCAAGCATCCTGTAAGCTTTCGAAGTAATTTTATCAACGTGAGAAGTGAGTTGTAACTCGCTATCGATATACACACCCAGATCTCGTACCTCCGTAACTCTCGTAAGTGCTTGGTTCTTAATAGAATAATCAAAAGTTTCTGGGTTATAGGCTTGTCATTGAACTTACCGTTGACCCTGTCACATCGTTGAGCGACCGATCCCATGGCACATATTTTGACAACCCAAAACATTCATACGCCGCCCCGAAGGTCGGTAGATATTTACACGCGTTAGCGGGAGTAGTGACACATCCCTGTCATCAAACTAACCGGTGCGCCTTGTTATAGCGCTAAGCGGACCGCGCACATCCTCTAGATCCCACGGTAGGTATCTTCTCAAGCCGAAGCCGCCATACGCCCCCCCGAAGCTCTGTAGGTATTTATACGTGCTAAAGTTACTAGTGACACAGGCCTGTCATCAAACTTACCGGCGAATATATTTATAGCGTTGATCAAGGCGTGCACATCCTCTGGATTCTCTGGACCGGAACCGGTTTCCGTTAAATACGCTTTTGATCGGGTTATATTCGATAGGCTTGATTTTAAGAACCCCATCAGTGCGGCAAGCGTATCGTTGGCTAGCCGGAATAAAAGGCTAACCCATTGATACGATTGATTTGGCTTTCCGTTGGCAGTCTAACCGGTATCAAAAACATTTAATACGCTTGCCGCTTTTAAAGAGGCGATGATAGATGTCAAGCTATTTCAATCTCTGCGCCCAATTCCTACGAGTTATTATTGCACAACGTAACAATAGAACGGTTAGCGGGCGGTAGGTGCACGCGGCAACCTTCACATGCCAGTGAGCCTAAGAGGATTTACCCAACCCTATTGATACGCTGTTTATTCAAGCTGCCAACACCCTATCGGACAACAAGCGCAATAGAAGCGGTAACCTTATTCGAAGAGGTCGTCATATCGATACGGCAACACAATCATTAGGGCTATCTGTTGTAGGGGTAGCCCAGTGATAGGCTTCTGAATTGAAATCGCTAACGAAGAAAGCGGTTCGCCAGTCCTTGCTCTGGATCCGTCTCCAAGAGCTTCTGTAGGTATATACACGCGCTAACCGCAGAAGTGACACAGGCCTGTCTTCGAACTTACCGGCGCGCCTGTTATGGCGTTGAGCGGCGCGCGCAGGTGCCTCGCGGGCCCGTGGTAGGTATTATGCGCGAATCCGAAGCCTTCGTACGCGGCTCCTAGCGGCTCGAGCTCCAACTCCGACCTGTAATAGGGAACATGCATGAAAAGCAGAATTGAGTTTCATCGATATAACTCAGGTGAAAACGTAAAAAAAAGCATATAAAACGCAGTACACTAAGTTTTGACCCGTTTATCAAATTTTTATGTAGAATCAAAACTTGTTAAAAAGTTAAACTTCATTGAAGGTTCAAATTGATTTTTTCGGCATCTTCATTTTATGTACGTAATATTATAAATTCATGATATTGGCTTAAACAAAGTAATTTCTGAAATAAATGCATATTTCATTATAAGGTCCGTATATTTTAAACACGGAACAGGAGCTGTGACGTCATTCTTGGCGTAGATTTTGTATACGGTGTTTTGCAGGGCTCTGAACTGTGGTTTTTTAAAGCTTCATATCTTATGAAAATATTCATTAGTATATTACAACAATAAAACGAGATAAAAAAAAAAAAAATTGTTGCGTATTATTACTTATTTACCTTCTCGTGTGGACACAAAGTCACACTAAAAACAATGACATGGGTTGTCAAGCTGTAGGTATGCGATACACTGTATTGATATTCGAAATTTGAAATTTCATGTACAGCTTATCAGACAACAAGCCCCTCTCCTACTGATATTCTAAATTTGAAACTTCATTTATTAACTTACTTAACAACACTCCCCTCTCCTCGCACCCCTGCATTAGAGGGTCCATGAATATCCTTAAGTTAGTGCAATCATTGAATCGGCAATATCTCTAATATTTTTTAAGCTAGAGTAAAAATAAGACAACATGTGTCATTGATTAACAATAGCGAAGCAAATATTAAAATTTGTGCACCTATTAAAAAATAACCCTGTATGTATGTATAACTTCCGTTTCTTAAAACGTTGTACGTTTAGCAATCCGCCGTTTTATTTCTTTCTCAATCACTCAAAGGTTAACTGGAAGGGTCCCTTAAAGGGATAGGTTTGCCTTTGTGCATACCTACGTTTTGTGTTGTACTTTGTTATTTTCTATTTAATAACGTGTCAAAAGCAAGCAAGTTTTACCAAATAGAATAGAGCCCATGTAAAGTGTGATAACATGCTAGATGTTACATTCCAATTGTATTTATGAATGTACTCTAAACATATGTGATTCTTTCCCCTTTTTTATTATTATATGAATTATATGAAACCACTTTTAACTTTGTTCTTACCTGTGGGGTTGCAATGTCGGATGCACCGGGCTGACGTTGGACACTCTGACGTCATATCCGGCCGCCACCCCGCCCAACAACGCCGCCATGTTGTACAGAACCAGCTCGATTATGCTCGGTTTCTTGAATTTAACTCCTGGAAATATTCACAATAACAATAACACCAGTAAATAAAAAGAAATAATATTAGAAGACCCTTATCAAAAGTGAATAAAATCCTCGTTCTTTAGGTTTTTTTTTATCTTTGTAGAGCTTGGTCACTATTGCCGCCCTTTTTTTTACAGAGATTATCTCATCTTCTACTAAAGCCTACTGCAGCCAGTTTTTTTGTCAATATATTACAATGGATGTGACAAACAATAATTACAAGCCCTTATTAACAAAAATGACTCGTTAAATATTAGAATGTGGTACAGTCAACAACAGAAGTAGCCGAAGAGTTCAAAAGGATCTGCACTCGACTCTATTGTCAAGAGAATACGTCGTGTCTAGATCATTTTGAGCATGTTATTCTGCTCAGCTACTTCTGATGCTGACTGTACACGTCTTCACCCAAGGTTTTTTAACAATCAGACAAAAGCCTAAAAATTACACTTACATAATGTGCTTAAGCTGAATATTTCTATACAAAATGCGACAGCATTTTTCTCTAAATAAACCTAGTCCGATTTTTACGATTATGAAAAACTAGTTTTTTTACGAAATATGGTAGCCACTGTTTTTATTTAGTTACTTACATGCCATGTACCATTTAAATTGCGTATTAATTTGTACAATAAAAAACCACTAGTTGAGTTCAAGATAACACTTAAGTTTATTTGAAAACACATAATGAGGGCGCCACTGGACGCTCGGCGCAGTCGCTAGTGGCCCTTGGCGTTTAAAATTATTTTCTCACACCGACTTCGACAAGGTCGTATAAAAACAAAATGGCTCTTTCAAACTAAAAAAAAAATCTGCAGTGCAGGTTAAATTTTCAACCTATCCAGAATCAATTTTTTCTACGATCGTATATTGACATCATTTTAGCACCCATCACTGTAATTTTTTAATTTTTGACACTTTTTATGAGACAAAGTATTAAAAATAATTCGTAACACCATATATTTTCTATGGTGTGACGAGCTATTTACCCACTTCGGCTAATACGATATATTTGATGCTGACTGTACACTTTCGTTGATGTTTGTCACATAAACGTTTAACTATTCTATTCTAAATTACTCATGAAAATTACTTGAAAAGCTGATAAAACAGTTTGTTTTTAGCTTAGAGCAAGGAACGGTAATTATAAATACTTACAAAACATCACGCCTTAATTCCCAGAGCGGGTAGGCAGAGCTACAGAAATACCAACAATTCTAAAAAGCATTGTTTATAATTCTTTAACCACATTTTGCATGAGCAGGCCAAGATGTTTACCCGTATATTAGTGACAGGTTGCAAGCCCATCGCCTAACAGTACTACAAGCCCTTATTTCCTTAGGGTGGAAAATGTCTATAGTAATGTTTATAGATAATGTTTATAGAAAATGTCTGTTATTTATTATTTATGAAGATGCGTACGCATGCGAAAGGAGAGTAGATGCGTACGCATCTTCATACAAAGTAGCTATTTTCTTTAGACGAAATGCGAATCGGTGCTGATAGATGTGATTCCACCCTTAGTCGCCTGTAATTATCCTACAAATATTACAAACGCGAAAGTATGTAAGTACGGATGGATGTTTGTTACTCATTCACGCAAAAACTACTCGACAGATTTAGGTGAAATTTGGAATGAGAACAGCTTATACCTTGGATTAACGCATAGGCTACCTTTCATATCGCTATTCCATCGGGAACTGATTTATACGAAGTCGCGGGCGAAAGCTAGTAGTATCATAAAAACATGATCTTACCTTCAGTATTGTACAATGTGGGCATGGGTACGTTGTACCTAGACGACGAACTAAGCGGGTACTCCGGGCCCCACTCCTCAGGACTGAAGTCTGCGTAAGGAACAAAACAACCTATGTGAATGAAACATAGGCAGTTAGTATACGTGCAAGCTAACCGTACCAGAGGAATAGTTAGGTAGAAGCGAAACGGTTCTCTTGATCTTCTTTTTGGTCAAATGTTACATTTCCCAACCCGCTTTGTTTTCTGTAACCTTAAATATTTGAGGATTTTAACCTAACCTAACCTATAGGGTTCTAAACAATATTACTAAAATAAATTCTGTAAAATTTATACAACATTGGTTTTGGCAAATGAAAAATTCGGGAAATGATACATTTGACCAAAAACATTTTGGCCACACGGCAGCCTCCCCTTCTATGTATATATGTATCAAACTCTTTAGTGACCCATTGGGCTTATAACGCCTAACAAAGGATCTTGAATTTGAAGAATCTCAGAAAGATTTTTCTAATTGTTCAAAGTGTCCTCTAGTAATTTTACATTATAAATAGATAAAATTGTGTATTTTGTATGTTGAGGGTGAAATCTGGTACATTATCCCTGACTATGGCCATATATTATTTTGTTTGAATTAAAGTGAAGTGAATGCAGATCGCTAGTGTAACAAGGAAACTGACTTAGGTTTCAACTTTCAACGCACATCTCAAACTGGTGAACACATGCTATTTTGGATTGTAAGTAGAGATTTCACAACATTCAACACATTAAATATTAAAGATAATCATGAAACTGTCTCCTGGTATGATTACAAGAGACAATGTATGAAGTCAAATGTATTCGGTCTCTTTTTTTTATTTATCACATTTTTCTTGTAGAACGACGACAATTATTATATGCCGAATTTGTAAAAAATACCCTAGTTAATTAAAACAATTATATAAAAAATATTTGTATTTTTTAAGTACCCTTTTTTGTATCACACAAGTGAGCATAACAATGTGAATCGCTTCTACCTTTTCTATTCTTATGGTAAAGACAAACACAACAGTTAAAAGACATATTTCATTTTAAAATATTCACACTGACGAACTTTTCATTTATCTTTGAAACTGTAATGTTTGCATGAAAAAACAGTGAATTAATAATTTACAAATGGGATAGAGACAATAATAACATAAAAATAGCTATTTCATATGAGTGAATAAGTGTAACTAAATAAATAAAAAAACGACATAATAATATGATCATTAGAGTAATTAAAAAATCTGAAAAAAACGTGCACTAAAAATTCAACAAATGATACTACACATGCCAAACAGTTCATTCTAAAACAGTTCAAATTAAAAAGCAGTGTTCAAATAAGAAATCATACTTACATGTGCAAAACTTAAAAATAGCACTTTTCAAACGATTTTTTATAATAGTTATTAATTTAATCCTCCCTTAGAGCCGAAGTGAGAAAGCGTAAGCGGATTTAGAGTTTTTGTTTTTCACCCAACACCAAGTGTTTTATTTTTTTAATGTCAATTTTAATTGGATTTTAACTACGGCTCTTTTATTTTTAATGTTAAGGGGACTGTTAGTTCTAATGATTAGTAGACCCATGTTAAAAAAATACACCAGGTTCGATTTCGTGGAAAAGGTTTATTTAATATATAAAGGAGATAAGAACCAGATCACCAGAGAGTTTCACATTGGCAGAGTTTCTTTAGTTCTGTTACGCTCTGCTAAGATTTAAACATTTTTACAACTGAGCCTCATTTTTTTAATACTATTCCACCACCATTGACAGGAACGTTACGCGTTTACATCCGATTCGTTTTACAAATTGATTGAATATTGATTTGGAAGCCAATACGATTTTTTTATATAAAACTAAAAAAAAACTAATATTTTTGTCAACTGCAAGCATGCTTAAAGCATTTGGGAACATTCAGCCAACTATTCGGTGTTGTTTGTGGTATCACATCGACTTCCAAATTACATAACGGAATTAAAAAATAATTGTAAACATTTGAAAGCGTGCCAGATGTGGTGAACCAAGCGTTTACTAACAAATAAGTAAGTACGACGAATACATATATAATATATGACTTAAAACGTACGGTATATAGCATATACTATGAACTGCTAAGCATGCATAGCACTTAACTAAAAAAACGGCTGGAAGCAAACAAATGCTTACAATTTACAAAAAAAGTCAAACAAATAAAATATTAAAAAAAAAACTACTTATAGCACTACTCGTGCCAAACAAAATAGAAGAGACGAATCATACAATTTTTACAATCAATTCCATAATTATAAGTCTATTTGAACTAATTCCTAACTATTTCCAAAATTATCCGTTCCGGTAGCGATGTCACCGAAAATATAATTGGACATGTTTTCAAACTAAGTTAAAACGTTTAAAAGTAGATTATGGCCAAACTTTGTACAATAATAAACTTTAAATTTATCGAACAAGAACGTATCGGATACAAAATAAATTAATTATAATCATACCTAATTTTAAACTCAACTAATAGGTATACTAAAACTGCTGCCAAAATTTACACCCAAAATAAAATAGAAGACAATTGAACTTTTTGCAGCAAAAAAGTTACTAACTTCGAATTATGCCACCGGAAGCGAATAAGTTTGCTCAAACAAAATGTCCTCTTTCACTGTCACAAACCTTCAACTATAGAGAACTTATTTTTCATTGGAAAGCTATATTAAAGTGTTTTTTTGTGACCATAAAAGAAGTCAATCGCTTTCCACAAAGCAATTATAAATTTCGATAGGAGTCCAAGAACTTATTTAATAATAAATAACAAAACTAAATTTGATTCTCCATAAAAACCCATTTAAATTAGTTTCAAACTTGCTCCAGACAGAAGTAAGTTGCAATTGCAACTCAATGTTGAAATTACGGTAGACCTAAAAAGGTTAGCTTACATAAAAAAAATACTTACAGGGATAGAGTAGGTTGTCTTGCGAAGCTCCTTTGCAGCGAGAAGAAAGAAGAAGGATTTTTTTTTATTTCAAAACAATTCTCTACAGTCACACAATCCTAGTAAAGTGTACCAACAGGTAGCCTAAAGAAATTTAGTCAGGGAGTTCAAATACGCGTAAGGTTACCCTCAGAGAAATCTAACAGAATTAAACTAGATGATTGACTATTTTTAGCTATTGTAAAAACAACTTTTGACCCTGTGTTGGTCAGTAAATATTCGGTACAAAAGGAAGCAAACCGAAAACCAACGCTGGGCTGCAGTCCCGCAAGACTGGGGCCATCACCACTTCAGTTTGCTCCTTTTGCTGCTGTTAAATGTTGTAGGTTATAAAAACGGTAATAATTGTGCCCTGTAGCTATAAGTACTAATTCATTTCATTTTGTAGAAAAATATATATTTAATTCTAACTGCAGAATATCGAACAACTTTATTTTAAAGGTTAACTACTGATACACTTTGTTGGGATTCCATTTTTGATTTTTTTGCCAAAGACCACAGCGCAGCGGCCATTTTTTTTTACGTTTTCGTTTTATAGCGGCCTTCTTACGCTATGGTCGGTGACAAGTTCTATTACAACTTGGCAAGATCTCAAACATTCGTCAAATTTAATTTAATTTAAAAGTCTTTTACGATAATCCTAATAAATAATTATCACTAGGATTTAACATTACACGAACTAACCTTAAACAATTGAGATAAATGCATTCTTGTATAGTTTTCTTTTAATTGTGTAAAAAAAAGTCTATATTTGATTGGATTGCGATTTGTTTAAAGTATGGATACAAAATTGCATTATGTGTTTGTAGTTTGATGCATGTATCACAGAACAAAATATACGTGGGTATTAAACAAAAAATATTTACCCATTTTTAACTATAGTAATAGTAGTACCACATAATTTTATATTGCACTATTGCGCAAATGTACGGTCATTTATAGTAGCGCGGTGACTTTCATGAATTTGAAACGCTTTATTTGTACCGAAAGAGTACCCCTGCTTAAGAGTGGGACACCGGTATAATTTGGTGTATAGAATAATTTAAACATGCTGTTTGTAAATTATGTTTCGTTTCTTATATGCGTTTTTTTCTTTTCTTTCTTTTCATCTTTATTATAAGTATGTATTTTGGAATTAATATAGAATAGATATTTGTACATCTGTTTTATTGATCCTTAATTCGTTCTGAATACATGTATCAAACGTTTAAAAATTAAAACCAAAAACGGACACTGGTTTCGATTAACACACTAACAATTACAACTAACAAATAAGTCTTTTATATTTTTATTGACTTATAAATAAATTATAAACTACTATCAAATCCTCGGGAGTTTAACTAGCGATTTAATAACTAGAGTATTTGTATCGAATCGAGAGGGTCGTGAAGTCGACAGGTCGCTTTTTACTAAAAAAAAGTCGACGGACAAACTGACATTCGGGATAGAATTCAGGTTAATTTAGGAAGTGTTATTAGTAAATTGATATGTCTCGATTATGGCAACACTTTTGTACAACGCCCATAGGAACGATTCGGAAAACGAACAAAAACAAAAACCTATCCCGAGTCGTCTTTCAACAGTTCCGTCGTCTCCGAGCTCAGGCTCCCCGCCACGGCCAACAGACCGGCCAGACTATTCGACCTGAAACCTTTAAAAAAGTTTTTCTTGACCTCCCCGTGACTCCCCTTCCGTTTCCCCTGGACCTTGTCCACGCTATCTATAGTCCCGAAGACGGTCTCATAGTGGTGCGGCAGGTCGGCCGCGGAGGTGAACATGGGGCAGAGCGAGAACTTGTTTTTCGGTTTGGTGTTCTCGTAGAGGAGGTCGTCGTGGCTGCCGGAGCGCTTCTTGGAGAGCTCCGCCTTGGGCTGGCGCACTTGGGACTTGGACTTGCGCGGTTTCCGCTTGTGGTCCGTGTGCGCGGTACCTGTGGCACCTGGGGCCCCTGGGGCCCCTGGGGCACCTGGGGCGGGCGGGGCGGTACCTGCGGGCGGCGGCGGCAGCGCGGGCGCGGAGCTGCTGAAGCGGTGCGCGTGGCGCGGGCGCGCCAGCGCCGGCAGCGGCAGGTGCCCGCGCGACTTCTGGTGCACCGACGACGGGCCCCACGTCTTGCCCTTCACGCCGTCCGCCGGGACTGCACACGCGCATACACAACATACATTACTACATTCACCAAATGTGACCAAACCTAGGGGAAACTTACAAAATAGCCCAGGGGGTCATTTTTTGAATTTTTGAACCGACGAAAAACGACTAACTTTAAAATCAATTAGTGCAACGATTTAATCCACGAGCGGACCCACTCTTTGGATTTGATTTGATAAAGGCATTATGATATCAAATCCAAAAGGTTGGCCGGCTCGTATATCACATCGCTGCACAAATTAATTTTTAAGTTAATTATTTTTCATCGGTAAGCTTCAAACATCGCCCCCCTGATTCGAAAACGATCAACACCATGATATGCCCGCAACTATGTTATAATTGATTTAGTTTTCGAATCAGTAGACTCGTATGGAACCACTTAAAAGTATCATCATCATAAATCAGGGAGAATTTAAGGTACCTACCTATTAAAGACATAGTTCTGGGCATATATGGGATAAAACACATGTCAAGAATTTCAATATTCTATAGACTGACGTTTACTTTCATGTTTCTTGTAACAGGCATCAGCTAAGATGAGTTTATTTAAACCCTTAATCAATGTGTAAAAAACTGGAAATGCAGAGGCGGAAACGCTGCGAAGCGGATCCCAATCGAAAAATATAGGACATTGATTTTATTGCGTCAAAAATACCATTCAAAAGCAATTTTAATTATAAACATTAAAGGTATTTTAACCAGTGGAACGCGAAATTTGAATTTGGAAATCAGAGTGGTTCGAATTGAGATTGATACACATTATATTATATGCCATGGCATTCCAGGGGTTAAAACTTTTCTTGAAATGTTTAAAAGTATACAATGTCAAACTCAAACATAATCAAACTTTTTATTATCTTCTATTCGGCATATGTTTGCCCCTTCCCTCCTCGTATTCTGACCTTGTCTAGTATTCGCATCTAGATAATGATATTAATGATATAAATTAGACAATTATCTAAAACTATACTAATAATTCACGAATTCTGGAAAAAAGCTCCTTTTGGGAAATACCTAGTTTCTTTATGTTTTTGCGAGAGGATGAAAATTTTGACTGATCGTACGATGCTACCTTGCAAGACAATACAAAGTTAACTTGATATTAGTCTAGAAATACCCTACATCAAATCCAACTATAATTAGGTGACCATGGGTATAAGTATACTCACGAGCTATCGCGCGCATGATGGCAGGGGATCCTGGGGGAGTATCCTTGGCTACTGCAACTAGCTGTTTCACGCTGGACTCGTCTTCCGAAGGCCGAACTGTCAGGGTGTGCCGGAAGTCAAGAGGAGATGAGATGGTGTCTTTCTTTACGAGCTTCATCTTGCTGAACTTGCCTGGAAATTGATGACTCATGTTAAACCCAATGGTTAAGAGGCCGTACACGAAATTTTGGTGGTTTTGCTTCTTTTTGAGATTTTACAATTAAAATACCTACTGCTATTCTATAAGTTTGAATGCACATCATGAAATATCATTTCAGTTCTAATCGAAAAATGACTTACAAATAAATGAGGTACTTTTTCAGATTTGTCGAGTATTATAATGCGAGATTTAGGTTATTTTAAAACATTATATATTGCTATTTTCTTTTCATTTTTTAGATATTTTTTTAAAGTAATGGATTGATTTTGAACTGAACTTTATTACTGTTGTTTTAATTTTATGAACGATAGTTTTAAGTAGTCGTAATCAAAATTTTCTGTAAAACTTTACCAAATTAATCATTTTTTTTACACAAAAAAAATATATAAAGTTGGTAAAAAGTAATTCAAACATTTTTTAGACAAATTTTACAGTAATAAATTGAAATTTTTTCATACCTTTTAGACATTAAAACGATTCGTGAATATGCGATATTCTAAACCTCTTACAGCAAAATTCACAAAACAGTCGCCGGTTTCAGGTCAATGAATCAGTATCAAAAAATAAAAACAAAAAAGTAGCTTATACATTCGTTTAAACTTGAAATTATCTTTCGTGTTGCGCATTTAAATTTGTAGAAGTAAAGTATTTCAACAGTAAAATCACGTCTGTTAAATCAGGTAAATCGGCGAAATCGGCAAAATTTCGTATACGGCCTCTTAAACGTAATGCCAAGTATTTTAATTCGGTAAATGGGTGAACACCAACAGTTAGACCATAGTTAAGCGCAGTTAATCATACAAACAACGAAGACGGAAAAAGTTCAGTTGTGCGGCGAAAAGTATCTTTACAATCGTATGGCTAACTTTCGTCGCAACGGAAAAGTTTCATAGAAAATTTATTTGCGTGAGTTAGCGCGGCCGACTTTTTGGTCCTTACCCAAATATAGATTGGTACCTCTACATCCTAATACCTTTTTTGACGACACTCTAGTCTAGTTGGTAGTGACCCTGCCTTGAAAGTTAGCAGTCCCATCCCAGTAAGGGCAGATATTTGTACGATGAGCAAAAGAGTATTTGAGTCTTGGTTATATGTATTTAAGTATATATTTATCGCTACCTAGTATCTAGTGTGACATTGTCCCGTGATATTTATTACGTACGCGTAGAATTAGTTACTCACTACCGTGGACCGGCCCGCTATCCCATTCAAGGGGTTTCGAATGGGATTTTATAAGGGTTTTACTAAGAAAAGCCGTATCGTTTAAAAGCAGTTCGATCTACTTTTAAAACCTGCTATCACATTCAAGGTGTTTCGAATGGGTTTTATAAGGGTTTTACTTAGAAAAGCCGTTCGATATGCTTTTGAAGCGCTATTTATTATGGTTAGTTTAACAAATAACTTAGTCGTATATTTCGTTCCAAAAGGTTATTCTTTTAATGGGGTATTCTATTGAGAGGTTAGTCTTTCAAAGGCTATTATATGCTTTTGAAGCGCTATTTATTATGGTTAGTTTAACAAATAACTTAGTCGTATATTTCGTTCCAAAAGGTTATTCTTTTAATGGGGTATTGAGAGGTTAGTCTTTCAAAGGCTATTATCGGTTACCCTCTAAACTTAGATTCCCTAGGTCCAGTGGTTTTTAGGCTGTGCTTTATCTGCCAGTCAGTGAGTTAGTCACTCACGGAAGAGCTATATGTGTAGATGACTAAGGCCACCTGATAACAAGTAGGCACCACGGTCCATTGACAGTTGCAATGTTAAAATCACAAATACCTGATGGCAAATGGAAACCGAGACCCATAGACATTTGAAATCTCAACACTGTAATCCCAAGACCTCAAATGCGTTGCCAACCCTGAGGACTAAGATGGAATGCCTCTAAGCTAGTAATTTCACCGTTTGTCTTATCCTCACACCGGAATACAACAATGCGAACACTGCTGCTTGGCGGTAGGTTAATGGATAAGATGGTGGTAGCGATCCGGACGGACCCTGCACAGGGTCACAATATATTTGATAGAATGTCTGTGTCATTTCTTTAGACTGTCTTACTCACATACCTGAATACTTAGTTTTTAGCCCAGCAATAGGTTACACGCAAATCAAGATAGACCCCCGCACCACGCCCTACTACCCTCAAATGAGAGACTGCCGTTTGGTCTAAACATGTTTGCCCGATCGTATCACGACTCACATTTGCACTTGCCAAAAACGTTTTTACGTAGTCACACGCCTAATCTAACCTGGTTGACGTAATTAATGGTTTCGGTATTGCGGACACAAAACAAAAAGTTTCTGTCATTTTTGTGACAAGCTTTTGTTGCCGACTGTACTTTTTTTGCAAAGTCATTTACTGCTTATCAAGACCAACCTAATGAATCCAAACACGGTGGGTATCAACATCTTCCGACCCTTCCATCAGAACAGTTCGATGGTGCCATATTCTTGTATTGTCATCGAAGTTACTTAGCCTTAGGTGTACTAAATTTCAGGTCAATCGGTTACGGAGAAGTGGTTCAAATCTTCCTTGCAAGATTTGACCCGAACACATACGAACATACGAGTAGCAAGTTAATAAGAAGCTTGTAAAAATAGAACAAACAAATGGAAAATAAAATAACCAGAACAAAAATGATTTGACCAAACAGACTGCCCTCAATGATCTATCCTACCCTTTCTCTTGTTGGGCGCGGGCGGCTGCGTGTGCGACATGTTGCTGGCCACGATGAGGATGTGCAGCTCGCGCGCCGCCAGGTCGATCTCCCTCATCTCCAGCTCCCGCTCCTTCTGCGCCAGGTTCTGTTCTAGAAGACGCTGCTGGAGCTGAGCGCGGGATAGCTCTTCTTCGCGGCATCGGAGCTCCTGGAATTATATAGGAGTTATGGAGAAGGAGGATATGTGTCGCTGGCAGTGATAGCGTTACTATTGCTGAAGTGTACACAGACGCCATTTATTGTGGTGTAGGTTCAGTCCTCTAGGACTTTTCACTTTTTGCTTCAGTTAATATTTCCATTTTGTTAGCAAAATGTGGATCCATAGATAAGCTAACTGAGACAGAAGGATAAATATCAACTAAGCCGACCAAGTGCATTGTTATATGATTCCCAGTTCACTACATATCTGTATAGATTCTGTTATCAAAATGCAAATATTATGAAAAATCTTAGGTTGAGGACTGAACCTACACCAAAAAAGATGGCGTCTGAATACACTTTATTATTAGTGAAGAAATCACTGCCAGCGACACATATATTTCTCGACTTTCACTCAGTGCCTTGAACACATAATGTGCGTTTTTAGTATAAGCAAACTATAAAACAAAGGATTCAGTATCGAGGTAAAGACCTAGGAAAGGCAACAAATGTGATAAGGAAGCGACAACTAAAACCGTGTCTCTTGAACAGATTATACTTGACATAAGTACATAGGTGAACCTACGGGACGCACTTCTGTTCTGTAGGAAAACAAGATAGGGTTCATGCTAGATGGGAGCGTCACCTGGCCAGTGACCTACGGCTCAATCAAGGGGAACAGGGCGGAATGACCGGGAAACTGCTCGACCGCCCGCCTGCTCCGGCCGGGCGACCCGTCATCTTACTTAGGTGAAAGTGTTTTTGAGAACCTGCGGGTCGATATTTACGAATCGAACGCTCATAAACCACATACGAAAATCGGTAATCGTTATTTTTTAGATACGAGCTGTTTTCGACCTTCCGCATACAAATTATCCGACCCGACGTCTCGCTCAGTTATTTCCCAACGTTTTATTAATATAATTCTGGACCCAGTGATGTTCATGTCAAGAAATGTACCTGATGTCGATATCGATTCTTTGAGCTTAATATTTCAACGCAGTTGCATCGTTGTAACATGACCGTAGCGCATGCACAAACAACATACAATGACAATACATATATAAATATTTAAGCAGGATATTTGCTGTTTATTAGATGTCCAGCTAATAAAGTATATACGGATCACAAAATTCCAGTGAAAAAATGTTAATCTTATCTTTCAACGTGTGTACGTCAGCAAACATTCAAAAAGTAAAATTTCCTTAAGAATTCTGTAACAAAATCTTCGAAAATTGTGTATGCTGCCCTTGGCTACTTAATATGGCTGGTCATGTTAAAGAACAAAGAAAAGTTGCTGAAGTTAAAGAAGAATATTTCTCATATAAAAGAAATCCCACTTCTGATACAGTGGCAAATATTGAAGAGTTGAATATTTGGCGACGAGGGATTTGTGTATTAAGACTACTTGCAATGTGCTAATATAAATTGAAACAAAAATAGCGAAATAATTATGATTAGAGCAAATACATAATAAACACAAAAACTATAAGCACGTGTCCTAAAAATCTAAACAACAAAGAATACAACACTAAAATTTATTTGTGCTACTAACCTCCTCAATAGTTTTGCATTCCTAATGCAAGCGTAAAGAAATGATGCGTAATTAGTACAACACTAGAAGACGCAGAACACGTTTAGCATAGCAAACTAAAATTATGTAGAGCAGATCTTGGGTAATTTTATATAGTTGGTGATAGTTTTTGTTCACAATAATATCCTTAAGGCCGCACCGAGCGTCCAGTGGCGCTTTATTATAAACTAGTATTGACTTGAAATCGAAGGATGGTTTTTGTTGTACAAATGAATACAAATAGAATGACAAAGTTTTAAACTTTAACCTTCGTGGGTTGTGGCCACTTTTTCCGTCAAGTTAATCACTCATAGTTCGATTGTTATGCCCAAGGATCGGACAAACGCCCGTCATTTTCGAAACATAACCCTGTTTCGTACAGCAGAGACTTCCTATATTATTAGACATTTTATAGATTTATTATACCATAATTTATTCAACGACAATTTTATTATTGATTGACATTCCGGTGTCTGTGTTCGAAAAAAAACATTTTTTTTGCCAATAATAAAGAATGACCAAATTTCCAAATTTTTAGTTGTGAATTTAGGACCATATATGAGTTGAAAAAGTTCGTTCACAGTTTACGGACGTCATTACGGCATATCTAATCGTTGAAATTGGTATACTGTTCTTCCAATATGCTTGTGGCTCGGCGTTAATTTTCTTCTGAATTTCTTTTACAGTAACATAATCAGGATTTCTATTTAGCTACACTTACTGGATATTTTGTGTAAACGTGTTAATAAACAAAAAATATAATATCGTAACATCATAAGGAAGTCTCTGCTGTACGGAACAGGTTATGTTTTGATAATGACGACCGTTTGTCCGATCCTTGGTTATGTCATATACCCTATAAATTGTGTATTCACATAAGTGAATACACAATTGTCTTGGCGTATTTTAGCTCCCTGGAGACCGCGAGGTAGTCGTCATTAGATTACAGAATAAGTAATAGTACCTGCAAATTAGATGTACAAAGTATTTATTTTGTGTAACTCCACCTTCAGTTTTTAGAATTAGTATTAATTAAATTTTAAAACCTTGTAAGTGTAATATAATCTCACTGTAGTTACACTTTTTTCTGCTTTCTTAGTAATTTTATTTTTATTTTTATTAATGCATGTCGTAGTTCGATTACTGGCGTAAGATGTGGTTTCTTATAATTGGGTAAGCATCAACCTAGATTCTAAACCTGATATAAGCTTAAGTAAGATGTATTATCTGTTGGAAATCCTCAATAAATAAATAAATAAATAAAGTGTATACAACATAAGACCATCCTTCGATTAAAAGACAATACTTTAGTTTATTATAAAACACAATAATAGTAATCAGGGCGCCACTTGACGCTTGGTGCAGTGTTTATACATTTTATACATTAAAGGTTCTATTTACGTCGTTTTGTATGTTTCTTCGCTTTGATTACTGAATGTATTTTCATTATTACCATCATTGTCTGTAACCATTTCTCTCACACACTAGTAGTAGTAGTAGTACATTATTTTAAATATAAAACTTGACTCCCATGGCTAGCAGCTGATGCTTCACTCACGCGCAAAAGACGCGCGCGGCTCGCGACAGTAGTGAACACTATGAAAACGTATGACGCCACTTCCAAGGCCAGCGGCTCTGCTGTGACTTGCCTTCTAGTGTCGCGTGACGCGTGGCCAAAATGGCTAAGTTTTCGATAGAGGCAGTTGAAAATTTGATTAACCTGGTCGCGCCGCGCCCTTTTTTCTACCTCTCTTCTGGATATATTGATTGTTAACATGTTTTTGGTTTGATTTTGTCCTAAATTAAAGGATAAAACAAAATTAAAATTATCTTTTATTCAATCGACAAAAATTTCGATTTTTTTCGTCGTTTTACAATATTTTTTCTTTTTAAATACGGTAAAATCCTCTATCATTTCTGCTTACGAACATAGGATCAATTGAACTTCTTTGTTTATAATAATGTTGTAAAAAAAGTCATCATCCTCCTCCTCTGAGAGCTATGCACGTATTATGTCCTTTTTATGTTTAATTTCAAAAATATTGATCATACTATTCACACATAACAACATTGGGCGGACAATCGCCAACGAATGAGAAGCGAGGATGGCCCAACAACCGCGTGCGCGTCAGGCGCTAGCCTCAGTACCCATGGTACACATCTAACGCGCGCGTCAGTCGCGAGCGACTATCGCCGAGCGTCAGTTGACGCATCGGCCGCAAGCCATGAAAGTCAACCTTTAGCCGCTTGCCGCGTGTGTGTTCATTAAGCTAAGGCTTCGGAACTACTGGAACGATTTTGATGTGGTTTTCACAACTGTTTAGACCAAGGTTTAGATTTAGAACAAACATCGATATTCCACAAGGTATCTCAAAATATAAAAGGGCCACTGAGTCATATACACAGGTTTGTTAGAGCATACGTATTGTGAATGAATATGACTGCGGTTGCAATAAGGATAAACAGGAATAATTAACCTTTTTAATAAATAAATGTATGACGAAATAGTAACTCATTGCACTGCAATTGGATTTTGCTTAAAATAAGTTTAACTTTGCATGCAAGTGGGTGAGTAATTGTAATTCATGACAATTATGTTTGCAGTGATGAAAAATTTGTAAAGGAACATAACTTGGGACCTTGGCCGAGATTCTACACGGTAAAAACGATATTGCCTTTGACATGTTCCCGTATATCAACGTTTTGATTTGACTTTCATTTAGTTGACAGTAATGGCGGCCGAATTAGAAACAATACTAAACGCGACAGTCGCAATATCGTTTTAACCCAGTGGAATAGAGGCCCTTGTCTTCTATATCTTTACATAGTATAAAACAAAGTCGATTCGGCGTCTGCTAACTCCAAAACGCCACCACCACCACCAGTTAGATGATTTTTCACAGAAAGTTTATGTTTCTCAAATTCTGGTTTATGTACGGGTGACACAGAAAACTGACGCGAAGCGACGGGTTGCTAGTAATAAATAATTCAGACCCAGCTAAGCAGGACTTTTTATTAAGTTTTGCTAAAAAGAGCGTCTTAAGTGGAGCAATAAGGCTTTTAGAAATCCCTTTCCTAGATTTTCATTATTAACTTTATTAACCCACCTGATATTATATCGAAACTTCTTTCAACGAACACATTTCGCAGAATTATCATTTCATCAAAAGACATTTATTTCTCGCCGCATGAGTTAATAAATAATAAATAAATAAATCACAGGACAATGTCACACAAATTGATCTAGTCCCAAACTAAGCTCTAGGCTTGTACTATGGGTACTAGACAACGATAAACTTACTTATATAGAGAAATATATACTTAAATACATATAAAACATCCTCAGGAACAAATACTCGTGCTCATCACACAAATATCTGCCCTTACCGGGATTTGAACCCAGGACCCCTAGCTTCAAAAGCAGGGTCACTACCAACTAGGCTAGCGTGTCGTCATTTATTTGGTATTCACAAATCTAACCTAACCTACCCCTACATAATTATAATTAAAGTTTAATATACCCTGAACACATCATGGTTTCAGCAGAAAATAGCGTTCGGTGAAATGATACAATCTATCAAGTAAAATTAGATAAAATGATGGGCTACACTTTTTAACTCTCCTGGAGGTTCTTGCGGAGCTTCTTCTCCGCAATGATGGTTTTGTCCGAAGCGCTAGTAGAACTTCATATTACCGACGTGTAAAGAGCCCTTATGTGGCCAATTTACTGGATAAATGATTTGAATTTGAATTTTTACAATAATACACGAGAAATTTTAACAATTAGGGAGCTCATATTCATTTCCCATTAGATTAATACTGTGGCAAACCTCACATCTCGTATGTGGTAAAATTCAGGAATAGCAAGTGGCGGAAAAAGATCGTCGCTCCCGTCAATTTCAAATGGCAACGAAGCGGTTTGGTTAAAACTATCCACATATTAAGCAGGGCCTCTATCCTACTAGGTAAAACCATATTGCCTTTGACATGCTATCGTAAATTTGCTTATTGATTTTGACCATCGCGCGCGCTCCGGCCCCGTAATAAAGAATTTTATTCAATTTTATCGTCTTGTCACTAAAATTTAAAAAGACTTTATGGAGTATGACAAAAAGTCCTACCTTTTTTTTAAATTGCCGTACCCAAAAATCCGGCTAAACTGGCTGGTCTGTCTGTTTTTTCGGTTTTACACACACTTTACATAATTAGCTAAATTCTTCTTCCCTCAGTCGCAAACCAGCATCGCGTGAAAAAAATACAAAAATAAAACTTCCCTAAAGACCGTACGAATCGACCAAGACACTCTTTATCGCTTTAAGACTCTATTTGTAATAACATTAAAGTCCAAGAGTGGTATATGAAGTCCTTGATTGACACATACGCACATTGCGCAGCCTGCCCTGTACCAGCCAACATACAGTGTGACATCCATACGAACATATATTTTGACAACAGTTAATATGCATACTAAATAACATAAAAACATATGTATTGTTAACATAATGTGTACTTTTTTTTCATACTTACAAATTCGCCACACAATGTATCGGTAACAAAGCTAACGACACAAACGACTGACACTAACATTTGATTGCTTGTACCTAACTCGTTTGCCTCTTTGCATTACATTGCTGCTCGAAAAAATTTAAAAAAAAATATAACTCTCCATTAGAAAAGGTATTTGTTATATTTTTTCGATAAAACCGTTCACAGCATCTAAAGCTATCGTTACTTAAAATTTCTGTTCTTATGGATGTCACACACTGTATAAAGAAACAATAGTATAGTTCCATTCACCTTCTCCTTCCTCCTCAAATCCCGAAGGACCTCCTCGATCTCCAGCCGCCAGCCATCCTGCATGGTGTGGAAGGACTCGTGCGGCGCTCGGGTAAACTCGGATTGGCGGATGCGGTCAAGTTGTTCGAGAATCTCGGGGAACAGCGGGCGAGCGCGCGGGTTTGAGTCCCAGCATGCTAAAAAAAACCATGTTAGTGACGATCTACTATGAAAAAACACCCTAAGCAATTATTATGTTTAAGGATGTATGAAAGAAGATTGACGAAAGAGATATATAGTGCGAAAGTGAGTGGAAGGGTCAAAAGGGGCCGCCCTAGGCGTACTTTTTCGAATCAAATCGGAGAAATTGTGCAATGGGGCCGAATCTTAAGTACCCGAAACCGACGTACATGCATGACTCGATGTATGAACGTGAAAGAAGCGAAAGAAATTTGTCAGGATCGGAGCAGGTGGAAAGTAGTGGTCTCTGTCTACCCCTGTCCTGTGGGAAACAGGCGTGATTTAATGTATGTTTGTTTAATTTTGAACCGTATCTCAAACAATAAAAATACATTTGATATACATATATCAATGCAATATGTACTAGTTTATCAGCCGTTTGTCTTTAGCTTACCGAGTTGTTAAAATTGAAAAAAAAAACATAATTTAAAGATAAAAGATGTTTACTCAGTAAGCTCGGGCACTAGCCACTGTAGTAAAGAGTTATCATAAGTAATTTGTGTTGGAGAGTGGTTGACTACTGAGTTTCTTGAAGAGTTTCTCGTCAGTTTTATGGAAACACAAATTACTTATGGCAATGATAATACTTAAACTACAGTGGCTAGAGACTACTGAGTGCACGAGAAAAGTTACTCATTATTAATTTATGTTATCTTGATGTTAAACACCAAGACACTCCTTTACGACTTTTCGACTCTATATGTATGACGGGTTAAAGAGTGGTAAATGCTTTGTCAACTATACAGGGCATTTTCTGCTTCTTGGAAAGCTTTAAAGCCTTAGGCCTCTTTCGGGCAATGATACCTAATTAGAACACTCGAATACGCTTCGAGTTCGCCACACCGCACAGGAGTCAAGCCTCCTCGAAGGAAACCAGTTCGTCAAGCTGTTCTAAGTTGGCAATCATTCAGATGAGGGTGTTCAACACCCCTATCACCAGGAGTTCAGTACCTGCAAGGGTCTGCTCTAAACTGGCCTTACGGCCAAACAGTTAATACAAAAAACCCGCCGCAGCTGCTTCATTATGTTACATTTGCATAAATAACTCTCGCTTGTTATTTATGTTATTAATAAACTAACCCAATTCCCAAAAACATATTGATTATCTTGTTATTATAGCATAATCCGCGTCCATATCCCTAGTAAAGTACCTACATAAACAGATAACGTATTGCTCATCTATACATCCTATTTCCTAGCGAGAGACCTTCAATTTACTATCAGCTGTTATCAGTGCATACCGTTAACATACGACAACACAATGTTTATCCAGGGTCATTCATTAAGGGCTTTGCTCTTGAATATGAATAAGAACTAGTGTAAAGCCAAGAAAACCTTTCCAACCTTCAAGGAAGCCTTTTATTGTATTCTGAAATTTCCACCAACGTCGTATATTACTTTTCCAGCGCAAGAGTTGGAAGGATAGGGAACATGCATGCATTCTTACGCTCTCTGGAAAGTGCTATGAAAGAGAGGAATATCTGTATACGCGAAATAATTGTCGTGTAATTTTTTCATAAGATATGAAGCTTTAAAAAGTCATAGTTCAGACCCCCTGCAAAAATCACTCTATACAAAATCGACGACAGGGATGACGTCACAGCTGTTGTTACATGTTCAAAATGTAAGGACCTTATAAAAAAAATGCATTTTGTTTCGTAAATTACTATGTTTAAGCAAATATCGTTTACAAAATGTTAATAAACGGGTCAAAACTTAATGTATCGCGTTTTATATGTTTTTTTTTTATATTTTGAAACTCAATTCTGATTTTCATGCATGTTCTCTATTGCAGTTCAGGTTCGAAATTAAACTGCACTGAGCGTCCAGTGGCGCCCTCATTACCATTACAGTGTTTTCTAATAAAACAAAAGCATTGTCTTGAAATCGCAGTGTTATTATGTTGTACATAACACAAAGGACACACAATATAAAGGATATATGACATAACTAGGCGAAACCCTCAGGAACTCTAAGAGTACGGACAGACGGACTGATAAAAAGTAATTATTTTTAATGATTGCCTTCAATTAATTGTGAATGATGAAATACTGATGGGAAACTGATCGTCAGTCACCGTGTAAGACGAAATAAGCCTAGACGTGTCACGCGACACATTATATTCAATTTCATCAGTACGAACCATCAGTCTCTCAATCCGGGGATTAGACGATCATTCTGACCATAATCACGGACTAAATTGATGAAATACTGAGCGCGTAACCCGCTTCAGCGTACGCACCACCCTATGCTCGGGAATAGCCTTTCAAAAGGCTTCCCCTTGAAATAGCTAGCCCAGAGGATATGCTCACCCATTCCAATTGATAGCCCATACGATAGACTTTCCCTTATCGAATGAAGAACCACACGATTAATCTCTTTAAAATTAGTAACTGGTAACTAAATCACCTTGATGTCCCTATGAAAGGGCTTCCCTAACCATTTTAGCGCTTATTATAAAGCTTTCCCTTTTGTGGACGATATGTGTACGACAGGGAAAAAGGCTGTCGCGCATTAACGAGCCTATCAGAAACGTTTGCCATTGAAAATCGAACCGTACTGAATCTTTTGCCCTTCCGCGCGGCAACTTTCGATACGCCGTCGGTAACGTGTATACCTACTATAAGGGTTTCATTAGGGTTTAAGGGTATTGGGTTGGCACTTAGTTGAATAGGCTTTCGTTTACTTGCTTCGAACGGGATGCAAGGTAGTGTGTGTTTTCTCAAGTCTACAAAAGGTAAGATTGCGTTTATGCTAGTAAGCTTTTTAAAGGGTTTTGTAAGAGTATTGGTAAGCGCTTAATAAAATGGGGTATCATTGGGAAATAGCGCTTTAAAAGCATATTTAAAAGGTTGTGATAGGCTTTGGTATATTAAGCCTTACGAAAAACCCATACAAAATCCTTTGAAAGGGATAACGGGCTGGTCCTTGGTTCAAATCATCCATCACTCTGGCGTCAGTCAAAGTTTGACCAGACTGACGGGCTGACCTGATGAAATACTAAGCGTGTAACCTCTAAGGCTGCGTTCGTACCTTCCATTAGCACTCTCCACGGCTCTGGACACGTGCTCGGAATGGGCAGCGTCAGCTTGTTGACGGCGACGCCGTACGCCACGGCTAGCGCGTCGATCCCTTTGTACGGCGTCTCGCCTGTCAGCAGTTCCCATAGAAGCACGCCGTAGGACCAGACGTCTGATGCGTGAGAGAAGATGGAGTTCTTTATCACCTGGAAATAAAAGTTGAAAATCGATTAATTAAATTATTCCTCTGCTACTGGTGGCTTTTTTAGAAACATTCTACTAAGGTGGAGTCAGTCAGACGTCATTTTTAAAAAAATATACAAAAAACAGCCAATGATAAATATTGTTTATTTAGTGTATGGAATGATAATTCAATTTTCATGTGAAATTTATAATAAACATTGTATATGGGCTTTTAAATATAAAAAATGTAATCAACTTGAATAAGGCATAAAAATGAGGAATTTTAACATAGGTTAACTTATACAGAGCTATTTCACGCTAAAAGGCGATTTTTTTTGGCGGTGTCTGATAGACGTCACGTCAGTCGCAGAGGGTTATAGTAGATGTAGGAACATGAGTTTAACCCATAAAGTTAGATATTAAAATTATACATTGTTATCATACACTCGGCGTCAAAAATATCGCCCCTCTTCGGTTTATAGTTTCAACCGACTTTAAACCCTATTTGATCATGGACAACAATATGAGGTAATAAAGTGCATTTGTTTGGAAAATTAAATTTAATAAGAAAAAAAAAGATTATTCAATGTTTATTCAAGTTTAATTTTACAACAATAAATGGTTAGCAAAATTTTACAAAAAGTTCCTAGAATTAACTTAAAACCTAGTACTCCCTTGCCCTACACTCACGATGTCCTCTTGTGGAATGTTGCTCAATCTTCGATGACTGCGTCCTGCAGGGTGGTAGGGGCGGCATCTCGTGACCGAACCCGTCGCTTCAGCTCGTCCCAAAGGTGTTGAATCGGGTTTAAGTCAGGTCTCCTGGCTGGCCACGCAAAACGGGAATCCCGACCTCCTCCAGATAATCCCGAACAATTAATGTGAACCCAGAGCCGACGTAACCCGCAAATCCAGGATCTCGGCAATGTATCGGCGAGCATTCAGGGACCCCTGGCCGCGAGTGCCTCCAGTCCGAGTGGAGACGCAGACAAGGTCGGTTTTGCCGTGTATAGACATGTCCCCCCCCAGAACATGCAAGAGCCACCTCCTTAGCCCACTGTCTCTTCAATACAGGCTTGAGCAAATCGTTCGCCCGACCTTCTGCAGACTCTGGCCCGCCTGTCGTTGCAGTAAATACAGACTCTCGTCTCATCGGTAAAGAGAACCTGCCTCCATTGCTTAAACGTCCAATCGACGTGATCACGGGCAAATTGCAAGCGATCTCTGCGATGCTGTGCGGTCAAGATTGGGCCAGTAGCAGCCCTGTGAGCCGCGATATCCTTCTCCCGCAGTCTTCTTCTAACCGTAGAGAAGCTAACTGATGTTGTCCTAGCTTCTCTGAGGCGTTGTTGCACCTCAACAGCACTGGCGAACAGGGACCGGAAAACCCGTTCCTTCGCTTAATCCGTTCGAACGGCTTACCCGTTCATACGATAAGCCAATCGTTTCGGTAACCCCTTCAACGGCTTACCCAACAATTACGATAGCCCTATTAAGCTAGGAAACCCTAACCGGTAACCGCTTACCGAATGCAGTTGGGTTTGGTATTTTTTGAATTAACCGCTTACCGTTCGGGTTAAGGAAACTCCTTCGCTCCCTTCCCTTCCCGCACGCTCTGCTGTTTTTTCGTGTATCGGCCAGTATCGGGCCGGCTTCACTACAGATAGAGAGTATAGCGAGGAAAGGGTGCTAGATAAGACAGGACGTGTTCTTATATTAGTGATACCTACCCAACTATTAGGTACGCGCTGATAGTCTTATGGTTTAGTTTTGTATGACGGCGGCTACGACGGCGGCAATTCATAAAAGGTTTTGACCTTGCCGCCGCTCGTGCCACTGTGAGACTGTGACCTTTGATCCTTCGAAGCGTGAGCGCCGCCCGAGTTTAGGTTGCTATAGGCGGAACAATAATAAGTCTTACATCGTTTGTTTAAAAACCAATATTGCTTGAAGGTATTCACTCAGTATTTTAAGCGGTAACCCATCCTTGGGTTTTGATACCGGTAAGCGGTAAGTCAAATTAACTCAATCGAATGGATTTTCCTTTTAATGTGCAACTCGATTAAGCGCTTACCGGAACGTGAGGGTTTATAAGAATCAGCGCTATAAAAACCCCGGGTTACGGTAAGGGGGTCCGGTCCCTGCTAGCGAAGCGATTGCGTAGAGATGACGTCACAATGAAGCGATCATCTCTTTCGAATGTGCAGCGTCGCCGACCAGGCCCCAGTCTCCTGGAACCGCTGGAAGTATTCATGACGGCATTAGGCAGACAGCATGACGGCTTAAATTGAGTTGCCGAGCGACATCACACTGCCGAACTCCTGCTTGCAGTAGTGCAACCACTTGAGCTGATACGGCAGCGGTGGTCTCCATGTTCGAGGGTTGTTTTCTTGCTTGAGTTCCTTAGATGTGTTCTCTTCGACGTCTGGATAGTGAATGATTGACATTTGACCTTGTACAGGCATTTTATACCCCTGGAAACGGGCATAACTCGCGACCCTTCAAACGAGTATTTGTGCACTTTTTTTTCGAAACGCTCTGTTTCACAAGCCTATATGTTTCGTTTAAATTGAACATTGTTAATTTAAAACACATTAAACGTGCTTTTAATTGATACTAATATTAATTAGGTAACATAATTTCGCTAAGGTCTAGATTAGCTTGAATCTGATTTTCGCGTAGCGGCGATATTTTGACGCTGAGTGTATCCTGTATTTTATTTTAGGTGTTCGAAATTACTGTCATTTTTTCATTATAACATTGAACTTCGTTTAGGATGTGAAAACAATGCATTTTATTAATTTTAGACATCATGTTTCATAGTAACATTTCTGCTTAAGACCTACACAATCGATATTATTATCTAAATAGAAAGTGTTAGTTTTATTTTCAAAACGTCCGGGTTCGTTTCCCTAGCTGAGTAAAAGTTTTTTTAAATGTGTGCCGCTGGCGGGTCACTAGTGCCAAATATATAAAGCACCCTATAACAAATTAGACAAGGTTGCAATTACAATATTACTATAATAGGCATGGGGTTTTACGAGGATAAAGCCAGGGATACACAAGAGGACAAATTCCCCGCGACACGTGACGCAAACGACGTCGGGTGGGCGGCGTTGCCGGACTTCGCTCGACATAAATGTGTATATAATTCGCGCGATATCGCCAGATATGTCAGGCGAAATCGGCCGGCTTGGTTTGACACAACGTGGGACATTTGTCCCCTAGTGTATCCCTGGCTTAAGTAAAAACCATGTGTTATGCGCGTCTCCATCTCAGTCGTATATCTTTTTCTTAAACGCAACTGTTGCCAAAGTTTAGGTTCCTACCGCCGCATGACGATAACGGGCGCATGGGTCAGGTTTAACAAGACAACTCTTGCCCGCGACTCTGTCCGTGCACAAGTGGATCATCGCTATTCCCCTGGGAACCGTCCTATTTTCCAAAATGAAAAAAAATCCCAGCCCATCTCTCAATTATAAACTACCCCTGTAGCAAATTTGTTGAGACGTCACACACAGGTACCGTGAATACAGAACAAGCAAAAAAATGTACTTTCGCAAATACAATATTAAGTAAGGTCGAATAAGAAACGCACTTGATTAACGTCAGAAATTTAGCGTGGGCCGCACCACGTAACTGCTGAGCGTTTCAAAGAGCTGTCAATGTATGACTAACATACCTTTACTCGGCATACTCAAATAGTTCATTTAAATAACATCCAAATGTTAACTGGCCATGAAGAGTTCCAAAAGACACGTCAACCGAACAATGTCAGCGCCATCTAACGATATGATCCATAACGATATTCGATCTTACATGTAGGAATTGATAACTCAATGGTAACGTTATATCAATCGATCATTACAAAAGCTCGATTCACAAAAGCTGCCCGGAAAAGGACAAACGAACCGTAAAACCAGACTATTTAGAGAGTAGTACAATACTTCACAGGAAGCAGCACGATTAAAAGTTATACAAGGAAACAACAGGCGGTCTTATCACTGATTAGCTATCTCTTCCAGACAACCTTAGAAGTGATATGATATGGTGGTGCAGACCTCTCGAAGAATAACAACGAAACTATGTTAGTTGTAAAACATAAATACCTATACCAACTTTACTACAAGATATAATAAACAAACACCGGATTGACGGGGCCACAAATGTACCAGTGCTAGTGATTCATTAAATATCGACTAAGTTTGTCTACAACTTTTTTCCTGACATATGGATTTTACATTTCTTGCAAAAGTAAGTCGTACCTTCATCATCTACATCTAAATGATCAGCTTTCCATGAAGATAAAGGATATTTTTCTTCCAAGGAAATTTACAACGACTTAAAAAATAAAAAGGTTCTCAATTCGTCGGATTGCTAAAGAATATTGTTGTACTGAATGAATTGTTATTCAATGTAATTTCAATGGAAGTCAAAAGTGAGTTCAGAGTCAATATCAGATACCGGTTGTTTATAGTTTCGATAAGTATACATAAAAGAGGTTTGCACATAATAAAAAAGGTGTTCAAACTCGGCTTTTCGTTGTGATAATGATGATTAAAAATGTTTTTTGTCGATGTCGATAAACTTAGTCGATGTTTAATGAATCACTAGCACTGGTTCAATTTTGCCCCCGTCAATCCGGTGTTTGATAATAAATGTACCCACGCCTAGGAAACCAATAAAGAAGTAAATAAATTTCAGTTTCATAAATAGGTATACATCCACATCAGGAAAGGAATTAAAAAGACCACGACAGAAATACACAATCGGAGAAACTGAGACAATAATTATGATATTGTCTCATTTTATTTCTCCCATTCAGTCCGTTAGGGTTCGGAGATGACCTACTTCTATATAAGTAGCAATTAGTATGTTAAATAGCATATTCGCAAAACACGATATTCGCAAAACATCATATTAGCAAAACATCATATTCTCAAAACAGCAATTAGACAGTGTCGACGGAGCGCCGCTGAGCTATGCTACCGCTATTTCTGGGTAGTTTGGCCCTCGGGCCCTGCTGTAAAACTAACATAACCTAAACCTACCTACGATTCTATAACCTAATTCCACTATTTGCAAATATCATGTTTTACTAATATCATGTTTTGCTAATATCATGTTTTGCGAAAATTATATACTGCGAAGTATGGTTCTATATTTATACTTTGGCCCATTACTATCAATACACTGGCTTAACTCGTGCTGTAACTTAATCTGTTTTTAACGGTAGTTTGAATTATTATCCGAAATCCGGTATTTATTTATTTATTCGTCTATTCAATCCATTTGCGACAACGTTTGTAAATCGACCTACTACGAGTAAAAGTATTTAACATAGACACATCACTTCCTAAAAACGATTCAGTGACTAATTTATTGATTTCAATATCTCTATGAGACGGAACAGATAATGCACAACGCGTCATAACGCATACCGAGAAAGTTGTGATCATCTCTATATTACTGTAAGTAATCTTCAAAGATTTCCGAGTAGCTAATCATAATTTACAGCTAAACGTATGCAAGGAGCAATGACTAACTCCCGTGGGGTTTTACACAGGCCCCAATTCTGATAAAGATGATTGTGAGCAATATAGCAACTATTGAAAGAGTGTGCATTACAGACAGGCTTACTACATTTGAGCAGACTCCACCCATGTAGAACCCTCAGGAACAATAAAAACCGGGCAAGAGCATGTCGGACCATGCTCAGTGTAGGGTTCCGAAGCCGTTAAGTACAACAAACATAAAAATCAACAAGTAATAACTAATTTTCTATTTAAAGTCAATTGGTGCCGTCTTTGATGATTTTAGTAGGTATAAACACTTTAATCGTCTGTATCTCACGAAACAATGTCTACTTAGTCGTTATAGTTTTCCTTTAAAATTCGTTACATGCTTTTTAGCATTTGTAGTTTTGGTTGCAAGTGCGGGGGGGGGGGGGGGGGCGACACTTGAGTGTAACAAAAATCAGCGCTAAAAAGCTGAATATTTCATAAAAGGATAACTTAATCAAAAAACTGTTTTCTCAGACCCGTTATATTTTTGAAAGACTTATCCAACGACACCCCGCACCATAGGGTAGACGAGAAAAATCCCTCCCCAAGTTATGTATAGGGGAGGTTCCGTAAAAAAAATATTTTTGTACAAAAAACGGGTCACTTTCTATGGAAATTCAGTACTAAGTGACCCGTTTTCATTGCCCTTGAGTATAGTTAGGTTTTTCCCGCGCAAATGATTGAATTTTAACGGTTAAATTGCACAATTTGAAGGGAGACGGAAATTAACCTAATCCCAAAGAAAGCTCTAGTCTTGTTGTCATCCTTATAAGTAACTGCACACCTTGGTACCTTGTCGCTTTAACGCGTTTGACAGATTAGGCAGCAGTTCAAACATGACGTTAATGTGACAAAGCACATAAGAGTGCAGCTTATAAGGCCGACCGAACTACTGTCACTAGGCAACGATTAACATACGTATATTATTTATTAATATTATTATAGAAATACATAGAAAACATCCAAGACTGAGATAAAAATACTAGCGCTCATTACACAAATATTTGCCCGTACCGGAAATTGAACCCGGGACTAACTTCGAAGGCGGGCACTACCAACTAAGCTAACCGCGTCGTTAAATAATCATGATTCAAGACGATCTATTGCCAAACAAAGAGATAAACAAACAAACATAAGTTCGCTTAAAATTACAATATTGCTAAATATAATAGAATTAATATTGACTTACAAATTCTGATTACAACACGCAGCAAATAACGAATTCTACTGGAAGTTCTGGGTAAAAGCTTCAACACATGTTTGAACGTAGCCAAGCCCAACTCGTGCGCAACTAGCGAGTTAGAGGCGTCAGAGCCTCCCACATTACAACCACAGGCGGTAATGAATAATAATCTCAATTCCGAACAGATTCGATCTGTACGAGTTGGCCGTGAACTAAAACTTCATTAGGCATTTAAACACTTCGTTTTTAGGGTTTCGTCCCCGAAGGGCCCAAACGGAACCCTAGTCCGCCTGTCCGTCCAACATCTGTCACACAGGTTATACCGCCAAAATCAAAACCAATTACAGTCTACAATTTTTTACAATATAAGCATCTCGAAGAAAAACAGATTAACAAACAGAAACACTCTGAACCAATGCCAGGCATGTTACTAGTTTCTAGGCCAGAGCTGGTCTTCCTGATGAGTGAGCATTACACGAATTACCACCCTAAATTGCCTTCTATCTCTTAAGATCCATTATGGATTTACTGATATTTTATTTTCCAACTAGTTATTTCTTCTTAAACCGTGGATCTATTGAGATGTTATTTATCATTTGATACTCGTACACCATTACTTCTAGTCGCTTCTAATGGATCTGAAGAGAATATTTTTTTCCTTAGATCTATTGATATGCTCGAGCATCTATGTAGATTTTTTTCCCACTAGTTCCATTGATATCCATAACAATTGATTTAGTGACATTATTTTTCCCACTGGATACATTGACACAGATCCATTAAGGAACAGATACATTCTATAAAATATTAGCATCTTTTATAATATGCAATAGACCACAAAAACTCTCATAAACGTCTCATATAGGCAAGCCAGGCGCTCTCCGCACTTTAGGAGCGAAGCTACGAGGGGCGGCTGAAAAGTTCTAAGCCTAAGGTAGAAAAAAAAGGTTCAGATTTTTTTTACTATTTTTATTTTTCAATATAATCTCCCTCTAATTCAATGCATTTATTACATTTTTTAAATAATGCTTTTAGACCGTTAAAAAAATAAGTTTTATTTTGGCTGTCGAAATGTTCCTGTACAGCCGCCTTCATCTCTTCATCACTGCCAAATCGCTTTCCCCTTAAATCTTTCTTCAAATTGCTGAATAGAAAATAATCACTAGGGGCCAGATCTGGACTGTAAGGTGGATGATCAATTTCCTCGAAGCCAGTTTCCTTCAGAGCAAGCTTGGCAACACGAGCGGTGTGAACGGGGGCGTTGTCTTGCAAAAACAAAATGCCTTTGCTCAGTTTGCCCCTTCGTTTCTCGACTATGGCTTGTCGCACTTTTCTTAATAGCTCAGCATAATAAACTGCATTTATTGTAGAGCCTTTCGCCAAATAGTCTATTAAAAGAATGCCATCGCAATTCCAGAACACGGTGGCCATTAGCTTAGACGCCGATCTTTGAACCTTGAATTTCTTTGGCGGCCTTTCACCCTTTTCGATCCACTGCATAGATTCAGACTTCGACTCTGGATCATACTGTCTGATCCATGTTTCATCAACAGTTACTATGCGGGAACAAACTTCATCTAAACCTTCTTCACATAATTCTAAAAATGCCTGAGAAGTTTGAACACGACGTTCTCTATCGAAAGCTGTGAGCATTTTCGGCACCCAACGAGCACTTACTTTTGTCATATGCAAATGTTGATGCAAAATCTCTCCAACTCTTTCCTTACTAATACCTAAGGCTTCAGCTATTTGCCAAACCTTAATTCTCCGATCCTCTAATACTAACTTTTTGACTTTTTCAGTATTTTCTTCAGTCCCAACCGATATTGGCCTTCCTGAGCGAGGATCGTCTTCGATCGACTCCCGTCCAAGTTTAAAAAGTCGACTCCATTTTTTAACAGTGGCATGAGAAGGGCCAGATTCACCGTAAATACTAGACATTTCTTCAAAAATTATTTTTGGCGATTTGTCACTTTTTGTGAGGAACTTAATGACTGCACGGTGCTCAATTTTCGTGATATGCGTTGATAATTCACACATGATGACCTTTAGCGTCGGATATCTCGAGATGTAATAAACAAAAGACGACATTTTTTTCTTTTATTTATTAACTTTTTAAATGGTCTTTTTAGTGGCCAGTATCGCTAACGCATATGCAACCTCAACATACCTTAGGCTTAGAACTTTTCAGCCGCCCCTCGTACATCGGCTTACATCCCTGAGTGTGTCTTTTGTCACAGTATTAACGGTAATTAGTCTTCAAGCAAAAGGTATATCGTGCTGCTTATATGTGTGCGTGCCTCGACGGTGCGCGCCGCGAGCCACCACAACCAAACTGAACAGGGCGCACCAAGCCGGTTTAGTCAGGGCCGCGCTGTCACCACGTTTGCTTGCGAGCGTATTCAGAATCGAGTGACACCCATCGAGGCAACGATAGCGCCCAAGCGGCGATAGACAAAAGAAACTCCTAAACAGCCAGAGATAAACTTCTTTTTCACTTCTCATGCACGTAAAGTCCTTCTTTATGCTGGGTATAAGGCTGCATAAAATCGGATATTACGCACTAGTGCATAGTGTTGTCGTCATCTAGACTAAGACAATTAAGCCCTACAGCCAGACAGACGAGGTGACTGCACTAAATAAACTTGCTATTTGAATAGGTACATAATTTATTTGCGTTCTATGTTCTAACAAGAAATTTCAAACTAAATACAAGCATTATTAACAAAAACATTAAAAATTAACGTATGACTTGACTTGGCAGTACGACTTAAGTTAAAAATATCACGCGTTTTTTTTTTAAGAAATACAGTGGCGTGAAAGAGGTTTTTGTCTCGTTTTGGACTTTTAATTACCTGTTTTCTTTGCAAAACTTGTTACGTTACGGAATTAGTTAAAATGTCGTCAAGTGAAGAGGAAAAATTGATTTGTTTTTGAAGTGAAAAGCAGAGTGTTATAACTCGGTCTTAAAAAACATTTTCTCCTCAACTTAATTATCCACCCTATATCATGTCTTGGATAACATGGTTTGTTTTATGCCCTTGTTGAACAATCTACTATTTCATACATTGAAACTATCCTTTTGTATAGGCTGTGCGGCGTACGAATAAATATGAATTATGCGCTAAGAAGCTAAGCATAGAGCGGGCACGTTTGACCTACCTAAACTCTATGTTAGAAAGAGCACCTTTTCTATTTGTACGGTCGGATTCAGTAGCTGTACATATTAGTACCTTGTCGCAGCTTTTATCAGACTAAATTCAAAGCATCCTCACTTTACTACGTTAATGTGACAAGGTCCTAAAATGTATAACTACTTCCGAGTTCGACTGTGAGTCCCATCTACCTAACCTTTCATTATATTGTGGCTGTGGGGCAATAACCAAAGTTCAAGGTCAACCAGCAAGGTCGACCTAGCTTATCAACCGTTATCTCTACTCTTGCAAATGTCCTTATTCGCCTGCTGATAAGGAACCCAGTTCATCAACCCACCTACCTCGGTAGTGTGCTAAATATTTGATCTTGAGTCTCGGATGTTTCGATATTTATTTAAACTTTACTGCAAAGTATATCTAAGTACAATAGGGCGTAGTGCTCTAAGGCATTCTCTGCCAGTCTACGATAGACTGAACAGAAACAATATTAAATACGAAGTCGCGAGCGACCTCTAGTGAATAATAACATTAGTAATATCTCACATTGGTCTGCAATCAAAATTATACTTAATTTTTTTTGGTGAAACTACTCTTAGATGTGTATACTTATTGTGTGAAAAATGGAGAACCAATTCTCCCATCACTGGAAGTAATGTAATAAAGCGTTTTAAAAATAGTGTACAAAAATTAAGAAAATTTAACTTTTCCATTTCGTCACGAAAGTTAGCCATACATTTTGATACGTTAATTTTCGTGACGAAATGGAAAAAGGTAAGTTTCTTAATTTTAATACTTAACGATGTACATTTTTTTTTGAAAACCGCTCATTAGTAAGAATTCTAATAAATAAGACTATAATTGCTGACTTTATAGTACATATACATGCATAATATCTGAGTACACAAAGACTTTTAATTTAGTATTATAATTGTAATATTTATATTTTTGTGCAATAAAGAGATACAAACATACTTTTGCAATATTTATTCCAGAAGATTAACTCGTGTCATTGGCGTATACACTAACGTATTGCGATTTATGAATACAACATCAACAGCAAAATCATACTCAACACCATTGCCGACAGATTCCAGGGTCGTTTTCAGAAGCAGTGGAATATACACTGTTCGCACTGGAATATAGACACGTTTTTATTTTTTTTACATGATTTATTATTTTCTTTACTAACACTAGACTTAGGCTAACTATGTAACTTACAACTATGGTAATTTTTCTGAAGTAAATTATTGAATTGAATTGAATTAAATTGAATACGCGCGCCTACTAAATACGGAATAAAAAAGCCGTAAACAATATACTGTGTCAAAATGTCAAAGAACTAATCTCAAGTGTGTTGTTATTTAAACACCAAGATAATACAACGAAGTACCTATTACATCACCCATGTAAATTTTAGAACTGCGAACGTTGACCTTAGGTATTTACGATCATACAAACTCTTTCATCTGACCAGTTAAATAGACATTTATAACAGATAACTATATTTATGCTGATTATGTTTATTAAAATGTAACAAAAAGGCATCATTAGCGGTTTAAAGGTCGACTCGTCTGAATATATGTATTCAAGAGCCTAATTAATTGTAGAAAAAATTAAGAAGATGAAGAAATGCTAAATATTATTAAGGAAGAGACAAAAATACTGCAAAAAAAAAGGTAGGTCACATAATACGTTACAACACAACTAGAACTTATAAGTTATAAAGCATATTAATGCACCTATGTGTATAAATTCCGTGTCAATTGAACTTACAAATGATGTAAACAAAACCAAACGAAATCATTTAAAGATCAAGTGAGGTCTTTGCAATAATTTATACACTAGATCATTATTTTCATATCAAGTTTAACAGGAAATAACTATTCATTATAATAAGTTATTAGAATAAAAACACGGCTAGTGAATATTTGAGGTTATGTCTCAAACGGTAGTGTTTTGTTTACATCTTTTATAAGTTGACACAGACTTTAGTAAGACCTAATGTTACACCGCCACTACAATCTCTGCTTTGCCCATCAAGTCAACTGGTAGAGGTTCGCCTTTTGTATATTAAGTGTAGGTATTATTTTGTACAATAAAGATTAATAATTAAATAAAACATATAACAGAGGAAGCAGAAGGCGACCCAAACGAAGCTACTTTAACAAAGCTAGTGTACTAAAACGGCGGTCTCTTCAATAAAAAGACCCTGAAGAACTTTTAAATACGGATGATAATAAAGAGAAATTGTATTTTGAATGTGAAGCAAGGGATGTAATCTACTATGAAATTCAACTTATAGGTGTCCAAATGGCCACAGCTCAACAGAGGCCTTCGGTATTGGGACATTAAAAAATCCGCTGACTGTTCGCTGTCACAATCAATCCAACATTGACAAACTCCTAACTAAACAGGACACAGGACTAGTTGATGCATACATTGATATGTCAATTAGTTTGACGTCACTCTGTAATGTAAACATACATGTTTATAATAATTAAATTAAATAGTTGATTCCAAGAAGTGAGCTGCTTTGTTTTAAGCAAATGGTATTAGAATAGGCCCTTCCCAGTATTTACAATTAAAGGCAAAACAAGGGTACATATTATAGCAAAGCGAGGCTGTTGCATAAGACCGAATGAAAAACGTGTACGATGGCCCCTTGTTATTTATTTATTTCTTTATCAATAATATATGAGTTAACGGGTTTTAATGATTCTCAACCACTGCGGAGCGCACAGAAAAAAACAATTTGGACAATAATAAATCAGAAGTATCACACCCGCATCACGCAGTATTTTAGAACATTGACAGGTAATTTTAAAATTGCTCAAATTCTTGGTACTTTATCCAGAAGATTTATTAGTATTAAGGGGTTGCCAAATTTTTGAGTTAATTTCCATGATTAGGTACGCAACTCACCGAAGCCGCAACAAGCGGAAAAAATGGTGATGATGGTGGATACTATCAGTGTTTTACATGAGTTGTCAGAAAAGTTGGTTATTGTTTGCTATTTTTGGAGAAGTAATAAACATTGAAAATTAGCTATCACATGTGGTCAATTTGTGCAACGTCCAAACATTGTTCTACTACCTATAAATTTGACATTTTGATTTTTTACATAAAAAAGAGAAAGCGAAGTCCGTTTCTTTTTTATCGCATTTGTAAAACACCCTAACGTCCATGCACAAACGCTGTCTGTATACTGAACCTATGCCACTGTAAAGGCACAGGTAGTAATAAAATTAACCAATAATTGCCCTTCTCTCCCTTTGCGTCTGTCCAACGACAAAGTGTACACCTGAAATATTAGATACTATCCCTATCTGGAACTTCAGATGTTGACACTCGTAATACGGACATGGTCGTAGCAGTTGCATATCTCCGTTTGTTTCCTCTTTAAACTTTTCAGGTCCAACTTGGTAATGCGGCAAAAGACGCGACATTTTGTATGAGCAAGTTATCAAGCGCGCCGCTTGTGTAATGTAGGTCTTAGGAATTGAAGACTCACCTCCGGGGGCATCCAAGCGTACGTCCCCGCAGCGGACATCCTGGTGGTCTTGTACACCTCCCGCGCCAGACCGAAGTCCGTGATCTTCAGGGTTTTGTCTTCGAGGATGTCGTCCGGTAGAATAGCCTCGCTTAGGAGCACTAGAAAAGAAAGTTCAGGTTTATACAAGGTGCTATCGGTCTCGGGTTACCTTAGTAAAGAAAACTAGAGTCTAGCTAGAGTCGCGAAAATGAGGGCATGGAAAAATGTACCGATTGGTTATAAGTATTGAAGATTTCATGGAAAAAAAGAAGGCAGACGAGCAAGCGGGTCACCTGATGGTAAGTGATCACCGCGTCTCATAAACACCCGCAACAAAAGAGAAATCGCAAGTGCACTGCCGGCCTTTGAGACAAGAGTAGGCTTGTTTTTTGAAGGTCCCCACCCCAAGACGGTTTTACAGTATGTCCTTAGTCTTCAAGAAACCTACTTATTATGTAGGTTTTGATGTGGGCTGGACGAGATCCAAATGTCTACATGATCTAAGCACGAGGGTGTCGGAGGCCATATTTCTGTATAAATTAATGCATTTTGCTGTCTGTCTCGGTTACATTGAAGAATTAATTGTGAAACTCTATACGCCTTATCCATTCAACTCTTGTTGTAAAACTAACCTTACTTTAAACTTAGGTTAGGTGTAATCTCAGTTGAAATTAATTTGGTAGTATTCCATAAATACCAAATTTACTAAACTTATTTAATAAACAAATAACGCAGCGCTGTCGCTCGCGTGTGTCAAAAACCGTTAAACCACAAACATGATCCTTCGAGCCGGATGGACCTATTTTTCGCAGACGCAACACACTGCATATTCTATTCACATGTTGGACAAAGCGTCTTAGCGTGTTTCCCACCGCACGGTGGCGTGACTGGAGGACCAAACAGTTTTACGATCGACAATATCGCAAACGAGAAGGCCTCATTGAAAATTGAGAGGTTGGCTCCGATGCAGCACACGTGTTACAAACGGTAGGCACGATCTAAGTCATTAACGGCCGAACCCTATATTCAAACCGCGGACAGATAGCCTTACATCGGATTAAAATTTGACACATTTTTTATGGGCAAATGTCAAATTTCAACCCGAAGTAAGCCTTATCTATCCGCGATTTGAATATAGGGTTTGGCCGTAAGTGAAGTAAGAACTTTAATTTTCTAAAGAAGCCCCAGCGGCCCTACTGGGACCAAGGGCCTACTTTGAAAATCGAAGTATAACTTAAGTTATCCCAATCCACTTTCTCTCAATTTATCTCATAAAAATTATGTCGACCGATAGATCTCTAGCGAGCTTTAGTATGTTGTGCTCATGTTTGTCATCAGCTGGGTCGTGTGTTTGTTTTCCAAATAAGAAGTAAAAAAATAATAGAGATCAGTGCATAAATTGTTAGTTCTATATAAAAAAAAAAAACTTTTTTTTTTAAATAAACGATTATGACTTAATTTCCTACTTGTTTCATTGATTTAGATTTTTACCGGATTTTAGGAAATGCGGTGAAAAATTCACTGGCGCTGTTGGCAATCTATGCAACTATGCCCAATGGGTATTGTTTCATTATTAATAACCAAGCCTTGATTTACTACATGCACGATGCCAGTAAAGGCGGTAATTGTTTATTCATAAACCAATTCCGACAGGTTACTGGTTTGAAATATATAAACATCATTTAAAGTGTCTAGCCGAATGCTAGAAAGGTGTTAGAATAACGCGACGGCAACCAATTTAACCTTAAACATTGAATCATTTGTACAAAAACTTTTATTCGCCACTTCTGTGTTTTCAAGTCATCCTTCTTTTAAATCAAAATAGATCTTATTCACGTCGTTCATTTCACCTTTTCCAAAACATTTACAGCACAAAAGTTCGCCTCTACACGGTCAACCATTTAGAAGGACATTTATAAATAAAATAATATCGAACGCGACGGAGGCTCTTCGCTACAAGTTTTAGACCTGTTAATATTTTCAATAAACAATAACGGTTTTCCTTAATAGAATACTTTACGTTAAATGACGAGAAACCGTCTGGTCTAGAGAGTTGCCGCAACAAGGAAACATCAGAATTAACGACATAATTATCCACCCACGGTAATATTGTGCTTCATGAGCGAAATAATGGCGGTACCGAGTCTCATCGTAAACTTGAAACACTAAGATTGGGTATTTATTGAAATAATCATAATTACACATTAATTGTTACAACAAGGAATGTCAACGATGAAACAAATAGAAAAATTAGTCGGCTTGGTTGAGATAAAGATGATCAACCATATTATTCAATTGCTCTGAAAATAGAACTAAATGTCATCATTTTTAATATAACGAAATAACAATTAAAACAATTAGATAAAAAAAAGCCATCCACTTTTAATTGTAACGATAACTAAAGAATCACAAAGCTTTTTTTATAATAAGGAGAAGGCAAACGAGCACTCGGCCACCTGATGGTAAGTGGAACTTGAAATCCATATAAACATTTGAATTCTCAAGACTATACTCCTAAGACCCCAAATACGTTGCCAACCCTGAGGACTGAGAAGGAATGCCCCTATGCTAGTAATTTCACCGGTTGTCTTATCCCCACACCGGAACACAACACAACAATGCGAACATTGTGTGTTTGGTAAATGGATAAGATGGTGGTAGCGATCCGGACGGACCTTGCACAGGGTTCTACGACCACTAAAGCTGCTCAATATTATATTGCAGATGATTTCTCAATTCCTTCTGCAGGATCGATAAATGTAATCTAATAAAAATCTACGTAGAAATAAATTTTCAGACATTTAGCGTGCAAATTTGAAACTTCACCCCACACGTAGCCAACTAGGTAACTACTGCGCTCCCTACAGCATCATAATCACCAGTTAATATGGATAGAGCATTCAGAACATTACCGCAACTCACGCGACGGGGGTGAGTGTCGCAAGCTTCAAACGGACCGCGCTTTGGTCGCTTGCGCAAGACACCTTTATCGGCCCGAAATATTGGGCTGTGAGGATAATGGGGCATTGTTTGCTTAAAAATCGTGTGCGGAATGCAAATTACAGTTGTTGCTGAGAATTAATATTGGAAATAAGAATGAGTTTTGCCTTTCACTGATAAATTAAGTCACTTTAAGTAAGTATCCTTAGGCGTAGAGAGACCACTTTGATCTCTTAAAGCTACCTTTTAACACAGATGTCGAGTGTGGCGGCATGCGTGATCGAAAAAAGGCACAACCAACTCTAATACACCTACTATAAATTATATAATATTATTAGACAAGTATAACCAGCCAGATAAACCAACCAATTTCTGTCAGGTCATTCTTATTTTGTAGAAGCCTCGAAATTGCATTGCAGGCAATTAGATAAAGAAGGTACTTGGTCCCGAAGATGGAAAATAGTGTAAGAGTTCATTTATAGCCCTTTACTCCGAGGGAGACACGTGCTTTTCGCAACTACTGCCGGCAAATAAAACGGAAAATATTTACAATAGGTCAATTTTACATACCCAATTATTAAAATAAAAACGCTTCATAAAGTCACGAGGCTTGAGCGACCTGGAAAGTTTGTTGAAATATGTAAGCAACACGTTTTCAGAGAACCGTCTTGCTTCTTTTGGGTCTCCCATTAATTAAGTTAACGTAAACTTTTACAATTTTTACTAAGATTTTTCTCGAGAAGCAAATCACCACTGATTTCATATCATTTGCAATGTGATTGACATGTGCCTATTATCTAGCGTGGTTTGAAAATTAGAACCTACTAAAAATATATTAAAAAAACTTAAACTTTTACAAAACAAAATTATCTATTCTGATTGTTCGAATTTATTATTTTCATTTGATGGCGCTTATCACAAAAATTGCTTGACAGATTTTTATTGGTCCTCAAGGTTGGACAAAAAACCTCGGCACTTCATAAATGCAATCACTAGCACAAATAATAAAATGACTTAATGATTTAGTTCGACGAACTGTTCGGGTACCAAAACGGGACTGTGCCAAAACCGATTCATCTGTCCATCATGTTTGCACAAAGGGACTTGACTGTCAGGCGACTTACAACAATTGCTTCACGAATGCATAGTAATGTGCTCTAATTTGTTTTGAGGTATTTCAAAACATTTCGCGGAAAAATGTAGAGAAGAGAGTGAAGTTATTTTGTGCTTCAAAATCCTGGTCGCGCATCTAATTCAAGGTTGATTATTGAATACTCATAAAAAAATCTGGAAATTGGCTTTGCAGTTTAATTAAAAGAGAAAAAAAAGGCACCATATTTTCTGCTTAACTTAACAAGTCCGCATGTTTACAGTTGATCTGAATATTATTTGTTCGTTGAACGCATAACGTCGCAAATTCATAACGGGAGATAAACATTAGTATCAAAAGCTGTGTATGGGTAACAGCCGTTCGATCTCGCATTCCTTTCTCGGGAGCATCTAGATAAATCGTGCGGTTTACGCCCAGGCACAGATACATCGAGAATACGTCCGGCAAACCAGATTCCTGCCATTCCTTAATGCAGGTTAACACAGTTAAATAATAATTAGTTTCATGCCTTAAATTAATCAAAATAATAAATTAATATATTATAAATAAGCAAACAAAAGTGATGAGTCTGAGAAAAACCGTGATTACAAATCGAACACTAGCAATAGTATGTTTCGGTTCATAGATTAGAATTTTGTGTTATACTAAACGGAGTTGTATGGTAGCAGAAAATAAAGCTTCAATCACAAAATTAAGTAACTGCGAAGCAGTTTCTAATATGATCCACTTGTGTTATACTTTTAATCTTACTAACGCGCCCGTCAGCAGATATGTTAACAGCATTTTTTGTAGTATTTTTCAAACACAACTTTCTATTTTCCTAATGTTACTAACACATTGATCATTTTTTGAGATGATACGGCAGTGACAAACAAATAGACAGTCAATTTATTTCTATATATTAGCCTAGCACAGAAACAGCACACCCAATTAGGTTTACAAAATTGCAAAGGACTTGAAAATGCACGTATTCAATTTAACGCACCGACCAAATAGCAAAAACATTTCAAATAGCTGGAAGTCATTTGAATCCAGTTCCAGCACAATATGTTCCTGAATAGACAAACAATACAGGCAAATGAGGAGCGATTTCGTATTCCAAACATGTAGCCGAGCTTTGGCTTTGCAATGCAAGCACACCACACGGCAATAACTCTAAAATGACAAGTGTTGTAAATTGAAGGCAAAATATTGCCCCTTATACGTCTCTCGCATAGACCACAGCCTTAAAACTGAACACCGAAACCGATAAACATATCGTGACCTCTTTCTGTGCGATCATAAAGAATAAGCGACATTCTCTCATGAGCAAACATTTCGTAGAGTGATGACCAGTAACCGTAAAGTAAAGGTTTATGGGCGATCTGGCATCACCTTAGCCGAATAACTTTGTCGGACGCCAAAGTCGTGCAAGAATCAATTTGGCAATGGTCGCCCCATTGTAATGGTCATCATGAAAGATAAATGTAGTTAGGTTAGGACATGTAACTGAGAAAATACTTCTTTCTGAACACAAGTTAATCTGAAATAAATCGTAATGGTATAGCTATAAGACGGTAAACATAGACGGAAACTTTCACTTTAGGGAATAGTTTCATTGTTTATAAAATAACAGAAGAATATTGCGTTTTCTGACCACGATTCTTTTCAAGAAGATTTCAGAAGTTTTTCATTTAATTAAAAAAAATGGACGTGCTTCGGACGTGTAATATTGCATGAAGATTTCGGGTGGACTCTAATATTAATTCAATCGAATTGGCTCATCCGTGCCGTGTCGGTTAGAGTATTCCTCGCGTTGAATTATTCACAAGACTGACGCGCGGGAAGTAAAGGCAACAGGATATAGATCCGGTTCCTCTTACACCGGCTGCAGGATCTTAGACATATTTGACTTGAAAATACTGGGAAATAACGTTAGAAATACCGATTAAAGTAACTCTAATCTCTCTATATTAATGTGGCTAACACGCCTTACTACTAACGTCACCTGATTTGGGTAATTCCTGATTATCGCACACGTGAAAGATGTCATACGTTATCGCCATATCCTCGCTCTAATGTTTACGCCTTTATTTGACATCGTGTGTGGCAACCTAATCTATTACAAATTATAAATTGCCTTTTTCAACATCATATTAATTCGCGACACGTCAAAAGCGGCTTCGTCTCTGTGATGCTTTTGAATACTCAATGCGCATATCACGCGTCTTGCATACATATGAACATTTCAGTTCAGAATTTAATTCTAGGAATAGACAGCTTCAATCTACGTACAAAGACGTTTTGAAGAGAAAAGCGTTCAGATCTGACGTTGCGAGAAGCTGCTAATTTAGCATTCAGGAGCAAGACAAATTTGGCCAGAGTTAAATTGTTAGTTCATTGTTAAAGTCTAACAATTCTGATGTCTCAAATAGGGAAACAAAGAGTATTATTCAAATTAACAAATTTCGAGAAATGTTTACAAATACCATGCAAATGCGTGTTCAATTTATGCAAAAACATGATTCCGGGAACTACGTTTTCGTGGCGGCTGTTCATCAGAAACTTTTTTGCATTATTATTATTATTATTATTATATGTTACCTGGTTAATCTGTGGATATCTATAATTGGCTTTGTTTGCTATTTGGTGTTATCGGTTTTATATTTTCTGTATTGTGCTGTTGATGTCCTTAATAAATAAATAAATAAATAAATAAATATTACATCAGGTTACAGGCCAGACAAAGAGTGAATTTTGCTATTAATCTGTGTTTCGAAGATTTTGCTACAATAATGCCCAAATAACATAAGTGCACTAGAAAAAACTTAGTGACAAATCTAAACAGGAAGTGACTAGAGTTTAAACAACGTCACGCCAACCCAGCGTTATAAATAGTATGCCTATTGTATTATCCAATTACTATAAGTCCTACAGATCCTCCTTTGAGAGACACGTGCCGACTTCTGACCTTTAATTTGAAAGTCAAGGCGTGAACTTTATCCAATATAAAGGCATGCTTTGCTAGGTATTCGATTAAAAGGTTTCAATAAACTTTACACGGTACCTAATTAGTTTAATTTAATGTTTTTCAACCAGCATCGATGCACATTCCAAAATAATATTGCTCGCTCGGATCTCTAAAGGTTTATAATGAAATGTATACGACATTCGCGAAGAAACAGAAGGGTGAGGGTGCACATACCTTCGAGGGATATTGTTATCTTGTTTGTCGGGTGCGGAACGGATATTTTATGCGGTGAAAGGGTACATAATATGGTAAGCAAGGTGAAACTCTGTTTACAGATAGCAAAAAGTGGGGTTGGTTTTAATGAAATTGCATAAGCTATCGCAGCGGTATCACGCCTTACGCGTACGCCCCAGGCGGATTGTTTTGGGGTTAAATGAACTGAAACAGTGCATTAAGCTGCGCTTTCTACAATAAAAGCGACATCAAGCAACAATATCCATTTGCTAAAAGCATTTTTAAGAAACCACTGAATTTATCTCCAGCTAGAAGTAATTTTTCACAATAATGAGGGATCTTCGTGGAGATTTGGCAACGTTTCGCTGAGAATTAATTCAGAAAAGTTCCGACAGAGAGGACCGTTACGGCTTCCCGGGGGACTGTTCGCCAAGTTTGTATTTTGCCAATGTTGGGGAATTCTGTTTGCTTATGGCACTGGCAAAGTTTTGCCGAGGGGAAAATATGCGTTTGCGGGCCATATTTTGTATTAATTTAATGGAAATATCCTTGAATCCGAATACAATAGTTTAGGGTGCGGGAAACATTAAGAAAAAAATATCAATACACATGTATGTATGTATGTTTATATAATCTTGATTGTACAAGAATAAAAATAAATACAACACGACAGTAAAAAAAACTAAGCACAGAGGCGAACTTATTCTTTGAAGGGACTTCTTTTAGCTTCAATGTATGTGTATCGTTTTCGTTATTAATAGCAAACTACCTTCTGCCCGCGACTTCGTCTGCGTTGACCATCCCACAGAAGCAATGTTGTTTAAAGGATAACAGGTAGTCTGTGTTAATTTAGGGTACAAGCTAAGCTAAATTCATTCCAATTTTGATCAAAATCTTAATATTAATTGATTTTCGCAGTGTTAACATTTTAATTTTTACGTCTGTTTCGTAAGACAGCGCTGTAAGTTATGCGCTCTACGCGACGAGATTAGGTTTTTTTTATATACCGAATTCGATCGCGGCAGAAGTTTTAGTGCACTTATACCTTTTTTTATTATTTGTTGCCAAATTTATGCTCAGAGCCGCGCCGCTGTCCATTCTCGCATACCAACACGTTAATGTTACCGAAAAAACAATCGTTATCCTCAGATGATATTACAAATCGTCCCTTTAGTATCTAAACCTCGTATAGTATCTAATTGATTAGTGGGAAAAGCACTCGTGTTCCATGAAGAATAAATACTACTTTTCTATCAAAAAAAAAAAAAAGTAAAGGGGCGAAATGCGGAAGTATGTTTGTTTATTCCGCCTATGCAATTAAACTCCTTAAAGGGACGAGGTTAAAGGTACAGAGATATTGATTGATTACGAGTATAATATGTAGATTTGTATGTTTGGGTCAAATCTTGCAAGGAAGAATTGAACCACTTCCCGGGGCGCGATTGAGCTGAAATGTATATCTACGTTACTTCGATGACAATACCATAATATGGCGTCATCGAATTGATCTGATGATGGAGTCGGATGGTGGTGAGAGGATCTCCGCTATACTTAAAGTATACCCACCGTTTTTGGGTTCATTACGTTTGTCTTGATTAGCAGTAAATAACTTTGCAAAACAAGTACAGTTGGCAACAAAAGATTGTCACAAATAAGGATTTTTCGACAGAAACTTTTAATTCTGGAAAAATTTAGTTTCCGTGGCATCAAGCAACAAACGACTATGCGGTCGCGGGTCAATCTTAATATGGCATTGTCCGCGTAGAACTCATTTATAATGACTTCCCTATTCCCTCAAGAACTGTTATTTTTTTTAGGATAAAAGGTACCGTATGTCCTTTCCCGGGACTTAAACTTATATTCATACCAAATTTGATCTAAATCGTTTCAGCGGTTTATCCATGAAAGCCAACACGTGAAGTTTAACAAAATCTAAATCTTATAGTAAATAATATAAAGAAGCCTTAAAATCCCAAGTTGAGAAATTAGAAAATGAAATCCCGAGTTGACACAGTGAAAAGTATTTTTAATATTGTTCCAGTAAATGAATAACGAAACGAAGGTCAAAGTGGAGTCACGTGGCTTCAGTTGAGAAGTTTGTAAAATTTTAACGGTTAAATTTTGTCCAAGACCACCTTTAAGTGCTCGTAACCTACATGATGAAACGTTACATTTTCCGTCACTTGCTAAAAATGTTTTTTTTTTTAAAACAAAGATGGGCATAGAATAGATATATACAACGCTAAATTTTGTTATTTTCGAATTTGCTTATAAATACCATTCGAATGAGTCCCAACACGTTGGATCTACGTTAAGTATAGCGGAGATCCTGTCGCCACCTTCCGACTCCATCATCAGACCAGCTCGGTGATGGAAGTGTATTGTCATCAAAATCACGTAGGTATACCAAATTTCTAAAATCTTCCTTGCAAGATTCCACCCGAGCATACCTACATAACTTAATAGGTATACATCGCAAGTTAATCAGAAGCTTGTAAAAAAACGGAAGATGCGATAGATCATCAGCTAAAGTTAATTTTATACCTACATTTTGCCATACATAACATCACGCCTGTATTGCCAGAGTGGGGTAGGCAGAGCTACAGAAATATCAGACATGTTAATAATTCTGTAACCACATTTTGCACAAGTAGGCTGAGATGTATACTAATGTATTAGTGACAGGTTGCAAGCCCATCGCCTAATAATACTACAAGCCTTTATTCCCTTAGTCGCCTCTTACGACATCCACGGTGTTAAATATGTATTAATCTAATTGAAATTATAATAAACATGTGTGAAACATTTCATTTATTGAATAAAAGTCACAGTGACAAACTTGACAGCAGAAAAGCAAAAACCCTCGCATAGACACGACACCTCCGCCACAAATCTGTCTGACGTGAGGTCTTCACGCAACTGTGGTACATAACATTTGATCTAGATGTCGTTTACAGATCTCACCTGCATCAGTCCTGACTTCGTAATGTAGTCTCCCTAGAACCTTAGTCACGGTTCCGAATTCCCATTTGATCTGCCTGTTCACGTAACTTCGTATTTGTACTCTCTGTCCGATGGTGAATGTTCGGATTGAAGGGCGTATATCATTATTAAGCGTTTCGTCGCTCGAATTTGTAGTCGCCTTGAATTTGACGCTTAAGGTGTTTCTTATGTCTCTTCCGAACATTATTTCGTAAGGACTTCGGCCCGTGCTTGTGCTTGGCGTCCTTCGCAACTGTTCTTTTATCTTTAATAGCTTGTCCCGCATACTGCCTGCTTCAGTGCTTATACTATGAAGAGCCTTTTTGATAACCTGGACAAATCTCTCCGCCTGTCCATTAGTCGCGGGATGGTATGGAGCTGATGTCTTATGTGTTACTCCATTCAACTTAAGATACGTCTCAAATTCATTTGACACAAACTGCCGGGCATTATCAGACACCAAGGTAAAAGGGAATCCAAAAGTTACGAAAAGTTCCTTTAATTGTTTGATGCACCAAGCACTTGTGGTAGTTGTAGTTGGTATTATCTCGACCCACTTAGTAAATGCATCAACCACTATAAACAGGTAGTGGCCCTTCATCGGCCCCGCGAAGTCAATGTGGATTCTCTGCCACGGCTGCGTCGGCAGTTCCCAGTGGTGTAACGTAACGGGGGCAGGTTGGTTGAGTTGTAATCGACATGTCCGACAATTTCGAACGATATCTTCTATATCCTTGTCAATATTTTTCCAGTAGACATATCCGCGTGCTAACATTTTCATTTTTACCATTCCAAGGTGTCCTGTGTGTAATTCTTCTAATACCTGCTGTCTTAACTCTTGCGGAATCATAACTCTAATGCCTTTAATTAAGCACCCATCCTGAATAGTCATTTCATTATCGTTATAACCATACCTTCTCATTGTTGTGCCCGCCATTCTTCTTCTCTGATCGGTCGCGATTTGAACCTGCAGTCAATTTAGGCTAAGTCGCTACTATGACGTTTCAAAAGAGTTTATTATTTGTAAACCTACTTGAATAAAGATTATTCTGATTCTGATTCTGATTCATTAAGGCGTGTAATAGGTTATTGTATTCGATATCCTTTTCAGTTTCCTCTGCGATTTTCTTACGATCAATGGAGATAGTATTCATTTGATGTAGTTGGAATGCACAATGTACGTCAATAATGTTTGTTGCTATTGTGTCTACAGGAAATCTCGATAAATAATCCGCATTGCTGTTCTCAATCGACGTCCTGTATTCGATAGTGTAGTTAAACCCGGAGAGGAAATGTGCATAGTGGAACAGTCGCATCGTACTCATGGCCGGCAATGTTTTGTGGGGGTGGAAAATAGTGGTAAGTGGTTTGTGATCTGTAACGAGTATAAATTTCCTGCCGTAGCAGTAGTGAAAAAACTTTTTTAGGCCCCAAAATAACGATGTAGCTTCTTTATCTATTTGGCTATATTTTCTTTCACTACTTGTCAATGATCGTGACGCGAAAGCTATAGGCCTATCTGAACCATCTGGTAATCGGTGGCTGAGAATGGCCCCCAGGCCGGTCGGTGAAGCGTCTGTCGCAAGAACCAGGGTTTTAACCGGATCGAAATGTGTCAATACTCTTTCGCTCAAAATCTCTTTTTTGATTTTATCGAAACTTTCATGGCAATTTTGCGTCCAAGTGAATTGATTACCTTTTTTGAGTAAATTGTTCAACGGATAGGCTATTGAAGCTAAATTCGGTATAAATTTATTATAATAATTAGCCATTCCTAGAAATGTACGTAATTCATTAACATTTTCTGGACATCTTGTATTTACAATTGCTTTAACCTTGTTTCCGTTCTTATGTAGGCCATTTTTATCAATAACATGACCCAGATACTCGATACTTTCTTGCATGAAATGACACTTCTCTTTATTCAATTTTAGATTATTTTCTTGTAGTTTTTGCAAAACGAGGCGTAATCTGGTCATGAGCTGATGTTCTGAGGACCCTTGAATGATTATATCGTCAAAGAAACATTTAACACCGTCGATTCCTTGAAGTAAACGATCCATAAACTTCTGCCATAAATTTGGTGCAATTTTAACGCCGAACATGAGTCTGTTTACCCTAAATGTTCCTTTGTGTGTACTGAGTGTCTGCATCATAGCGCTTTCATCGTCCATCAACATGTGTAAGTATGCTTGGCTGATATCTAATGTACAAAACAGCTCACCGCCATTCATTTCTACCAAAATGTCTTCTATGATAGGTATTGGGTACTGTTCATCCTTAATAGCTTTATTCAAAGTGACTTTGTAATCCGCGCACAAGCGTATGCTGCCGTTAGGTTTTACAACTGGAACAACTGGTGTGCCCCACTCCGAATTGTCAACCTTGGTAATTACTCCCTGTTTACATAATCTTTCGATTTCTTCATCTACTTTTCCCTTAAGTGCATAGGGAATCCGTCTTGGTTTTACAAAAATCGGTACTGCATCGTCATATAAAGTAAAGTGGCCTTTGTAGTTTGGTATGCATCCAAGGGTACCGTCAAAGACTTTAGCATATTCAGTCAGAAGGTTATCGAGACTTGGATGTATCTTTGTATTAACTTGATTGATATTTGCCAAATCTAAATGAATTGATCGGATCCACTCTCTACCGAAGATAGCATCCACATCTTGCCTGATGATGTACAATTTTCCTCGAAACTGTTGCCCATTGTATTTACATATGACATACGCCACTCCGAGGGGTGAAAAAATCTCTCCAGTGTATGTTCTCATAGTGACGTTTGTTTTATAAATTTTACACCCTGTATTTAATTTTCTAAAATCTTTGTGTGAAATAGATGACAGCGCAGCACCCGTATCTACTTCCATCTGTATGTTGTTGTCATTGATACGCACATTTATCATGAATTTGTCGGTATTGTTGGACCGTATCAGGTTCACATCCCACGGGGTGCTGTCGTTGACTGAGTCTGCCGAGTTGGCTTCGTTGCGCTCGAACTCGTTCTCTGGCTCTACCTGGTGGTGACCCAGGTGTTGGGGTGGTCGTAGACATACTCGAGCTAAATGACCCACCCGTTTGCAATTGTTACAGGTGTCCTTTATGCTTCTACAAGCATTTGCTTGATGTTCTTGACTTCCACAACGAAAACATTTTCCTTTTAAATCTTGAATCGTTAATGGTCTGTTGCTAGCTCTATATTGGTTCTGTTTGCGATGTAATTGAATCGTTTTCACCTGCGGTTGTGTAGAGCAGTGTGCTGGAGACATGTAGTTACTGTCAGATTTTGCTGCTTCGATTGCAGTCGCGGTGCTTAGCAATTCCACAAATTCCAACATCTTTGTATCTTGCAGAATTTTCGTACGAATATAATTGTCATGTAACCCTCTTATAAACTGTAATGTCAGGAAATTATCAGAAATTGATGCCTTACAGGTTTTACAGGTAAACCCGCAATCTTGAGCTAAACGCTTCAGTTCAGATGTATAGGTCAAAATTGACTCGTCTTCTCTTTGAATCCTCGTGATAAATTTATGTTGGCTAGCCCAAATGCTCGGTTTTGGATCTATATAGTCTTTTAACGTTTGTACGAGACTGTCGAAATCTTTTTCACAAGGATCATTTGGTAAGCACAAATCATAAGCTTTTTGGTGTATTTCAGGAGGTAGTGAACTAAGCAACAGCAGAGTCTGGGTACGAGCATCGTGACAGTTACTTAGCTTCATGTATGTTTCTAATCTTTTAACAAAATTGTTAAAACTCTCCCGGTCCTGTAGTGGTTGAAAATTTATTTTAGGTATGTGGATGGGCGTATTTTCAGGTGTACCTTCATAGCTACGGGCATGCTGGGACGCCGTGACGTAAGTTGACGGTGCCTCCGATGGTAACGGGCGTAAGCTGTGTAACTTCAGTTTTAACTGTAATATGTTTTCTTCAGTAGAATGACGTTGTTCGATTTGCGTCTCAATATCTGGCGAATGCGATTCTATTTCACTTTGAATGGAATCGAATTTTCTTTCGTAATTTTCCAGGCTTGTAAGTCGTTGACTTACTTCATATTCGGTGGGGGATTGTAGCTGCATTAGTTGCTGATGCAGTTTGGTCAGTTGACCGCGTATTGATGTGCGTAAGCGAGTAAGTCGCGTTAGTTCTTCCTCCCTCGTCGCCATTGTTAAATATGTATTAATCTAATTGAAATTATAATAAACATGTGTGAAACATTTCATTTATTGAATAAAAGTCACAGTGACAAACTTGACAGCAGAAAAGCAAAAACCCTCGCATAGACACGACACACGGGAAGACATGGAGTGGCACTATTCTATCCCGGAAACCACACGGATTTTGCCAGTTTCCGAAAAAAGCTAACAGCGCTATGCATCTTGTCTGGTCTTAGTGACTTTACTACCGGTATTCTTAAACAACCAAAACTTGCCTAATATAAATAAACCTGTTTGAAGTCTGTCGCATCCGACCGACTTCATCCACAGTTATACATCAATATTTAAGCTCAGGGTTCACATTTTTCTCAAAGGCGCTGCTGAAGATAAATAGCATAGTAAAATTATATGAGCGAAACTAGAAGAAAACCATGAACAACCGGAAACCCCCTGTTTCGTGAAACATACGCGTTAAATATTTAACAAACTAACAGGGGTAAAGTAAACGATATTTACCTGATTATATCTGATCAAGATCGAAATCATAGGGTTATTAGATTAGTACCGTGAACCTTTGTAAAAGCCCACGTCCAAAAAAGCAAAATAACTGGTAGCCTCCATCACCGTTGTTTGGCTGCGGCCTACCCGAGGAGACGGGGCGACATTGACAAACGACTTCTGAATAACTAAAATAAAACATTGTTACGGAAACGACGCATTTTGGACACAAACGTTACATTACTGCCACAAATGACAGCATTTACGTTGAATCCTTTCATTACCGATCACGTTATCTTGCATCCTTAGCTTTTAAATCAAAACGTTGTACCGGAAGCCATCAATCTCCCAGACTCAATTCACGCGACACCTTAACTCCTTGGACACGTTTTGAGCATTTCCGCCGTCTCAGCTCCAAGTGGATAACATATCCCTTCTTTACGTCAAATTAGCAAGGAAATAAAGTAATTCTCGCTTTCGTCACACCACTTAAGCCGCTACCCTCGTCAGCGTAACAAACGCGAGGCGTGGGTTTCGTTAAAAATGTACGTAGCGGGACTAGCGGGGCGCACGCACTCAGACGCCAATTAATGTGAGTGGGGTGGGGGCTGCTCCGCAGGTGGAAGTGAAGTGCTCGGGAATTATGAAGGAAGAATCTTGGTTTTGTTTGCTTGCTTTAGGAGCTAGACTTAAGTTCCTACGAGAGACGACGTGCTTCACGGAAAGATTAGATTATCATATCAAAAAGAAAATAGAACACTCGCAATCATGAAAACAATAAATGTATTTGTGTAAAAAAGGGGATGTAGCCTAGTTGGTTGTGACCCTGCCTTCGAAGCTAGGGGTCCTGGGTTCAAATCCCGATAAGGGCACATATTTGTGTGATGAGCACGAGTATTTGTTCCTGAGTCTTGGATGTTTTCTACGTATTTAAATATATATTTCTCTGCATAAGTAGGTAAGTGTATCGCTGTCTAGTACCCATAGTACAGTCAAGGTCATAAATATGTATACACTTTAGTACCTTGTCATTTTAATCGCTGTGACAATTTTATATGGCAGTTTAAACATGACGTTAATTAGACAAGGTACTAAAGTGTATACATATTTATAACCTTGACTGTACAACCCTAACGCTTAGTTCGGGTCGTCAATTTGTGTGACATTGTCCTGTGATATTTATTATTATTATTATTTGAGAACTTAAAGTAAGTTGTTAATAATGATTGCTTAATTAGTTGTTAAACCCTGATCTCTAAACTAGGCAAAGGCTTCTTGGAAAGCTATAGCCATAAGTGTGTGTGTGTGTGGAGTATAAGAAATGATCATTATCAGAAACACGTAATATTGATTGATGCCATTTAACCTTAAACAAATTAGCAAATAAATGACTAGGCGCGCATAACAACACCAGTGTAATAAAATAACAATGACACCTAATCACATCGTTTTATAAAAACCGAAAGCTGCGGCTGCGGTGGCGCCGGCGCCGGCACTGACGGCCACCCACGAATTATCGACGCTCAGCAGTATATAAATCCTTGCTGCCGACCTTTGATTAGAACAGTTGCTCCTAGTTCTTAGAAACAATTTATATATTTGGGTTATTAAGTTAGTTAAAACAATGTCAGAATATCAAAACAGAACAATTTTTCTTAATGCCTCAAAAAATATAAGAAACTTTGCTTTTCATTTGGATGAAGCCAAATCCGCATAAATAAGAATTATATAAATACTAAACGCAACCTTTTTGTAATGCAGCGGAAAACGGCATAACCGGATTAATTCAACTGCTGGAACATCTTTAATAATACAAGACAGGAATTAATATTGTACATACATACATACATAAATCACGCCTGTTGCCCAGAGGGGTAGGCAGAGACCACTTCTTTCCACCTGCTACGATCCTGACAAAGCTCTTTCGCTTCTCCCACATTCATACATCGAGTCATGCATGCTCGTCGGTTTCGGGTACTTTAGATTCGGCCCTTTTCCAGTATTTCCCCGATTTGATCCTAAACAGTACGCCTAGGGCGCCCCCTTCCGACCCTTCCACTCACTTTAGCACTGTAAATTTCTTTCGTCAATCTTTTTCATCAATCCTTTCCAAATAACCGAACCATCGAAGCAAAAAAAAAAAATATTAATATTGTATTGTATTGTATTGTATTGTTGTTGTTGTGCTATTTTATTAATATTGTATCTACTTCAAATCTAATACCCAGACAATAGGAATGTGGTACACAAACATAAACATCCATTATTACTCCGTGAAATTGCTTCATATTCATACTGTAGTTCCTTGTTCTTGTTATCATCTCCGTATTGTCGATGATAACTTTATGGATCCATTAATCCTACACCATAAACAAACCATCGAGTAAGTGAGGCAGCTCACGCGAAGTAGCCTCTGTCAACATTACCTTTTTAAACGCCTTTAAACGGTAATAAGTAGTCACGAGTTTTCGTTTATCGGGTTACTGGCGAGAAATTAGTACTTGCTACTTCGAGATACGGCCATCGAAAAGCAAAAGGTACATTTTGTTCTGACTTTATTTTTTATACTGCTCTTGTTTGGTCGGGTGTGTACGTTTTTGAAAGATGTTCGTACGTGTTTAGTAATTGTGCTAGATTGGGGAATAGGAATAGGTACTTGCATGATTTATGAAACGCAATGAAATTTAGTGGTGGTAGGATCCTGTGCAGGGTCCGTCCGGATAGCTACCACCATCTTATCCATTAACCACCCGCCAAGCAACAGTGTTCGCATTGTTGTGTTCCGGTGTGGGGATAAGACAACTGGTGAAATTACCAGCATAGAGGCATTCCATCTTAGTCCTCAGGGTTGGCAACGCATTTGAGGTCTTAGGATTATAGTCTTGAGAATTCAAAGTCCATGGGTCTCAGATTCCACTTACCATCAGGTGGCCTGAGTGTTCGGGTGCCTTCTCTTTAACATAAAATAATTTAAAAAAAATGAGGTTTTAAGAAAATACTTCAGCAAATATAAAGCTCGCAGAAAACCACGTTTTAAAGGATAGTGATGGTCCACAGAAAGCCAGACCAGCGATTACTCATTTAGTGCCATAACTTCTTTTTGCTAGAGGTGGTATATTAGATACTTAGCGGATCAATTGATTTAAAGTGATCACCGCCGCCCTTGGACACCTGCTACACCAGGAGAGAAATCGCACATGCGTTGCCGGCGTTTAAGAAAAGAGTATAATATGCTCATCTCTTGAAGGTCCACAAGTGCTAATTTGTTAGAACATGTTAAAGTAATATTGGTAAATTTACATGCAACATTAAGCGAAATCAATAATTTTCTATTCATATTCCAACCAAAAACATCATTCCACAATAATAGAGCGTTTATGCTGATCGATACGAAATTAGAGGCTAGACGTACCTACAGCGACCACCTAAATATTCTAGGTTATAAATACAACCTTAAAAGGTCAATACTTTTGATTATTGATTGTTGTAAACATGCTTCGATGCTTCCGTTTCAAAAGACATATGGTAAGTCTATTAGTTCTAAAAGCAAACACATTTGAAGTAAAAAAATATTATCTTGTAATAAAGTAACTGCCTCGGCGCCGAATCCCTTCACTTTTTATGGCAACTGTGTGATGTCGCAGATGATTTATGATAAACACATTCTCGGATTAGCTATTTATGCATCATTCCTATCTATGCTGGCTTGTAGCTTTTTTGCAGAAATGCCAAGCGTTTTAAGAGATTTCGCACTGTATTTTAAGTTACGTTAAGTACTGAATAAGTAAAGTTAACTCTCCTAGCAAGAGATTGCAGCTTGCAGTGAACATTTACTATTTGGGAAATCCGGGAATCCGTCTGCGAAATTCAAAATATCTCAGGGCATCGCCGTCTAACCAGGGATTGTAAAACCAGTTTTAATAAATTCCTATATTTAAATTGTCAAATTTATACCACTAATAAAAATATACCTATATTCGAATTAGAGGTATTGTTGTCATTCCGCTTTTGTTTTTATCGCTATGTATACACTATTTACAATATTAAATACCGGTATTCAATACCGCTATTCATTGCGCCTGATAAGTAAGATGTTATTTAGACTGTAATTAACTGTAACTTTAGACTTGTCTAAGGCGTATCAAAGTATTTTGAAATAACACCGAAAACATTTACATAAACAAATAAACGACTATATTGTTACTGACGGTTACCAGTAATACTGGTAATGGTTTTAGGGATAAAGTATCAAATACAGGTAATGTTGTCAATTGGCTAAACCGATAATATACTCGAATACCGGTATTGATTATACCGCTAATCATAGCTTTAGCGATATAAATAGCGAAATGCAATTATAACCGGTTATACCTCATTTGAAACCGGTAGTCAGAATACCGGTAACGATCCCTGCGTTTTATTTGCTGTTGGTAATTTCATTTTCATTAATTGGTATGTACTTGGATAAGTTTACCAACAGCAAAAAAATGCAGGTACGACTTTCAGTAACCAAGACGACGATGTCTGAATGACAATATTACTTCTAATAGTTTCACATCTTACATTCAATTCAAAACCAACAATAAAATTACTCTTGAGAAAGATTATGGCGTACCGTATATTTATTCAGACAAGCATGGAATTTGAAATTCTACCCCGTCAAACAGGAAGCTTTACGTCAGCCGGACAAACGAGTCTGGGCAACTAACCTCACTTATCCTGGGTAAAATGCTAGAAAACGTAACAAATGTTTTGATACAGTCGTACAAAACAAAATGAGACATACAAATTTATGTTGGAGCTGTTAACAAAGTTTTGAATTTGATCGTGTATTGATTATGTTGCTGACACGACCAATGACAAAGTACGCATTCGTAGCTAGAATTACATTTCAACATAAAAACACTAGAGGTTAACATAGGGTCACACCACGTAGTAGTTTAAGGGAAAAGTAGCAGAAATACAGTTCTGTTTCTTCTGGATACAAGAAATCATCAAATTATTCTCATAAGCAAACACTACACGTGTCTTCCGTTAGTCAAATAACAACAAAAAAAATGTCGTCAACATAATACGTTGACTCCGAGTACGATTCCTAGAAATAGTAACGTGATTACTGCGAGATCAACGCACTGCATCGTCCGAACGTCCTTGTCTGGCCCGGCTATGTTAATCCACGACATTTTTATGGACATAGAGTAATAGACTGGAGTATATTCCACAAATGTAATGATCTGTTTCTGAAAAGATTAGCAAGAAAACTCAGAGAATATGAATTGTTTCAGCCACAAGATTAACGTGCGATAAAACAGAGCCGATTTTATAGAGTCATTAACTTTACGAGCTTTTAGATTTAAGCCTTATCGTTTTATTTATTTCGGAGCGTTTTTGTGTTTGAATATAACGGAGCAGGTGTTCAGATTAAGCTACTGCTTGGATTGCTGTCTTGAACCATCATTTTAATTACAAAGCCGCATTAGATCGCAATTTGCGGACGATTACTGCTTTAAATAGATATACCATCGATCAAGCGGACGCAATAAAAGATGCATCTAAATTGCAGACATACCAAAGACTTTAATTAGCAGCACATAATCATCCGGTAGGTCTTCAAAAACGCACAGTGGCCATAAATAGACGATCGACGAAAGCTAATAGTCCGGGTGCAGCCTCGATTACACCTTATAAAGCCTTCTTATCTTAATTGTGCTCTGTTGTAATAAATCTCGCATTTCGCCTGGCTTTCTTAACGACTTCATACCGAGAAACTATCTGTGTTGTAGACACATCATTAAGTAAAACGGCCATAAATTCAACTCGATTTGGCAACTGTATTTAAGGTGGGTCGTTTATGGTAAATAAACATTAAGTCGACATCCGTATAAACTAACTTCAGACAAAGATGTTAATTCATCTTAATTACTGCATAAACTTTGGTGTTTTGTAACTGGATGTAAAACGTGCCTTTTGTACCTTTTTCCGGGGAACTGTGCAAATTCTTCGCAAAAAACAAATCTTATGCCCATCATTAAAAGTAAAATCTGACGACCGACGGCACGTTTCGCATTTACAATATAAAGCCAGATTTTGTAACAGGTCTCGATTAGAAATCTTCGATTGTTGAATTGAATACCAGTTGATTCTGTGCATTCTCAAGTCAAACATAAGCAAGTGTCAGGCACATACCTTATGGGGCACAAAACGTTCCCTCGGTTTCTCTCAGCGAACGTAAACAACTTACCGCCCAACCGAACCGCAGCTTTAGTTCGTAACAATTAAAACTCACTTTGGTATCGTCCGATTCGAAATCGGATGTAGCAAACGGCGCATTCCAATCGGTTCACTACAAGCCATATGTTGTGGTTGAATATGTTATCTTAAACAACAAAACTGCTTCCTAATTGCCCTCGGACAAGGTTTTCTTGGGCAACCAATTGGGCTTGTCACTTTAAGGAGTGGACTTAAAACGTAAGGGCATGGAGTAAATACCGAGGTTAAAACTCTACTGATAGCTTGTAAAGGTATCTCGACTTCGTTTTAATAGTTTTAACTGCCAGGAATTACTATAATTTACATAAAACATTGTAATCACAGTAACCATGAGTTCTAGAAACGTGTTTTTTGCTTTAAATATAATTATCAACTGTGAGAGCCACAAGAAACTGCAAGGTCATTAAAACTCTGAAATATTTCTTAGATTTTAGTGACCAGACAGATAATATTGTGTTTTTCAATGCAGTCGCGCCATACTACCTAATTTTACGTACATTAATGCAACTGTGAATAGAATAGAGAAAAGTGACAATCACTCCAAAGACAAGAGCCTAGATTTAAAGTTAAATGGTTTTGACAGCAACTGTGTGACGTCAATTTGAATAGTAAGGTCTTTCAAAAAAGCTTTTCTAGCTTTAACACCTTCGTAAACCCCTCAGATTAAGGACAGGATAAACGGCGTTACCAAGTAGAGGTATATATCAGGTAAGTAATCCCAGGTCATACTAAACTAACTAATGGGCAAAGAAACAGCTGTAGATGGCATTTCGCACGCGAGGCCCCGAGTCGGTGGTACCGGGCTGAGCATGGCACGGGAGGCCAAGGCCCCAGACGTGGACGCACGCGTATTGGTTAGCTTAGGTTAGGATATACTACATAAAATATCTTTTACTCCTTGTTTTTTGACACGTTGGCCTAGTTGGGACTGACCCTGCCTCTGAAGCCAGCGGTCCTGGGTTCAAATCCCGGTAAGGGCAGACATTTGTGTGATGAGCGCGAATATTTGTTATTTGGTATACATGTAGGTACTACTCCTATAAGTAAACCTAAACCAAGCTTAGAGCTTAGTTTAGGACTAGACCAATTTCGCAAAAATTTATGTATCAAAATTTATGGCTAATTTTCGTGAAAAAATGGAAAGTTAAATTTTCTTCATTTTGTCCTTAACCATGTACACTTTTTTGAAAAACGCCCATCTTACGGAAACGGAATTGATTGTTGGTGGGGTATTTTTATAGCTATAAGAGTACTCGCTACTGCAATACTTAAATAAAGAAGGAAAAAATAAATACCAAACTGTAATAAGGTAAATGGGCAGAAGCTTGGAAAGACATTAACAGATTTAAAAATAAAAACTTACGAAGAGGAAAAGGTTTTTTTTAACTTATATTTTATTTTCACATCTATAATTCCTTAAAAGGCAATATTTAAGTGTAAATATTTGCATGCTCATATTTGATTTTAAAGTGCGTAGCAAATTTTGTTTAAGTTGATAAATAGCAAATTCGCAGGCGTCAAACACAATGTTTGCGAACATCCTGAGTGGCTTTCGGAAGGCCGTTGACCAATAATGGTGTCAAGAAACTAGGAGTCACGATGAATCTGTGATTTGCATTTAACTCGCGTAGTTAACAACAAACTCATCCTTTAACTACAGGAGACTATAATCTTCTGTTTTAAAGATAAAGGCAAACAAATAAATAAATATCAGGAAATAATCTCACACAAATTGACCTAGTCCCAAACGAAGCTCTAAGCATGAACCATAGCGTCCGTAGCACAAGTTTTAAGTAATCATGAGTTAACTGGAGAAAAGAATAAAGGTAAACAAATGATAAAAAATATTAATTGCCCAAATAAATAACAATAGACACTAGACTAATTACAAATTAGTACTAAACCAATGACTCATTTAAATCAGAACTGAAGATCGATTATCAGACCGCGTTAAGAAAGTTCGCAATTAGGAGACTTGTTAACGTGGTGCTAATGTTTAAAATGTTTGTCAAGTGGAAAGTGGCTCCAGAGATGATTCACGATCGAGATGTAATAGCAGAGACGTTTGACTCACTAAATGGTGGTTTCGGCGAACCGCAGGTTTTTATTTGGCAAAGAGGTTGATCAACTTTTTCGTTGTTATTCTGTCCAGCAGACAACAGTGATAGTTCCTTGGAAAAAAACTTTATAATACATTCTTCTAGCACACTCTTAATAAGTAATTGCCAATAAAACGTGGCAACTAGGTAACAGAAAAAGTTTACTGACGTAAAGGTATTTTTAATTTAGAAAAGTACATGTTAAATGTATCATCCCAAAGCGGTTCAATTAGTTCAGAAATGCTATTTCACAGGACTGACCATTTATTGAAACAAGCAGTAATGTAGAAAACTAATGGACTATCGGAGAACACCGACCATTATCTCAGTGACAACTGAAACTGACGTTTTGTAATAAATGACGCAATAACAACGCAATCAGTAATTCGCAAATGTTTGACAGTGAAGTATGTATTACATGTAACAGAAGCCGTTACATGAAACTTTTAACCACGAGACCTTTAATGAATATTCAATCAGTACCATTAGTAACCTTATTCCGATCAGTAATCCTAATCCGATTAATTAATTACATTCTATTCCAACGCAAGTAGAAGCGATTTTTGCTCAGAATGTCGTCCTACATCCGTCAATCAGTATCGGAAAGGTTGTCGTCGGTTATATTTCGGTAAATAAGAGCAATTGCACAATCCCAAATCCGAGCGAAATTGCGCAAACGGATCAGATAAAGCAAATACAAAATGGCTTCGTCAAACAAGCTGAACGTTCTACACCCATTAACACACAAGCCACATCGAAAGTTTCGTCTATTCACGCCTCTGCATGTGCCTCTGAAGTGAGAGTACGCGTGAACTTTAGACTTCATTCAACCCATTTTCGGTGACAATGTATAAATGCAACGACGTACCAACAATTCAAATAAAATTAATTGTAAAAGTATTATAACCAGTACCGCAACAGTAGTTCTAGTCTTGATAAATTTCATTTGAAAAAGGACCACTGCACGAACGTATGATTTTAAGCCATCGATAAATTTAAGAAGCAACCCCGTTAAGGCTCTGCAAGTTTTTTCAACCTCATGTATCATATTGTAAATGGCAAGATTTCCAAGAAAACCTCTAATTAAAACAAAGGTAAAATGAAGAGCTGTTGGAAAAGGAAGCAGGCACCAGGGTCAGTCAACTGCCGTGTGGGCGTCTAACTCGCAACTAAACGGTGAACGGGGAGATATAAAAATTACGATCAACCTTTTAGCGGTCTGATGGGTTACGCGGAATTTACAAATGAACAAAGATATATCCAAAACAAACATTTATCTAAACTTTTATGGTGTGGAGCGTGCGAATCTGAGGTTGTAGTAATTTAAGTAGCAAACCAACTTCTAACATTTGTGTTCCATACATTTCCACTGCATTAACAATTATCACTGTCCAGTAATAATGACGTCCTTGCCCGCCTAATCAGCTGGGTTTTACCCGTTTCAAATGCAAACAATAATACAGAGTTAAACTGCAACTTTTAAAACTCTACTCTATTTGTGTATACCAAGATAACTGCAGATGAACATTATTAATTAAAACACCATCCAAAGGAAATTAATCGATGATTAAAATTTAATTTTGGCTGTCGCATGTAGTAATATTTCAACAAAAGTGCACGGTCTTTCAACAACACCATCAATATACAAACTTTCAGAAAGAAACCTGATACTTGACGTACTCGATGCCCCGTAAGGTATTATTAAAGTTTTATAGTAATCGTTTAATTTGATCGACGCATGAACATCCGACTGACATTGAGATCAATACCTAATAGATAATGAATGGCATTAAATAATAACTTGTATGTGACGTAATGGTTCTAAGAAAAAAACACACGATACTGAGAATGGAGTTATTATTCCCACGGCCCTTAGGTAGTTAGTTGTCAGTGGGCGTTATATTAAGTGTTATTTCTCTTGCGAGGAAGGTATGCCATTATTTATTGTGTTTTCTGATTATTGTGACGTTGTTTTTACACGACAAAAGAAAATCGAAATTGTTTTCACTGAGAAAGTGCCGCTCTGGGGCGGTTCCTTTCACCTTGAGGCAGTTTTTTATTGATCCATAGCAATTCCAATCCATGATGAAATTGGCATGGCATGCAGTATACGCTGAATAATATATGAGGTGCTTGTCAGAATATAAACAGCATTGCTATTGGACTACTACTTTGCAACTGGACCCAAACCTTATTATCATTAGGGCTTCCGCGGGTATGCGCAAGACTTAAGCACAGACGCGTGTGACGCAGGATTAGGAGCAACATTTATGCTCATGCAGCAACTGTAGTTTCCTAGTCCCTCTTCTATTATAGAATTTCTCTAACATATACCGTTGCAAGTAATTCGAGTCCTGCTTTTCTTTAGCCATAAAACGGATGATAACGTTCACAAAGGGTGTTTGTGCAGTGTTTGCGCTACGGTCCAGCCGCAATTAGTTCCGCTTTACGATGGAATTCTTGCCCTTTTACGGCAGAGTAACAAAGAACGCCTGTAATCTGAAGACTTCGATAAAACAATGCATATTTAGCATCATTTTAGGACTAATTACATCCTAAAACTACTCGGGTGCAACCTTAGAACGAATTAGAAGAAAAAAGATTTGCATAAAGTTTTCGATGATCTTTTAGCGTGAGCAGAAAAAGTTTTAACTTGGAATTATACTCCCTTATTAAGGACCACGCTAAAATGAAAAAAAAAAAAACAAAATCATTGGCAACAATAATGTAGCGTGCATACTATGCGTGTGACGAAAAACCACTCATGAGTAAATATCGGCAAAGCGATCTTTCAAAACCGCTTATTGACCACTGGCCCGAAAACACCCTGGCCATTTTTACAAGAGAACAAAGTAGAACAATTTGCATAATGTGTTTGTGAAATACAATTTAAATAATGACATAAAAATAAGTTCAGTGCTAAATTCTGGAGATTTTATGGCTGCGATAAATCCAAAAAAGTATTTTCGGGAGAAAACTTTCAGTTATTAAAGTATTGTATATGGTTCTGTTTAATTAACGATAATTACATTATGTGCGATAGAAACTTATATATTATCTTCTAAAAACCAAATTCAGAGAATCCAGGAAGGGAACATGCGCATTTGTCAAGCGGTGGCCTCATACGAAACTAACAAACACGACCTCAAAAAAACATAGACCTCGATTCTGCTGTATGGGAATAACAATCACACATTAATGTAAATCGATCGCTGGGGATTACCACTCGTAAAACAGAATGGACGAAGTATAAACAAGTCTCGAATGGTCAAAAGCTAACGTTACAATAACACGGTGAGCGCGTGTCAACAGCGGCGCGTGCGCCGAACAAGTTGGTTCGTCTCGTATAACTGTTTTGCAACACAATGCCACTTAATTTTCATTATCAAAATAATTTCAGCAATTCAATAACTCCTTTGTTCAGGTCTTTCTGGAAAGAACTTGAAAGGTAACAAGATGATTAAAAGAGAATTCTGGAAGGTTAAGGCAAAATAAGGAAAATAATAAATTTGTGTAGTATTAATGAATGGGGAAAAACGCGATTGTAAAATACGCTTTAGTAATTTAAAGATTTAGAACAACAATTTGATAGACAAATCTGGAATTTTAAGCTTCCTAACTGATTTACAATTTGTAGGATCTTAAACGATATCAAAAATCGTAATTAATAAACGACCATTACATCGAACAAAACGCATTTAAAAAAAAAACAAAGATACAATTAAAACCGTAGCTAAGAAGCTAAATCTATCCCAAGCTGGCCACCGCAATGCAGGCAAGTGAATTAGGTCTCAATGCGGCGGCCCATTACTTTGTTCCGCCGAAACCGATACGAGAGAACATAAATCTGCTCGACAAAGTTACATTCTGAGACGAATCTGAATAAAAAATATCAAATGTATCGAGGACAGCTACTAACTGGCCAACCAATAATTGGACATGGAAGAAACATAATTAAAACTAAACAATGATACATGAAATACATAAGATTCAATTGGCTTTCGCAAAGAATAGCATGCAGTTGAAAGTGCGATTTTCTATCCAAAGCTTCCACAAGTTTCCCAAGCCGTTTCGCCCATTTGTCTCCGCTAGTCCGATCTCGTCCGACCTTTGTCAAGCGTTAAATCGTGCAACTTATCTCCGTTAAAGGATTCAATCTAGGAAAATAACATGAAAAGGGGATCGATTTAAAACAATCGGAATTGAAATGTTGCGTGAATGGTTGTCATATCCAACAGCTGGTGTTTCTGCCATTAGTTATTACGTATGGGGCGGTAGAGCATGCAAGCGAATATCTGGCATAGCAGGGGATAATTATGTAGATGTTTTATAGCGATAAAGCCACGTGGGCGATTCGATAAGGGGCTGTTGGTTTATTGACCAGCTGGTACATGGTATTGGCGTTGTGAAATCTGAAATGTATTTTATTTGTGGAGTGATCGGGAAACAAAACGTACGGACAGGCAGGAACTTAAAGTTTTTGGGTGATCGTTGTTCAGTGTATGTGCAGCATAAGTTGCATGAAAAACCTGTATAAAACTTTTTCCAGCAATTGTATACCTTATTAGATACATACTAGAGAACGCCGGCGACTTCCTACGCGTAGCTATAGTTTTCCGCTACCACACATTTCTTCCCTTTGAGGATTGATTTTCGAAAAATACTTTCTTAGTGTACCATAAAGAATACCTCCAAATTACTAGTCAAACGGTTTACGTTGTGCGTTTTCTATTCAGCCTGTCAATCACAGTAGAGGTTTCGAAAATGTATATTTATATCAAACTAACAATACGGTTATTCCGGAAGAGGAGCGTTTACGATACCTACACGCTCCCACGGACTAATAAACGCGATAAAAATCAACAACCTGTTCAGAAACTGAGACATACCTAGCTAAATCACAACGGACCGACGGAGCGGACATTTAGAGATTAATGTCCACGATTTCCATCAAACCTGCTCTCTATAAATGTCGGGGCGGGGAAAAGCGAAGAGATCGTGAGAGAATCACGGCGGACAGAACATACCCCTCGTAGCGTGTCTGAAAAGGGTACAAGGCTCGATCAATCATCGAACTATGGATTTGTCTGTCTTTAAGGCGATAATAGCCGTGGCTGCTGTCTAGTTAAACCCAATCACTGCATCTCCTGAGAAGCATCTATCTGTATGCGCAACCTCATTACAATGAAAGATTAGTATTAGCTTTATACACTGCATTTGAAATTACCACCTTTGGCAAAGTACATTTGCAACAACAATATATCAATTTATCTTGCGTAAATCATACGGAACTTTAAAGAGGAATCCAGTTAGATCCAATCTGAATCTAAATTGTAATATATCATATCCACATATTACCAATATCCCGAAAATTAAGACACGCAGCAGACTCGGAATTAAAGATAATACCCAGCCACTTAATCCAAAAGCATGTTATCTCATTGCAAAACCGGTGGCGCTTGTTCTTGACACGACGCCGTCGCTTCATTTCGCGTACACGGCTATAATTTGAGAAAAATTCGTTGCACAATTATAAAATATCCAATATCCAAAAAGCGAGATGATTACACCTCGCCAAATTACCCTTAATGAAGGAAAATGCCAGAAATTGCAAAAAATCTGATGCACGACTGGTTTATTATTGGACCTTCAAAAGATATAGGTACGACTTGTTTCAGAGGGATTTTATTTTATGTAGAGACAAACGCTGTTTGTACTACCATTGCAGAAGATAAGTTTGTATTTATCTTGTTTTCTCATTGAGCTTTAGTTAAGTTCGCTAAGAAAGCAATATAAAAACGAACTCATTTATCCGACAAAATACGACGTCGTTAGATTATTTACTTTGTACAATGTTTACAAAGTTTCCAATCGTTTTACTTCTAATAAGAAACATATTTAGCTATCCTTCCAATAAGAATAGTCTGAACTTGCTACGCGATTCAATACTTTTGGAAAGCTTTTACATTTTAGCAGGCGATGTTTAAAGACCGATTTTTTTTAGGGATTATTGCAGAACTCTCTGGACACTTAAAAATTCGCGCCGGTCGTGAAGCAAGTTACGGGAGACTTAGCCACAGTCAAGTAATGCACATAAAAGGCAACATCGAATATCCGCTTCGCCATTCGTGCGGCCGCCAGCCTGCTTGCACAGGCAAATTGCCAGCTTAAATATCAACTGCTCAAGTCATTTAGCCCAAAAAATCTCTGTGCAATATCTTGCAACGCTTTAAATACATATCCATACAGAGCCCGGCGAAGCGAAACCATTTTTTAAGCGACATTATCGAAATAACAAGACGCGGTTAAGCACGAACTATTCATTTTTATGATAGTTTCATTAAAAGTTGCGCAATTGTAATTGGTATGAACTGACGAATTATTACTGGAGACCTTTTGAGATCGTCTGAAAAACAAAGTGTCGGTCGTGAATGGGCAGTAATTTTATGTTGTTTTGGAACATCCTATAAGTTCAGTAGCGGGATTGTGAGTTGCCTTTTGGAAAGTTTTGTCAGTTCAGAAGTGGGATATTCAGTTGAAACCCAATTATTCCGGCGTCGGACCATAAAGCTTGGCACTCACGCGCCGTAATTTAATTCTCTCGCCTCGGCTCTAATGAGGAGTCAACTTCGCACTAGTTCTCATTCATAGCGAGGCCTTTGTGAATATTAATTAGAGATTTAGTTTGGATGCTGACTGTGACAACATTATCTAATACTCCTAGGTTATTAAGTAGATATGTTTCACATAATGTTAGTTAAGTATTGATTACTAACATATCATAAGCATAAATAACGAACTTATTTCTATTAAACTATGGCGGTTAGTGATAAATGTGATTATTGACAATAGACATGTTTGTTGGGATTTCTGTTTTTATTAATATATTGTAAATTTAACAAATAAATTCCATATTGTAAATTTCACAATTATAAACCACAGCAAAACACGACTGCAAACAAGGAAAACCTTCTCAGTTTCAAACACGTCCAAACGATTTACCTGCGAATCACAAAATTGATAGACGAAGTTGCGTCTCTCATTCAATGTCACACGCCAATTTGGACTAAAAATATTGGACCTGTCTGCCAAAAAGCCTTTTTAGACAGTTGCCTTTTACTTCCAAGGTGGAAATTGACAAGACGTCAGGTCAACAGGAAGCTTTCAAATGATTGGATTGCGCAAAAAGGGTTTTCACCCCATTTGGCGCGAGCGAGGGGGACAAGCGCAAACAAAGTGCGGTGGGGGTTTAAAATATCTGTAGCAAGGTAATCCTAGGGCTCTTGGGTGTAATGAAAAAGGGAGTCTAGGGATTTATAGAAACTTAAAACAAAAACGACATAACAACAATAAACATTATATGCATATACTAATAAGCTGTAGGTACCTTGGGTAAAAAAAAAATCGACAATAAAAGCTCAGGGACTTTCACTCATTTTCCAACTCTATAATCTGTACTTAGCTTTGTTAAACCCGGTGCGCTATAGGAGATACAATCAAGGCAATTTAATTTAAACTATATAATATGAGTATAAAGTTCATTTTGATTAGTTTCAAAGTTGAAAAAGGCATTTAATGGCAAAGGTAATTGAACTTTATTTCTTTGTTGGTAGATTCAAATTGCCACTTACAAAAATCTTAGTTTGTAGTTTGGTGGGCCTCACGAGGATATAAATGTGGGTACGAATTATAGCACGCACGGCTCACCTATTTTGCTCAAAATCGTACGCGCTCACGCGCTGTGCGCGAGCAGTGTGCGAGCGGCGCGCGGCGAGCCGCCGAGACTTGGTCTATTGACCGTGGTCAAAGGCGCTTCAGTGTGCGTGCCTCGCGTGAATTGGACGTGTATCTGAGCGTGCCGCGGGCAGAACGACAAGTTCTAACTTGTCTGTGGGCGAAGCGCGTACAAATTTGAAGTTGCTGAGCCGTTCCACCACCGAGGCAATTTCTTCTTCTTTTTGTTAATAATTCGGTGAAGTATGATAAACGCAGCCGCGGCTGCCATCGTGTCCGACGCCATTTTGAAATGTCGGCTCGCAGCCAGCACGCTGCCTCACCCGCGCATTATTATGTGCAACAATTTGGCGCGCGAGCAGCTCACCGCGCGGGGCGAGCATGCCTCAGGCTGAGCCGCTCAGATTCGGGCCCAGCTTAAAACTCCGTGAACTGACTTGACTATCAGAGAGCGCACGCAAGCGAGACCTAGTGGCTAAATTCGAAAGGAATATTCCTTGGGTAGCCTAGGGGCGCAATAGACTTTTTCGAATATCGAACCCGAAAGAGAAGAAATAGGTAGGTAGCGGGAAACTAAATCCACGCATACGAAGTCTCGGGCGTCCACTACATGAACATAGTTTCTTTTATTGGCTGTCAAAGATCCCTCATCCCTGGCCAGTTTTAGGATGCTTTTACATCAATCGACATCGATCGATGGCATCGAGCGGCGGTCGATCAATTGGTGTGGTA